>CAKLNU010001120.1:0-491435 GCA_922788865.1 Poeciliopsis turneri | reverse complement strand
ACTCAAACTCTGCCAGGTTTCCTCTCTCTGACATTAAGATCTCTGGGTTCTGTCAGCCTGCCATGCACATCTGTACCAGCGCTTACTGCAGATCAGAGCACCACACTTAACACAGATCTTCACTCCTTCTGGCAACATCTCGGTCACATGCAGAAAGTGTTGCATAAAGGGTCAGCAGGGCCTCACTGGCATTGCTGCTCACCTCAATCCTGCTCCACATCCTTAGTGCTGTGATTTGTGGCTTTGAGCTGCAGCAGGTCAGACTGTGTCTGCAGAATCCCAGCTGCCTTTCCAGAGGAACCCGATTACAAGGAGGCCTTCATTCAGCCACGTGGAGGCTTCTGCTGTTAGCAGCTCAGGCAGAGAAACCTGCAGGAGAGAAGCAGCAACATGTGGAAGGAATCTGCATGAGACTCATCAAGTTCATGAAAGATTTTTGGTGCTGCTTTTTATCCTTCTAGACTCGTTCAACCCTTTTTAACCACAAAGTTTCATAAAACAAGAAGATGAAACTTTTCTATCAACTGTTCCATAACAGCTAGAAGAGCTTGTTAAGAATCATTAATTTATGCACCTGATGCCACTGTGGTGTTGACCTCTAAGAATTAGTGGAGTAAGTTTACATTGATTTGAATAATTTCTTCTAAGGTTGAATAGTGGTTGGATGTTTTTTGTCTCGGAGCATCTGCTCTGATCCTGCTGAAGGAAAGTCAGAAATCCTTCATCATAAGAGGGCTCTCAGATGGTGTCGATGTTTTAAAAGAATGTCGAAACAATCCCTCCAGACCAAAGCAGTCTGAAAATGAAAACATATGATCTGTTTTCTGATTTCCCAGTGATGCGTGAACATCACATTTTTTTCTTGTTTTTACAAGGTATGAAGCTGGCTCAGCAAATCCTTTGAAAGAGTTAGAATGGAGGAGGCAAAGGAAGCAGTATGATCCACCTGCTGTTAATGGGCAAATGGTTCCCATTTAGGTTTTAGCTTCATGATATGGAAGCACATGTTCCCTGTTGTCTTGCAGTGTCAGAGAACTGCTCTGTGAAGAAGATCTGATCACACAACTGAGGTGTGGATATCGGTCCCCACTAATTAGCCTGTTTGGAAAATTATTGATGTTTACGTCCATCCATTTTTCTTTCTGGAAGTTCAGACTTCCCTCTCCCAGCCAGTTATCAAAGCACTTGAGGAATCCCAAGATGTTCCCAGGCCAGTCGAAGCGTATGATGTAAAAAACAAACACTGATTTCTGCGCTGCTGAATAAGGCCAGACTGCACATCTCTCTCAGACCTCTTGTTTGTTTCACAGTGTGCAGAGGACAAACTGACCCGGGATCTGGTCTGGAACCACCACAGCCTGCGCCTCTGGTGATTCACTGCTCTCTAAAGCAGAAGACAAGCAGCTCTGGCTGCTGCCACCCAGGGACCATTTGGAAATGTTCAAGCAGCATGGAGAACGTAGCTATGTATGCACACATCTTTACTATTTATTGTCCCATTTGAGTCATGGAGATACATGTAAGCATCATGTTAGACATAAAGAACACATGTCCTCTGTCTTTCTTTTTGTGATTTTTTTTTTGGGGGGTGGGGGGGAATAACAGATCAGAATGACTTCAGCAAATTTGTACCTGATCACTGGAACAGCGTTTCATACAGTTCTGTGTGAAAGAAGGTTTAATAAAAATTAGACATTTTTTCCCCAATAAACTTTGGAGCCTGTCTACCTGATGTAATAACTGGAGCATTCTGAGATTTTCTGTCTTTGATGAAGTTTTAAATTCATCTTCCTGCAGATGGGATTCAGTCTTCTTTAGTGACTGATTTATCTGATCTTGGCAGTAAGGGTCTTGTGGATTTGAGACAGAAGTAGCATAAATGTTAAACCTTTACTGATTTAATGAAGAATGAAATGGACCATGTTCTGTGCCTCCATTGTCGAGGCGGCTCATCAGAACTGTGTCACCAAGGTTGTCGGTGCCTGTTGTGGCGGCAACCCTCGAACCCGTTGGCGGACACCTTCGGTGAGGGATGCTGTCAGGGGGTGGATGAGATTTGCCCAGAGTTCCTTAAGGCTCTAGATGTTGTAGGGTTGGTTTGGTTGATGCAACTGCAATATCGCATGGACATCGGGGGCAGTTCCCCTGGATTGGCAGAGTGGGGTGGTGGTCCCCGTGACGGGAGGCTGTGCTCCAATTATAGAGGGGTCACACTCTTAAGCCTCCCTGGCCAGGTCTATTCAGGGATCCTGGAGAGGAGGGTCCATCGGATAGTCGAACCTCGGATTCAGGAAGAGCAGTGTGGTTCTGGTTCTGGTCGTGGAACACTGGACCAGCTCTACATCCTCTGCAGGGTCCTGGAGGGTCCTGGGAGTTCGCCCAACCGGTCTACATGTGTTTTGTGGACTTGGAGAAGGCGTTCGACCGTGTCCCTGTGGGGGGGTTCTCCGGGGAGTATGGGGTCCTGGGCCCTTTTGATACGGGCTGTCAGGTCCCTGTCTGACCGGTGTTGGAGTCTGGTCTGCATTGCCGGCAATAAGTCGGGCTCGTTTCCGGTGAGGGTTGGACTCTGCCAGGGCTGCCCTTTGTCACCGATTCTGTTCATTACCTTATGGACAGAATTTTCAGGTGCAGCCGAGGTGTTGAGAGGATCCGCTTTTGGTGGCCTTAGGATCCATCTCTGCTTTTTGCGGATGATGTGGTCCTCATTGGCTCCATCTGGACGTGATCTGCAGCTCGCTGGAGCGGTTCACAGCCGAAGTGCAGGCGCCGGGATGAGGATCAGTGCCTCCAAATCCAAGCGACAGGGTCTTGAACCGGAAAAGGGTAGAGTGCCTCTCCGGGTCGGGGGGATGTCCTGCCCCAAGTGGAGAGGAGTTCAAGTATCTCGGGATCTTGTTCACTAATGAGGGAAGAAGGGAGCTGGAGATCGACAGGCGGATTGGAGCAGCGTCTGCAGTGATGCGGCGCCGTACTGGTCTCGCTGTGGTGAGGAGAGAGCAGAGTCAAAAGCGAAGCTCTCGATTTACCGATCGATCTACGCCTCCTACCCTCATCTATGGTCATGAGCTTTGGGTCATGACCGAAGAAGCGAGATCATGGATACAAGTGGCTGAAATGAGTTTCCTCCGTAGGGTGGCTGGAGCTCTCCCTTAGAGAGAGAAGCTCAGTCATCCTGGAGGCACTCAGAGAGAGCCGCTGCTCCTCCACACGAGAGGAGCCAGCTGAGGCCTCAGGCATCTGGTCAGATGGAGGCTCCCTGGTGGCGGTGTTCAGGTCCCACCGGGAGGAGGGGAAGACCAGGACATGTTGGAGGGACGATGTCTCTCGGCTGGCCTGGGAACGCTTTGGGATTCCCTGGAGGAGCTGGAAGAAGTGGCTGGGAGAGGGAAGGCTGGGCCTCCATTCTTAGGCTGCTGACCCCGCGACCCGACCCGGATAAGCAGAAGAAAATGGATGGATGGATGGATGGATGGATGGATGGATGAATTTCTTTTTCATGATAATATATTAGCAGTTAGAGGAGAAGTTGGTTCAATGATTTTAAATGTTTTATCAAACAATTTAAAATCCATCAGTGATCAACGAGTTTCTATAAAACTCTGATCTGTAATAACTGGACACGTTTTTCCAATCAGCAGCTTTTCTCTCAATATGAGGATTTCTCCTTTCTGTTAAACAAACACAAAAATAAAGACCTTTTGGTAAACTTAGCTTTAATTAGTTAAGTTCGATTGATCTAATTAATAATTTATCTAATTTACTAATAATTTACTAATTTATCAAATTAAATCTAATTAAATTAAAACTTATCTTAAATTTCCTTTAACTTTGGTTTAAATTAAAGTTACATTTAGTTGAGCTGAGACAAACTACACTAATTTAAGATCAACTTAATTTAAATTAGCTGAATTAAATTTAGCCGTGAAAATATAAGATATAAGAAAATGTGACTGACTGACCCTCTGCGTCGTATAAAGCCGCCTTGGCCACGTTCTGCACCAGGTCCGTCCTACGAGCCTCAGAGACGTTCAGAAGACAAGCAGCCAGACGTGACCTGAGAGTCCCAGAGGTCATGACCCTGCAACAACACAACCACCATGAAACCAGCAAAACCATCATGAAACAAATCCATGAGCCAAAAGCTATGACTGATGAACTTGTATGTTTGGTCCTAGAAATGATTTGAATGAACTTTTTTTCATCTTTTACTCATGTGAAGAAACTGGCTACAAAATTGCATCAGCAACAGTAAAATCTCCCATAAAGCCAAAGTCTGAATCCAAGCCTGACTTTCTGCAGCAGGTCACCTTTCAGAGGAACCGAGAGAACCTGCAGGTCCAAACCTGCGAACAGAACCTGCAGGTCCAAATCTGCGAACAGAACCTGCAGGTCCAAACCTGCGAACAGAACCTGCAGGTCCAAACCTGCGAACAGAACCTGCAGGTCCAAATCTGCAAACAGAACCTGCAGGTCCAAACCTGCGAACAGAACCTGCAGGTCCAAAGTCCAGCCTGCAGCAAACTGGACTCAGTTTTCGGTGCATGACAGGAAAAACATTTAGTGCCGTCAGATGAACTTTAACACACATCATGTTCAGCTGAAGTTCAAACAGCAGCAAGATAGTTCACTGTTGACCGGTTCCTGTTTGGGTTTAACAGATAAAGCGTCCAGTATCTCTGCTGCCATCTTCTGGGTGAATTTGGTTCCTGCAACCAAACCAGTCGGTTTGTTTACGAGTTAAAACACTTGAAATATATTTACATCCAATCTGATCCAACTAACTATGTTAAATGTAGCTAACTTAAGAGACGTTTAACTAATTTTGCTATGCTAAACTGAACGGAGATAAGTCAAATTAAGCTAATCATATATTAATAATTTTCAATTCTATTCAAAAATATTTTATTAATCCCAAAGGAAAATTAAATTTAGAACTTCAAAAATATTCAATTTTAACCTTTAAAAAACAGAATTTCCACATAACTGGATTTTTTTGCTTGTCTGATTACATTATTTTAAATATTTAATCAGATGATATGTTCAAGGTTAACTGGTCTGTATGCATTGTCCTTGTGTGTGTGTGTTTGTCCTCTTTGTCTCTGTGTTGCCCTGCAATGGACTGGTGACCTGTCCAGTGACCCGGTGACCTGTCCAGTGACCCTGCTTGTCGCCTGTTGTCAGCTGGAGAGGCACCAGCAGCTAATTGTCATTCGGGTGGCAGAAATTGGCTGTTATGATCAGATCCTATCAGCCTTTTCATGAACTGATCCGAGTCAATAAGCTCAAGTCGTTCCTGAATCGTTCGGTTCTCCATCCACCTCCGTTCATTTCCAATCTAAAGTGCATTTCTTGAAGGATGTAGTTTCGTTCTTACTGCATTTATTTGGTTCGCAGAAAAATGCGGCTGAAAAGCTCTGCTTGAGCAGCACCGTAACCGGAAGTAGGTTGGCGGGACTCCTCTTGTTTTGTCTCTTTGTTACAGGAAGTACATCAGCTGCTTGTGTTCTGGGTAAACAGCGCCGCTCTGTGGTCACAAACGGTCTCTAACGGTCACTCTTTGAGTGCATTTCTTTAAAATGCGCCGCAGTGCGCGGCGGGTCACTGTTGCTAACTGACACAGTATTTATTGTGGTTTGCGGGACAGGAAGCCGTTGCGGTGCCGCCAGCTAGCAGCGGCGTTCACTGCCTGCGCAGAGACAGAAACCCGTCCGGACTCCATGTCCGGGACTCCATGTTGTCTCCCAGAGCTTCAGCAGCGGGCGTCACTCTCATCGCCGTGGCCGAACACATGAGCTCCGTGGCGGGAACCCGGGGGCCGCAGGGCTCCGGCTGCCCGAACGGGAGGCGCCTGCAGCGGCTGGCCGGAGTCTCCGGCTGCGGGCCGAACCGGGTCAACGACCTGCTGCTGCTGCGGCCCGAACCAGACGAAGAGAGCAGCTCCGGAACAGAGGAGAGCAGCAGACACGTTGTCTTCTTCCACGGAGACATTCAGGTCAGATTCCAGCAGGGGCGTCACGCAGCTGCGCAGCGGAGGGGGCCGGGCCCAGAACACGAACACAACTATGGAACCAAAATGATTCCAAAGGAAAAGCTAATATCTCCAATATGAATAACACTACCAAGGAAAGAAAAATATGTTCATTTAAACTAATCAGAATATGAGTTTCACTCAAATCACATCCTGATGCAGTGAAAATGAGAGAAAGTGAATAAATCAGGAGAGAATGAAAGTGATGATGTCAGCAGTTTCTGGTTGCAAGTAAATGTTTGATCTGCGGAGCTGAATAGTGGATGATTTTGGGCTGACAGGTTTGATTACAGCAGAACTGATATTTATTTTATACTGCAAGAGTTCACAGTTAAAAAAGGTTCATAGTAAATATTAATATTAGTTGACATAAACCTAAACATTTAAACACAACAATAAGAAAGGCTTCAATAGATGTTAGCATTGCTAACATCTATTTTGCAAAGTTTAGTAATAAAGAGTGTAATTAACATATTTTAAAGTTTTGGGACAAAATAGCCCAAAAAACAACATATTTAGTCCTGATAATAACTTGTTTACAGTAACAGACAGAAAACTGAAGCCATTTCTGAAAATATTGAGCCTGTCATGTAAACTGAAACATGAAGGTATAAAATACATTAAATAAAGCTTTCCATAATCTTCAATGAAATAAAACATAAACAAAACTTCCACAGGAAGATAAGAAACCTGCTGAGTCAGCAGAACGTCGATCCGTGTTTGGTCTGGAATAAAACAATAAAGTTTTGGGTTTTAGTTTGAAATGTGAAACTGTTGAATTTGTGAAGTGGGATCATTAATATGTTATTTTATCTGCAGTAAATCCCTTATTTGTAACTTTGGAGCAGATTTCATGCATCAGGCCGACTGGTTGCTGCTGAACTCGTTTCGTTTTGACATCAAACTGTTTTCCTTCTCCTGTGACCTCCGGTGACCCCACCGCTCCATTTCCCCTGTTTTCCTGACTCCAACCTGCTCATCCAGTGTTAGCGGCTCATTAGCGCGTTAGCATTCCCGCGGCGTCCCGCTTTCCCAGAATCCTTTGTCCTGTGGGACGCTCCGGCGGAGACGTCAGCATGTAAACAACCCCAATGGGGTCGTTGTGTTCAGTCCCGCTCGGGATGAAACGGGTCAAAGGTCACCGGGTCGCTGGGCTCTGAGAAATATGAGAGACGTGTTTTGGATCTGAACTCAGAACCTTCATGCCTCTGAATCTTCAGATGGTTTGATGAGACGCTTCCTCCGGTTTAACGTCCTGATTTCAGATCCACTTCAGAAACCAGCAGAGTGAAAACGTTCCTGACCAGAACATCTGACCCACAACACCGTCTGACCCAGAACACCGTCTGACCCACAACACCGTCTGACCCAGAACACCGTCTGACCCACAACACCGTCTGACCCACAACACCGTCTGACCCACAACACCGTCTGACCCAGAACTTCGTCTCACAGCTTTTTGTTTTGCTGTTTACAGTTAAAATCATGTTTCTGTAATTTTGTAAACGAACCATAAAATGTAGTTTTCAATATGAATGAGGCGGATAACTAGCTAACCTGCAGCTAGCTAGTTAGTGGATTTATGACCAAATACTCAGAAACTCTTCAGAGGATCTGGATCTGGATCCGGTTCCGGATCTGGGCCGGACTGTCTGCATTTCAGAACCGTCAGCAGAATTCGCTCTCTGGACGCGGACGGCTGAGATTTCATCACGTTGCCTTCATTTCCCACAATCCCAATGGATGCTAGCAGGGTTGATGCTAGCAGAATTGATGCTAGCAGGGTTGATGCTAGCAGGTTTGATGCTAGCAGGGTTGATGCTAGCAGGGTTGATGCTAGCAGGGCTGATGCTAGCAGAATTGATGCTAGCAGAATTGATGCTAGCAGGATTGATGCTAGCAGGGTTGATGCTAGCAGGCGCCGAGCCGACTGCCAGCGCGGCGGCGGATTGTTCTGGTTCTGCTGGTTCCCGTCCTTCACTGGGTTCTTGGAAGGATGTTGGTACCAAGATCAGCGTCTCCATGTCTGAGGCCACCAGAAAAACCTCTGGGTGTCATTTACCTGTTCTGGTTCTGTCTGGACCGAACAGAACCAGAGGTTCTGTGCTGCTGGTGCAGGCCCAGCTGTCTGTGATCCAGTAGACGATGAGCTCTTGGTAAAGGACAGAGATTCTGCTTCTCACCGACCTGAGGCAGAACCAAACATCTGGTCAGGAGCGGTTTCCTCCAGAACCGTTTGGGTTAGGATCGGGCCGGCGCTCCAGTACGACACCTGGTGGTTGTTTTGTGAGGTTGCACTCTGGACGTCGAACTGAAATCTTGTTTTTTCCGTTGGCAGAACTTCAAGGAGGAGATGGCCCTGCAGCCGGAGGCGTCTCAGTTTCTGTCCTGGAGTCTGGAGCAGGTGGCTCTGGTTCTGGGCCAGCGGTTCCCCAACAGGAACATCTGGGTGGTCAAAGCCTCGCGCATGTACCTCAACAAGTTCAGCTGCTACCAGAACTTCGTGGAGAGCAACATGTTCGGCGCGCCGGAGCACAGCGGCTACAGCGCCGACGGCGGAGCTTTTCACCAGCTCAGGTCGGTTCCCTTCCCCGTCGGTCCAGGGGTCGGCCCAGGGGCCAGGAGGTCCGATTGGACCCGGGACGCTCTCAGGCAGGAACATGAATGGAGGAAATATCTGGGGAACAAATCCCTTCTTCCGTTTGTCCAGATGATGAAGATCTGCTTTAGTAGTCATCTTCACTTCACCAAGAAACACAAAGACCGTCCGTCTGTCCATCCATCAATCCTGGTTCTGACCAGTTGAATCAGAACTCAATGCATCACAGAATTTATTGCTGATCAATAAACTGATGATCAATCATTAGCTTTGTTAGCATTAGCATAAAGTCCAGAAATGGACAGAAAACCTGCGGAAGTCTTGATGTTTCAAGGTTTCGGACGTAAACGTGATTTTGTGTGTTTGACCTTTAAACTCTTCAGGAAGTAGAATCACAGCTGATGATGATGATGATGATGAGATTCTTCTTCTCTCGTCAGGTCGCTGCTGACCAACGCCATGGAGCGGGCCAAGCTGCCGCCTGCAGGGGGCGCCGGCGGCCTGCCGCCCGGGGTCTCCCTGACCCTGGTGGGCTTCAGCAAGGGCTGCGTGGTTCTCAACCAGCTGGTGTACGAGCTGCCCGGGGCGCGCGCAGACCCCAACATGGCCGCCTTCGTGCAGCGGATCTCGGACGTGTTCTGGCTGGACGGGGGTCACCCGGGCGGCAGCCGCACCTGGGTGACGGACCGCGAGGCGCTGAAGGAGCTGGCGGCCAGCGGCGGCCGTGACCCCCCCCCCGGGCCTGGGTGGGCCGCGAGTACGGCGTGTTCATCCAGACCCTGGAGGAGCTGGGCGCCTGTCCCAGCAGGAAGCTGCACTTCCAGGACGAGCCGCCGTCCATCCAGAACCACTTCCGGGTCATCCTGGAGTTCTGAGTTCTGCTTCCTGTTTTGGTCTTAGAACTTTATGAACGTGAGGGAAACATGTTTACATTTATGTTTATTTAATATTTAACCTAATTATATTTGATGTAGCATTCAGAGTACGGAGGGCCAGAAATGACCAAATTAAACATCATTAATTTAAATAAATATGATTATAAATGGTTCCAGTTTGACTTCAGGAACAATAAGTAAACACGATTCATTTTATGCATCCATTATAAGTTTGCATCTAAATGACTGATTTTCATCTTTAATAAAGTCTTAAATAAATGCACATGTATCTTTTTAATGAGCTAATATGTAGTTTTGTCTCTTCTGGCCTTCCGTACCAGAGGTAAACAGCCTCTTTCATTCCTTCAGTCTGAACCCAGGGTTTATTTTTCTTCCTTTGATGAACTGAAACATGGCGGTTCTGGTTCTGATGCCGAGCTCCAGAACTCGACCCGACCTGGTAGAACCTGTAGGCAGAACTGAGCCTCAGAACCGATCCAACACAGGAAACAGACCGGATCAGAAGGTCCGGGCCGATCATTTTGGGTTTTTCATGACTCTTCAGAACTGGCTGTGAGGTTCTGATCCGGTCAGGCTCAGATGTATTCATACACCCTGTGGCTGGTATTGGACCGGTTCTGATGGGCAGAACTGGGAGTGTGGGGAGGAGGTCCAGAACCAGTTTGGATCGGGACAGCCAACCAGTTAGCCACTGGACGGAGGAGGAAAACCAGCCCACAGCATGATGCTGCCACTACCGCCTCCAAAACAAAACTATCCCAGTTCATCTCCACCGTGGAGTCAAACATCTCAGCATCCAACCAAACATCCAACCAAACATCCAACCAGTTCTGATTTCAGCAGCTGAATGTTGATCAATTTTTTAATCCTGAAATTAAAACAGTTCCATAATCAATAAAATCTCTAAATGATTGGCCTCCAGGATGGATGAAGCTCCTCCCCTCTTTATCACCTCCTCTTCTTCCTCAGTTAGCAGTGCGGCTAACAGTTAGCAGTGCGGCTAACAGTTAGCAGTGCGGCTAACAGTTAGCAGTGCGGCTAACAGTTAGCAGTGCGGCTAACAGTTAGCAGATGTTTCTGCTGAATGTAACTTCTGATGCATTCCTTGCTGTAGTGCTGCTGGTGGCCAGCAGGGGGCGCCACTGGGACAGACACGCCACGCTGATTGTTTTCTACAACTTTAATGAGCTTTTCCAGTTTGCTGTGTGATGCCTACAGATTAGCCAGCAGTTATCAGATTACAGATTATTTATTCTGTTCAAGATGTAATTACGCTCAAACATTAAAAAACAAATAAAAATAAAGTTACATCGTTTCAGCCGTTGGTCTCTGTGCTTGTGGCTGAGTTGACTGGAACAGGAGGAATCAGCAGAAGAAACATGGAGGTCCATTGAAGCAGCTGATGTCACACGGCGGCGGCGGCGCGGGACGTCCCGGGACGGGGCGTCCTCATTGAGCCCTTTGTGCCCCGCGGTGAGGTCATGAGGTCAGCCGCTGCGGCACGCCGCCTCTCTCACTTCCTCTGCTCCCTCGATTCTCTCCTTCAGCTGCCCAACAATTCAAACTCCTGCAGAGTCGTCCTGCAACACGTTTCTACTTCCTTCAGTTCCTTTCAGCATAAAAGCCTCCTCAATCAGCTGCTTCCCTCCACAATCAGCCAACATTAAGACATGAGCTCATGGTTTCATAAAACATCCAGAATCAGTCCAGCACATAAATAACATTAATAACAACAATAGCAGGCCTGAGCAGGCGGAGCGACGCCCTGAGATCATCACTCGGAGAGGCTTCAGACACGCCCCTTCCTTCCTGCACAGGAAGTAAGTGCTAAGGAGGAAGTGACGTACGGCGGCCGAGCGGCGCGAACACGATAAAAAAAAAAACATGATGCCAACACAAAACCTATCGATCAGAAAAACTCAGGAAACAGAAACTCTGCTAACGCCGCCACTGAAATCCTCCACACCACCAGGGGGCGCCGATCTGGAGCAGGCCCTCAGGAGGAATGTTGGAGGAAGGAAGAAATACTTCACATCTTTTTCAAATAGTTTTTATAACAGACCAGCAGCATAATATCACCGACTCCAGGCTCCCCCTGGTGGAGCGGAGGACTGAGTTTACAATGTTTGCTGTTTTCCATTTTGCTCGTTTCCTTCAGTTTTTCTGTTTTGGTTTGGAGTTTCATCGTTCAAGTGTTTGCAGCTAGTTTTGGATGTTAGCTGCGCCCGTTAGCCGCCGTACGTCCCGACAGGAAACGGTGCGCGGCGCAAACATCAGCTGCTCTACAACTAAACCCTGAGCTACTTTGGGTGCAGAGATCCGGCGGGGAGCGGCGGCGTTACGAACGGTTCTGCTGGCGACGGCAGCAGGCGGCTCTTCCTGGTGACCCCGTCAGGTTTTCCTACCTTAAGGCATAGATTCAAACTGCATAGATTCCCTAAACAGATGCTGCAGTGCAGCCGTCATGGAGGCGTCCCGCAGGGCAGCTGGACAGAATCAGGAAGCTGTTATCTTTGGTTGGACTGGAGGATCAGTGAAGCAGATTAGAGCTTCTGGAAGCTTAAAATTATTTAAAACAGAAGAAGAAGAAGCCGTCTGCGCCGCTTCGCCTCAGGGATCATCAGAAGTCGCCGTCTCCGGCCGTCTCCTCCTCCACGCGGAACCTCTTGGCGTGGGAATGGGGCGAGTCCAGGAAGTTCTCCTTGTCCTCTTGCGGCGCCGCCCACTTGGCACCGCAGCTCCGCTCCCGGACGGGCCGGACCAGAACCGGCTCCGGGTTCAGGCACGGCGGCTGCTGCCACAGCCACGGGTGACTGAGGCACTCTGCGGCGCTGGGCCGGTCCCTGCAGGCCAACCAGAGGTCAGAGGTCAGAGGGAAACGGGTGATCAGAACGTTCGGCTGATCCGGATCCGGATCCACATCGACTCAAAGGTTCATCGCTCCAGAAAAACGTCTCCAGAGGTTCTGAACAGAGGCTAAATTTGGCAAGAGACTCGCTAAGTCAGCAATAATAATGGCAGACTTTCCCAATAGTTCCCGTCCCGGTTCTGTCCCGGTCCCGGTTCCGTACTCACTCTGGCGCCTTAACCAGCAGCTTCCTGATGAAATCGACGGCGAGTTCAGAGACGCGGCTCAGCGCGTCGCGGCTGTAGTCCACGTTGACCTGCGACACGTTCAGGTACGTCTCCTGCTTGTCGTCTCCGAGGAACGGCGACTCGCCCGTCACCAGCATGTAGGCGATGACGCCGACGCTCCTGCAGGGGGCGCAGACAGGCGGGTCAGAACCAGAACCGCACCGAATCCTCGCTCAACGTTCCTCTGACGTTTCGGAATGTTTCATATTTCATTTGAACAAACTCTGTAAATTAAATCTGACCGGACGTCCTGACACTGTTGCCATGGTTACCCCTGCCCGGTCACTCACCACAGGTCCGTCGCCGTGGTGATCGGCTCGTAGCTCAGAACCTCTGGAGCTGAAACACACAGGAAGTCTGATGTCATTCAGAGCGTTTCATCACTTCCTGTTTCCTGTGCTGACAGCAGGACCGGATCGGCCCGAGGAAACGGTTCTAGTTTTAAAGCGTTTCTACGGATACAGATCTGAAAAGTGTGGAGTGCACTGAGGTCAACCACTTTCCCCTGAAACCCAAAACCAGCAGAAAGAAAAGCTGGAATCTGCTTTGTTACTAATGGAGACGGAGGTCCGATCAGTGGGTCAGACCGGGTCAGGCCGGGTCGGGTCGGGCCGGGTCGGGTCTTACCTACGTACTCTGGCGTTCCCAGGATCTCCCGCAGCTCGCCGGTCGTCCCCAGGCGGCGCGCGAGGCCGAAGTCGACGATCTTGATGTCGCCCGGCGGCGCCAGGCTGGTCAGCAGGATGTTCTGTGGCTGGAGGAGAAAATGGAGGACGAGTTCACCGGACCGGGTCAGGAGAGTGTTTACGCAGCCGTCGCCATGGCAACACACTGTACTAAGTGTTCCTCTAACAATCATTAGCAGGCCGACTCTCCACTTTGACTCATATTTGCTTTCAGAACCATCAAAGAAACAAAGAGGTCCGGTCTGAACCGACCCAGTGAGTCCGGTTCAGGTCAAAGTTCAGGTCGGGTTCAGCCACCGCTCACCTCTGGTCTGGGCTTTGACTGGACCGACCCAGAACTTCAGCAGAACCTCAAATCAGACGGAGAAAAAATCTGCAGAGAACGAAACAACGTTTCTATTGGTCGCCATGGGGATGGGTGAGTGTTTCTATTGGTCGCCATGGGGATGGGTGAGTGTTTGTATTGGTCGCCATGGGGATGGGTGAGCGTTTCTATTGGTCGCCATGGGGATGGGTGAGCGTTTCTATTGGTCGCCATGGGGATGGGTGAGTGTTTGTATTGGTTGCCATGGGGATGGGCGAGCGTTTCTGTTGGTCGGGCCGTGAAGCGGTTCTGGTCGGGAGAACCGGTCCAGCAGCAGTTTGTTCATTTGCTGCCACACCAGAATAAACATCTCATAAACTTTAATAAATGAAATAAAGTAAATATATTTAGTTGAATTTTTCAAACATGGAGACAGAAAATTAAACATTGAAAAAAGGAACCCAGAGAAATACTGAATGCTTAAATGGACCCGCTTCATGTTCTGGTTCTGGTGTGTGTGTGAGACCTTAAGGTCCAGATGGACCAGCTGGTTCTGGTGCAGGTGTTGGACCCCCTCCAGTGTCTGTCGGATCAGCCGGGTCACCTGGGCCTCAGGCAGCAGCTCCTCCGACACGCACAGGTCAAAGATCTCCCCGCCAGCGGCGCTGCAGACAGAACCGGGTCAGAATAGGATCAGAACCGGGTCAGAACCGTAACCCGGCGGGCCCCAGGTCCACTCACTACTCGAGCAGCAGCACCAGGTCGTGGTCGGTCTCGTGGGCGGCGTACAGGTTGACGACCCGCGGGCTGTTCCGGGCCAGCTCCAGAACCGCCATCTCATGGACGGCCTCGGCCCGGCAGTCCCGGCCCCGCCTCCTCTTCCTCAGGAACTTGGCGGCGAACTCTTTCCCCGAACTTCTCTCCACGCAGCGCTTCACCACCGCAAACTTCCCCCTGGGTCAGAGGTCAGAGGTCAGAGAGAACCCACTGAGGACCTGTGCAAAAGTTTTAAACCATCCGGACCTGCTGCTGGTTCTGATCCAACTGGACGGGAGGAAAATGTATTTATGAAAAGAAAATGTATAAAAATATTAGATTTATTAAAATAATAAAATACTTTCTGGGCAGAACAAAAAAAACAAACAAACAAACAAATAATCATATTGATGACAATATTGATGAGAACGCAGTTTGTTGATGCAGATCAGGTTCTGATCAGCAGGACTAGATTCAGCTTCCAGAACCAGTCGGTCTGTTAGATCTGGGACCAACTGGACCACCCAGACGCTGACCACATCTACTGTTTCCACCTCTGGACTAATCAGAACAGTTTGGACCAGGCGGTTCTAGAATCATATCAGGACAAGACACCCAGAAAACCAGACTAAATCTCCAGGAAGAGGTCAAAGTTCACTCTGATGCTAACAGATCCACTCTGGGATCGGCTGGTGCTGCCTGGCAGCCAGCAGTCCAACCTTCAGTCCAACCTTCAGTCCAACCTTCAGTCCGGTCCAGTTGGACGATGCAAACGTCGCCTGATCTCAGATCAGCTGGAAGGTTCCTCCACTTCCTGTTTCAGACCAACATGGAGTCCAGTTCTCCTTTCTGCTCTGGTTCTTCCTCACACCCAGCACAGAGCCAGCAGCCCTCACATGACCGCAACTGTGGTTACCATGGTTACCACAGTTCGTGGTTAAAGTCCAGAGTCCAAAACATGGCGGCCAGAGAAGCAGGCAGTCAGTCAGTCAGGTGGCCGACTGACTGACTGCCACCTGATCAGAACCTGATCAGAACCTGATCAGAACCTGATCAGAACCTGATCACAGAAAAAAACATGAAAACACCAAACAAGAAGAATCTGGTTCCTCCTGATGGGTCCAGTTGGGTAAACCAGGACAACCTGGACCGGGTCGGACTGCACTGGGTTTATAGAAACATCAAAATATAAATATTAATGATATTTAGTCTGGATTAAAAACCTGCCCGACCAGAACCAGAGACCCAAATGACAAATATCATCAATTTTAATGTTTATGTTTAAACAGAAAGGTTTGACCAATCACACACTAAAACAGACCATAATGTGCATAAGTAAACACTGTGATATGAATGAAAAGGTTCTACTGCGACTCGTTTCTGTAATTAAACTTTAATAAATCACTTCCGGTCTGAATAATTAACTTTTTCCTCTCAGATCAGACCAGGAGCTAAAGGCTCATCAAAAACTGAAAAACCTCCCTTTACTGAAGAACCGAAACTCTCAACATGAGGTCCCGGTCCAGCCCGGTTGAACCGGACCGGGTCGGAACCGAGCCGCTCACCTGCCCAGCTCTCCGGTCACGTCATATCCGACCTCCAGCGGCTCGGCGCTGATCGGGGTCTGCGGCTCCGCCAGCAGCCCGGCGGCCAGCCCGCTGCGGCTGTCCAGCCGCCTCCGAGACATGCCCCGGTCCTCCGGTCCCCCGGTCCACCGGGCCCCCGGTTTGGTTCCGACTGTTCAGCCCTGCGAGAGAGCAGAACCGAGCCGCACGGCTAGTTTAGACTGGTCACCGAGCTGCGGGTTAACTCCGGTTAGCCAACTGTCGCCAAGTTAGCTCGACTACTTCTAAAGCATCCGGTCCAAAAGTGAGTTCGAGCGGTTCGGTTCCTCTCGGCTCCACCTGGCCGAACCCACCTGGCTGTGAAGCGATCCGGACGGCTGGTTCTGGCTCCTGTTAACCTGGTTCGTTTGTTTATCCGGAGCCTTTTCGATCATTTTTACATCCCCTTTGACACGGTTCAGACACGTCACTCCACTGCGGCGCATGCGCACTGGCGTGTTTGGCTAAAAGTTTCAACAGTTTTCTTTCGAACAGCCGTGGGAATTCCGTTTCCTTCCCGGGATCCGACTCATTCGGCAAATGTCTTTCCATTCCTGCTGACGTTTACAAACATGATGGGAAAGTAAAAATTGACCTCAAGTAAAAGTAGCATGACTTCAAAATATCATTACATCCAAGAAACTACTCCAGTAAAAATTAACAGTATTTGGTATAAAGAAATGGGTCATGACATCTGATGTAATGTTTTAAAATAAGTCAAAAATAAACACTTTCCCAAGTCATATGGGAATTATCTGACCTCTTGAATGATAATATATATACACACATCATGGATTTTGTTTTGCTTTTATAATTTATAATAACCAGGTTTATAATTCAACACAAACAGTAAAATCTAACATTTTAAATGTAACTCATCAAAGTCCAAATTCAATGAAGAAACATTTCAATTTACTTTTTTATTGAAAATCTCAGCGGGTCTTTTGTTCCTTTCAGTCATGACTTTGTTAAACATGTTTCTGCTCTCATGATGACGCCTGAGCCTGGTTCTATGTAGGAAAGTAAGTACACCCTGAGCAGCAGGTCGCAGGTTCTGTCACTGAAGGAGTTTTCACCTGCTCTGCTTTGCTGAATTCTTCTGGACACACTGGAGTGTTTTCCTGCATGAACGGCCTATTTAAAGTCTATGAGGGGTCAAGTAGTTTTCACAGGACTGTAAATGTTTTAACTTTGGTTTAGCCAAACAGCAGTTCTTAAGTGCTTCCCCCAGTTCTGATGTCGCCCTGGGTAACCATCCGTATCAACCTGCTGGCCTTTGATTTCCACTGATAAAAGCGTAAAAGCTCTTCCTGTAACCTGACTGATGGGTAAATGTGATGCACCCAGCAGGTTGACACACAGGGACTGTTTGAGGAGTGGTGCTGTGGGCCGTTGCTATAGCAACCAGTGACTCAGCACCGTTTCAGGCTCTTGTCGTTTCCCGTTTTTCCACCCAGCCAGAAGGAAGTTGGTAGATTTTCTCACAGCAGCTCCAGTCAAACCAAGAAGGGATTTTCCAGCTGGAATAAAATATAATTTTATTCAAATTTAAGTCCAGATGTAATCAGGGATCTTACTACGTAGAGCAGAACCAGAAGAACCAGCAGAACCAGAAGAACCAGCAGAACCAGCAGAACCAGAAGAACCAGCAGAACCAGCAGAACCAGAAGAACCAGCAGAACCAGAAAACATCCCAACATCTGGGAAAATGTTCTGGAAGGACAAAGGCTGCAGTAAAGCACGGTGGTGGCAGAATGATGCTGATGGATCCTGAAGATCCAAAAGGCTCAAAGAAACTAAATGAAGGCCTAGTCAAAGTCCAGACATATTCAGCTGAACCGTTGAAACATTGTGAGCATTGAGCTCTGACCTGCAGGTCCAGCCACGTATTTAAATCTTCACAGAGTAACTAGTTACTTTTACTTGAGTAACTTTTTTAAAAAAGTACTTTTACTTTTACCTCATTGATTTCATATCTGAGGAAAACAAACATTCAGACCTGCAGCAAAACTCATTGAGAAACATTTTCTTCTGATTTTATTTTCATTTTGATCCCTAAAATACCAAAACTTTAACTTTATATTTTGGTCCGTCTGATGATTAAATATTAAATGATTGATAACTTGATCAGTTATCAGTACTTAACTTTTTACCAAATACTTTCTGACTCTGACTCATTTCTTTGATTAATTAATTAATTTATGAATTATTTCTACTCTTGTGTTTTGTCCCGTCTCTGTACATAAATTCATGTTTTTAATATTTTGTTTCAGTCAACCTGTTGCTCCCTCTTTAAACCTTTTGTTTTGCTTTAAAGAATATTTAGTTGTAAATTTAGTTCTATTTTTTTAAGAATATTTGTTTGGATCTTAATTCTTCAAGCACACAGCTAGAAAAGACAAAGAAGGAAAATGACAAGTTATGATGGTAAACAGTAGAAGAAGAAGAGTCGCCTGTCCTATCAAATGCTCCTCCTGTTTCTTTATTACAATCTCAGTGAAATGGAGACAAACATACAGGCGCCTTGCATAGAGTGGAGATCTGAAAAGTGCGTCCGGGTCCAGAGGGAAATGTTCCAGAACCTCCAGGTCCGACCGGAACCTGAAGCTCCTCATGCACAAAGTTCCCCAGACATGAACCCAGAGGTGAGATGAGTCGGACCGGACCAGAACCGGCCTCCCGGTCCGCTCCGCCAGGCCCAAACCTTTGGTACAATCGGTGCAAAACGGACATATTTTCACACGACAGACAGACAGACTTACACACAGAGACTCATTGTTCTGTACACGGTTCTCCGAACCCCGGTCCAGTCAGCTCATTACTAAGATAGACGGTTCAGAACCAGGCTGACCCGGCGGGCCGACCCGAACCGACCCGAACCGACCCAGATCCGTCAATGGAGAGCAGGAATCCTCATGCACAGGAGCTAGAACTACTTCAACATGCAATATGGAGCTATAACACAGCGCCACCTAGTGGTCTCTGCCAGGAGCAGCTCACGGAGCCGCACCGGACAGACCCTGCATGCAGGATTGGACTGGGAGGACTGGGAGGAAAGTGAAACCACCGCGGCTCCTGTGGTCTGACTCCAACAGGCTTCCGTAGATCTAACATGCAGCGTCTCCAGCGGGAGGACAGACAGATGTCTTATCTTACATTTTGGACAAAGAGCAGCGTTTCACTGAGGACAAGTGTCCCAGTTAGGAACAGGAAACCATCAGAGGCACTGGGACAAAAACAATCCTCACATTCAGAAACTCAGCTGAGCTTCACAGAAACATCCGGGCTGAAGAGGCGGAGAGAATCAGGCAACATCTGGCCAAAGGTCATCAACAGGTCAAACACACCAGTTAGCTGCAGCTCTGGAGGGTAGCTTAGCGCGACACCAAAATGGAAGAACATCAGCAGTGACCTTAGAGGAGCAGCTGTTCAGTGGTGGGCAACGCTAACTCAGCTGTTACTTCCACTAATGCAACAGAGCTGTAACCATGTGATTCTTAGCAGAAGCTAACACTAAAGCGCTACATCAACAGGGTGTTTAGCAGAAGCTAATGCCGATGCGCTAATCATAAACAGAAAAGAAACAAACTGCTACTACTTGAACAATTCTTAACAGTCGATAACTTTATTAAAACCCAGTAAACCATCACTTTGGAGTTTATCTGAAAAAAATTAGCTTAGCATAAGCTAACTGTGCTAAACATATTGAAAGTTAGCAAAAGCACTAAAAGAGAAACCAGATCTGCATGTAGCGCATTAGTGGGAGCGTGCCCACCACTGCAGCTGCAGTTGGGTCTGAACTGGGTCATCAGCAGAACCTGGGTCCAAACCCAGCAGAACTGAGCAGGACCAGAACCAGAACTCGGTCACAAAGCTGAGAACCTTTGACCTCATTCTAAGGCCTGAACAGAACCAGGTAATATTTATTATGGCATTCACTGTGTTCTGACTCCGGCCCGTCCAGCTCCAGCCGTCCAGAACCTTCTGGAGTTCTGGACTCGTACATTCAGCCGCAGGTTTGGTACATTCGCCACCGCGTGGGAAGTGATGTCATCTGTTAGGAGGAAGTGGAGTTTCCACTGGGAGGAAGTGAAAGTATTGCTCGTCAGAAAGGTGAAAGTACCGGGCTCTCCAGAACCAAACCCATCAGAACCCGGCCCGTCCTCCAGGAGCGGGTCCGGTTTGTGCGAACAGGTGAGTGAGTGCAGGTGACCCCCGAGTGAAGGTCGGCCAGAGCGGCTGCTGAGATAAAGCACACATGTGGCTCAGTGACAGAAACGGGTTCACATGAAACGAGAAACTTTACAACATCCAGCGGTTCTGGTTCCGTCTCCTCAGAGAACCGGAGCGACTGAGGAGCAGCAGGTCGGTACCCCGTCTGTTTCTTCTTCTCTGATTCTCCTCAACAGGAGCACGGGGTTTCCAGACGCTACTCCAGACCGAAGGTGCTGGTCTCCTCCACGGCCGTCACCAGCTTCTCGTACAGCATGGAGAAGGACGGGTAGGGAGGCAGGTCCAGCCGGTTGAAGCAGGTATGAGCCCTGAGGGAGACGGAGAGACGGTGCCACCAACCAACGGAGAAACCACAAGGATGAACTGAATGAGCCAACAGATGAACGATGGATGGATGGATGAACGGATGGATGAACGGATGGATGAATGGATGGATGGATGGATGGATGGATGGATGGATGGATGGATGGATGGATGGATGGATGGATGGATGGATGGATGGATGGATGGATGGATGGATGGATGGATGGATGGATGGATGGATGATGGATGGATGGATGGATGGATGGATGGATGGATGGATGGATGAACTGCAACCTCAAGTTATCGGGCAGCTTCTCCTGAGGCTCAATGAACAGAAACTCCGAAAAATAAAAACAGACCAACAGTCTCAGAACCAGCAAACATTTCGTTGCTAAAGGTCAACAGGGTCAAAGGAAACCTGAAGCGAACACTGGAGCAGAAACCTGAACCGGGCCAGAGGTCCAGTTGGAGTCGGCACGCTGAGGATCTGGGCTGCTGGTTCTAACAAGGTCAGAATCACCTCCAGAACCTTCTGACATCACAGGAAGCCAAAGGAGATAACCCTGGACCAATCAGAGCTGCTGGGCGGGGCTTAAACAGGAAACCAGTCTGAACTGTGGTTGGTTGTTTTTAACTCTTAATATGAAAATAAAAGCTGAGATATGAAAACGTGTTTCCATTTAGCTGCCCGATAATTCAGAGAAAAGAGTCTAAATCACTTCTACTTTCTGAAACTTTGATGTTTAACGTTTATTTGCGTGGAGAATAAGATGATCCTCCTGAATGAGCCGCCTGGTCGCTGAGCTCACAGCGCTGCCTGGGCAGCGTCTCTCTCTCCTCACCTGGGTAAAGACGTGATCTTCCCCCACTTCTCCACGCAGAACCTGCGCGGTCCGTTGCTTCCGCGCAGCGAGGCGAAGCCTTCGTAAGGAACGCTCGACGTTCCCGTCACGAACTGCAGCAGAAACAGGAAAACCGTCAGCTGCTGAACAAACGCAGAGGCCGCATCAATCACTCCGCTTTAAACTGACTGTCTAGTCAAAGTCCGGTCCGGCTGTGAGGTTTGGATGCTGGTCGACCTCTGACCTCTGGTCCTCCAGGTCTGGGTTCCGTTTGAATGTGATCACCAAGAGGACCAGAGAGCGCTCCAAAAGCAGGAAGTGGACTACAGCGCAGGGCATTCTGGGTAAATCCAGCCAAAGCTAACGTGCTAGCCTAGCACTAACATGTTAGCCTAGCGCTAGCAGCAGAAATGGCTCCTGGTCTTCAGCCAATGACTAAAGAGAAATCCTCCAGCACTAAACTCTGACGCCTCCATCTTGTTCCATCTGGTGAAACAGGAAGTTGCTCTCAGCGTCTTCAGAGGTTTTAGTGTCGTTTCCTGCAGTGGTTGTTGGTGCAGCGCCCCCACAGGCCAGGAGGGGAACAGACTGGTTTGGGCCAGAACCACAGCAGCTGGAGGTGGAGCAGATGTTCTGGTTCCAGGAGAACCGGGTCGACCCGACTGAAGGAGGGAATCAGTCTCCATCATTCAGCTGATCAGAGTTCAATATCAAGATTTCATGATCAACTGGATGTCAAATATCAAACGATCAGCTGGTCACAAAACCTCAGAGAGAACAAAACTCTGCAGGTTTATTGTTCAAAATCATGTAGAGAGAAACTACTGACCCACTTCACGGATTAAAATATTGTCATTTATATCTTTTAATACTTTGCATCTTAATCCTGCTGGAAATTTAAGGTAGAAACTATAAATTAATTCAGCTGATCTGTTTTTATTAATAAAAGCCTCAGAAGCTGTGATAAAGTCCAGATTAGTTTCCTCTAAATGTCCCGTAAAATTAATATTTAGCAATATTAAGTCTGTTACGTAACGCAGTGCCCTCGCTGTGCCTCCACCAGGGGGCAGCGTCTCTCCTACCTGCAGCAGCCGCAGCCTCTGCTCGTTGTTGAACCTCTCCACAGCCGCCCAGAACCAGCGGATCACGATGTGGTTGTCATGGTAACCTGAGGGCAGAGATGATGGTGCATGACTCAGATGGAAATAAAACTCCTCCTCCCGCTGCAATCAAACATTTCAACTAAAAATCAAAAATCTGCCTGACAACAATAATAACAGAAAATAATTTAAATTTAAATTCTGAAAATATAAATGCAAAACATTTAATAAAAACTGAATTAATTAAAGATAAAAAAGTCAGAAATATAAGTTAAAGAAAATGTAAAAAATGATGCACATTTTGAAGCATCTATTTAAAAACTGCAGAGCGTTGTTGATCTGAAAGGTGCGGAAGGCCTCTGCCTCGTACCTCCTCTGTACTCGGTGTTGTTCCTCCAGTCAGTCAGATCGATCTCCGCTGTTCCTGCGATGACCAGCTCCAGCTCCCGGGCATCAAACACCGACACCAACCGCACATCCACCACCTGACGACCCGCAGCGCGCACACACACACACACACACACACACACACACAGAGAGAAAACACACACACACACACACACAGAAACACACACACACACACAGAGAAAACACACACACACAGAAACACACACACACACACACAGAGAAAACACACACACACACACACACACACACACACACACACAGAGAGAGAAAACACACACACACACATATTAATGTGTCACATTTGTTATATATTTTTGTTTCTATAAAGGTTCTCAAGACCCAGCTTTTATTTTGAAAGGGTACATCCGCTTATCAGTGGGGGAATTTGCATGTTAGCTCAATATTTAGTTTAAACATCGTTTGTTTTAGTTTGCAGCCAGATATTGTTGGTTAACAAGCATTTTGTCTTCAGTTAATGTTTAATTTACCAATTTTAGCTCAGATTTTACTTGGACATTTCGCTCAGAGCTGCAGCTGCAGCTGGGAGCTGCAGCAGTACCTCATAAAAGCCTCGGACCAGGCTCTCGGTCTGCTGCGCCACGCCGCGCTCGATGCGCCACTTCACCATGCGCTCGATGTATTCCTTCTTGTTCTTCTCGGTCACGGGGATTCCCGCCCCGCCGGGCTTCAGCTCTCTCTCTGTGATCTGCAGACAAACAGCCGGTGGGAACTTTGGACGGACGCCGGTCCGTTTCAGGGGACGCGTTTAGGGGACGGACCTGTCCGAAGACTTCCTCGTTCACGGTGAAGGTGAGGTCCAGCATGTCCTCGATGTCGTTGTCCTTCATCCACTGCAGGCTCTGGTGGAACTCCTCATCCAGGAACTCGAGGTCGCTGAGGTCACACGGGCTGCAACCAGAACCAGAACCAGTTTAAGGGCGGTACCGGGTCTCTAATTCTGCTCTTCCTTCTCCCAATGCTAACCAGAAACCACCAATCAGAGCCAGGGGGCGGGTCTTAGCGCTGGCCATTAATCACGTGTGGCGCTTCTCGTCCCTCCCCTGCTCTCTGCTACACTGCAGCTAGCCTAGCCTGCCATGAATGCTAAGCTAGTTAGCATGGCCACCATTAATGGTGGATTCCTCTTCTTTGTGCCTCAGAGGAATTAATCATTTTCCCTAAACGTGTTTTTCAGCCGGACGGTTCTGGTGAAACATTGGACCTTTCCGGCCCGCTGACGGCGCTGCAGGAACCACTCACATGCGCAGAAGGCCTTTATAGAACGGGCGAGTGAAGAACGCGTCCAGCAGGTACTGATGAACCAGAGCCAGGCCCAGAATCCGCCCGCTGAACCGAAACCTGGACCCAGACAGAACCAGAACAAACACCAGGATTCACAGCGATTCTCAGAACAAACATTAAGCTGCTGGTCGCAGCAGACAGGAAGTGCTGACAGGAAGTCACCATTCGTGGTGGTTGTCCACGAAGGCGGACATGGGGCTGATCTGGACCGTGTACGTGTCGTTGGCCGAATACTCGAATAAACCGTAGTACGGGTTGAAGAGCTCTCTGGACACCAGGAAGAAGAACTCTCTGGACGGCCCGCTGTAGTCCAGCCTGAAACACACAGTGACCTGGAGTTCCTCAGGGCACGCTGCTCGGCCCACTCTCATTCAGCAGAACCAAACCTCCGACCATCAGGCATCGTCTTCCTCACCCGTCCTCGCCGACGAAGCTGACGTAGAGTTTACTCCTCTGCAGGTCTTTACGGGAATAACACATGATCTGGTTGAAGGCGTCTTCCAGCAGGTGATCTCTGCGGATGATGAGCCTGGAGACAAACAGGAAGAATAAAATATCAGTAAAATGAAATACAGAAAAAATAAGACAGAATACTAAACGTAAGGTTGGTTCTGTTGGTGTCATTTTTACCGAAAATACATTCTGTTTGGACTTTTCTAACATATTCAAACACAAAACAAGAAATCTAAGCAGCAGAGTTCCTTTAATATGAAAAGAGCCGAGATAAAGTTAGTAAGTTCACCACAATCAGTAGATCATATTTGTAAAATTACCACTGTGGTCTAGTTAAAGTTCATGTCAATGAACAGAAAAACCTGTTATAATTCCTGCCTGAGCGTCTAGATGTTCAATATCCAGTTCAGATGCTTTATTGATCAAATATTGTGAAAGATTCAGCAATAAGTGGGTCTAATGATATGAATGTGTCCAGAGTCAGATTTGATCATAGGTCTTAAATTGCAATCAGTGACCTGTAAATATGCTCATTCTTCATGTCTTGAGTTGATATTTTATCCGAGACCATCTGGTTACTTTCCCAGCTCGTGTAAAAACATGACTAATCATATTAAATGATGAATCAGGCATTAGTCGAGTATTTTTCTGACGTACTTGACCTTCCCCGGCCCCTGCCCGTAGCCCTTCGTCTCCAGCTTCCGGTAGAAGTTCCTCAGTTTCGCCTCGAAGTCTCTCTTGTACGGAGCGGGCGCTCGCGCGTTGGCGCGCGGCGTTCCTGCAGCGAACGGGACCAAAGTCCAGGTGGGCAGAGACAGGAGACCATCAGCAGATTACAACCGAATCACGGCAGTGGAATCAGAAACACTGAATGCAGGTTAATCCTGGATTGGTTTGCAGCTTCAGACTCATCAGGTTTTCTTCAGTTCAACAGCAGCAAACATCCAACAAACCAAATCAGTTTGTTTGTTTCACATAATTTAATCTGAGAATGAATGAATCTGCCTGGAAGGTGTTTGATTTTTCTTTGCAAGATAATCCAGATCCTGGGAAAATTCAAGCATTTTCTGTTAACTGTATTTCTGCTCAGTTTGTCTAAAACTAAACGCATAATAAGGTTATAAAATGTAAATATATAAACAGCAGCTCCTACAGGGCGCCGCTTGTAAATACTTTGAGTTTAGAGAAGAGAAAAAATGACGGTTCATTTTCCATAGATGAATGAACAACAGTTCATTTTAAATGATACAGATTCAAACTCCATATTTACTAAGTAGGCTAAATATTTTGTTCAGAGTATTTAGCTGTCTGAGTAAATATTTACTGAAAAGTTGCTAAATGTAGCAGCGTACGCCTCAGCACCTGTTGGCTCCGCCCCTCAGCACCTGTTGGCTCCGCCCACTTGGCTGCACCGTTCTGGGGGCGGGGCTTTGCTTTCACTCAGGGTTTAGTGAGACATTCAGTCTGGAGGTTTACTGAACATGTCGGTGTGATCAGGACGTTTCCAGCGTATTTACAGAACGTCTGGCTTTATATTACTTTATATTCCTTTATATTGCTTTATATTCCTTTATATTGCTTTATATTACTTTCTGAACAAACAAAACATATGGAAATAATCAAAACTTTTTATTGCTGTTGTTTCATAAACCTGTGAATGCAATAAAGTGTGAGCAAACAGACAGATTCACCTGGAGAGCTCTGAGGAGAAGACAGGCTGTAACCCGGGTGGAGCAACGGCGGCACGTATGACATCACTTCCTCCTCAAACAGGCTAGAGGCAAAGCATGAAAGGTCAAAGGTCAGAAATGAGGCAGCCTAAATTCAGCCGCTCCGCAGAACGATGCTGATGAACGAGTCAATCAGGAGCTGAAGTTGCTACGCAGGACGAGAGGCTCGGCGGTTAACAACAGAAACATCATGTCAGCTGTCACATCGAAATCACGTCAAATTCAGGACTTTTTAACTTTGGCAGAAATTGAGAAATGTTAACTATTGTCTCAGTCGCGTCCCGTGTGTTGGGTTTCAGCCTGCGGAGAGGCGACTCGCTGCTGATCATCGCTCCCCTTACGTTGACTCCATCGCCCATTAGACACTAGCTAGCTAGCAAGGGCATGTTAGCAGCTAGTTAGCGGTAGCTTCAATCACCTAAATGAAGATGTCAGTGAAAGACCCAAACTTTTGATCGTCTCATGAGAAATAAACGACAAATAAGATCAAATTGTTGTCATGACAATGACCAGTTGGTCTCAGTTTTAGATCCACGAGCTAAAGTCTTTCTGACGATGCGTGAACCCGGTGAATGGTTCCAGAACCGGACTGGATCACAGATCGGACCTCACCTGAGCAGCATGACGAGGTCGGCGTCGCTGGACAGACGGGCGAGTCCGTTGACGCCCTCGCTGCGGATGAACTGAACCTTCTCCCTGCAGACACACACGGGGTTAAACAGGAGGGGATCCGGCAGGGTCAAAGGTCAAAGGTCGTGTTCCGGTTACTTTAGGGAGTGGTTCCTGGCTAACTCGGGCTGCCGCTCCTGCAGGACCTCAAAGACGTTGGGTTGGCGTAGAAAAGCCACTATCTTGTCGTTGTAAGCTGGAGGTAAAGGAGAGAGAGAGTCCAGGTGCGTGACCAGGTGTGTGTTCTGTCCAGAACTGGACCCGGCCCGGCGGACTCACCCACAGGAACCACGTCGTGGTACGGGCTGCGGCTGGACCCGCTGAAGGTGCTGGAGGGGCGGGGCATGGCGGGCAGGCCGCTCTGCCGGGAGTCATCCACCACCTGAGAGAGAGCGACGGTTCAGGACCCGACCCAAACACCAGGGTCCACCTGCTTGGTTCTGGTTACCAGCATCTAACTAGCTGCTCAGATTCTTCCATCAGGTTTGGATCTGATCGGATCGGCAGAGTTTGCCGAAAAGCTCAGACGACTAGATTATTATTCTGTTATTGTCTCTGATCACCAAACTGGATCTCAAGGTGATCTTAGCGGATCTGGTCCGCTCCGATCTAAATCTGTGACATTCCACGTGTTGGATCGTCTCGGCCCGATGTCACGATGTTAAATGTGATGTCAGCCAGTCAGAAAGTGCGCTGCCGGAAACATGGAGGGAAATCCTAAATACTGAAAACAAAACGAGGATCGTCTGGTTTATTCCTGTTAAACGTCGTCCATGAACTACCGCCGGCGCTTCTTTCTCGTCGGCCATGTTTGTTTCCTCTGACCTCACGTTTTGTCTCGAGAGGTTTTGTGATATTTCCTGTCTGAATGTCGGAGAGTGAGGATTGTTGCTCTGCAAAACCGGTTAAACTCCTGCTGTGTGAACCAGGCATAAATTGACCTCATCGTTCATAAACTGATATGAAATTAATTTCCCCTGAAAACGGTCAGTAAATTAAAACAAAACGTCCTTCAGAAGGTTTGATCAAAGACTGCAGGACCGTTTAGCTTGTTGACCAACCTCCAGGGAAACACACTGGACAAAGGTTTGACCTTTAACCTAACAGCCTCTCCAGGACTGATCTGACCTCTACGTGACCTCTGCGGCGGCCTCTGACCTCCCCGGCGCTGTGGCTCCGTTGGCGGCTCAGGTGCTGGCGGTGGGCCAGCAGCCCGGTGGAGCGCGAGCTCTGTAGCGGCAGCCGGGGGTCGATGAAGGTCGTCGACCGACAGTTGTGATCCACAAAGAAAGGCTGCGGTCAAAGAAACAAACCTTAGAGGCTGAGCTCCCAACGTCCTAGTCAAAGTCAGGAAGCTGGCATACCTTCCCAGTGTGGTCGTGCTTCATCTCCCAGCCGCGGGGGAGCTCCAGCTGCTTGTTGGCGAACATATTGAGGAAGGTCACGAGGTCGCGGTTGTGCTGGTAGCGCTCAAAGTAGTGAGCGTCCCGCCGCACCTTGCTGATCATGTGCTTCAGACAGGTGTTGCTCGTAAACATGCGGTAGGCACTCTGCACGAAACACAACAGCAGCAACCTGAGATAACCTCAAATAACCTCAGGTGGCCCACATCAGGGTGGTGATCAACAGAGAACAGGTTCAGAAACAACCAATCAGAGGCAGAGACTCACAACGGAGCCACTAACACTGAAAACCAGCAGATCAGACTTTACTTCATTGTTCCCACAGGCACTTAACTGGATGGACTGGTTAAACTGGTTGAACTGATTCAAGTGGTTAAATATGCTGAACTGGTTGAACTGGGGGAGCAGCTGAGAGCTTACAGGGTTTGAATGCAGCACGGTGAAGAAGTCTGGGCTGCACAGGAACTTGGCGCTGGGCGACTGCAGCAGCAGGGAGAGGCGTGAACGGCTGCTGGAGTGAGCCACCGCGCTCTCTCTGCGATATTCTGCAACGGATTCAGGGAACGGTCAGAGAAACATCTGGACCAGCTGGAGGCCCCCAGTTGGGGGCCACCAACTGCTGCGTCAGCGGAAACGGACCGGAGATGGAGTGAGGCATCAGCTCGCCCTCCGGCTCCGGCAGCTCAGCGGAGGATTCCTCTGGACGCTCGTTGCTGGTTATGGTCCTCCTGATGCTCTGGTATCTGTCAGAAACATGAAGAGGGCCAGGTCAGATTGTAAAGGGTTAGAATTATGAACTTTTTAATCTGTCCATCATGTTTTATGTTTATGTGGCGCCATGTGGCGGGGAAACAATGAATCCTGCCTCTTTCAAATATTCATCGAAAGATAGAGATTTCTTTCCAGACTCCATTTTGATCTGGTCGTCAGTAATGAACTCCACCTGGATGACGGTTTGCGTTGCCATGGTTACCTGCGGTTGAGCTGCTCCATCTGCTGGATGGAGTTGGAGCGGGTCATGCCCTGCGGGGCGGGCGGTCCGGTGGGCCGCTGCCACGTGGTCGTCCTGTTCACATGATCCACGAAGAAGATCCGGCCGTGGCTGTCGATCCGAGCCTCCCAGTCTGAGCAGAGGAGAGAGAAGCAAACGGTTAACAGATCCAGCAGAGACCAGAACACGGTGGCTTACCAAATCAATTACAACTGATTGATTGGTTGATATGCAGGACCCACATGGACCTGAAAACTTAAAACTGACAGCAGTTGGAACAGAACTCAGTGGTCCAGTTAAAGTACCAGCAAAGTTTAGTTTGTTTATGAAGGAAAATAAAAGACTTTCCCCAAAAGCGCGATGCGATGCAGAACGACGCGCAAAAGCACCAAATCACCAAATCACTTCGCACAATGCAAAGTGATTTGGTGTGATGCAGCAGGATGCAGCAGGATGCAGCAGGCTGCGGCAGGATGCAGCGGGATGCAGCAGGATGCAGCGGGCTGCAGCAGGATGCAGCAGGATGCAGCGGGATGCAGCGGGATGCAGCAGGATGCAGCAGGATGCGACGCGATGCTGTGTGACGTTGCGCGGTTCGGCATGCAGACACACACACTCACTGGGGGGCAGCGGCTCGTCCACCCTCTGGTATCGGTGGATGTCGTGGCGCACCGAGGGCAGCGATCGGACCGGATGGCCGTTAACCGGAGCGTCTGGAGGAAAACAGGTTGACTGGATTATTTCTGGGAGATTTGACCGTCTGAGACCAGCAGGAGGCGCCGTACCTTCCTCCCTGTCTGTTTCCGTGGTAATGTACTCCGTATCCACAGACCCGCCCTCCTCCAGAGTCTTGGTCTCTGCCACTTCCTGTCCGTCATCACCGCCGCCCGCGGCCTGCAGGCTCCGCCTCCTCACGGCGACGCCCTCCTCCTCCTGCGGCGGCTCGCGGCGGACAGAGGATCTGCTTCAGCCTCGGAGGCCGCCGGTCTTCCTCCTGCCTCCTCCTCTTCATCATCATCATGATCCCTAGGTGGGGAGGTCGGCAGCGGGCCGGGCTCCCCGTCTCCCCCCGGATCGATGGCTGTCGCCGCTCCTTGATCAGCTTCCTGCACACAGAACCATCTGGGTCAGAACTGGTTCACAAGTTGACCAGCTGGACCAGTTGGGACCTTAAGAATGATGCTGGCTCCTGATTGGACGACACCTTTGATGTCATCATGAGGTTGTCGCTACAGCATTTGAATGATTCTTTGAGAAGAACTGATTCATAAGACCCAGTTCCTGTTGGAGAACCAAACTCACCACAGCGGTTGCCATGGTAACCGCTCCACTGTCTGATGAGGAGCCGGCGGTCTGAGGTGCTGTTGCCATGGAGAAGGAATCCATCTCTGAAGTAGGATCTTCGCCTGGCGTCCCCTCCAGTTCCAGAGCCTCCAGAGCCTCAGGCAAAGCATCATGGGTAACAGTGTGCTCCTCCTCCACCTCCAGGAAAACCTCTGGCTCCAAACCGTCGTCCAGCTCCAGACCCGGCTCTACGCCCAGGGCGTCCCCCCCCAGGGCCCTCTGCCCCCTGCAGCGAGAGCTCCGGTTCCACCAGGAACAGGTCGTCATCGTCGGGGCCGCCGCCGCCGCCGCCATCAGCAGGCTCTCCGTTCAGCAGCAGCGGCGACAGCGGAAGGGGCGGCAGCTCGTTGATGGCAGAGCGCTCCTCGTCCTCGTCGGAGTCGATGTGAAGGATGTCGCTGAGCCTGGTGTGCGTGGGGAAGCTGGAGCACAGCCTGGGTGAGGCGGCGCCCAGGGGCCTCTCACCGGGGCCCTTTGGGGCCTCGATGGCGTCCAGACCCTCGCTCAGCGACCGCTGGAAAATGGAGCGCTCACAAAGCGCCGCCGCCTCCACGAAGCGCGCCGGACGCACGGCGGGCAGCTCTTTCTCTGGCAGAGCGGCGGCCCCGCCTTCCCACAGGCCGTGGGGCCCCTGAGGGCCGGTGGGGGAGAGGCCGGCAGACACCACGCCTGGCAACGGGTGGGGAAGGTCCTCGTCGTCTGACGGCGTCCCCGGGGCGCCATTCAGCGGCGACAGGCCGATGATGGAGTCTGGCGAGGCACCTGCAGCGGGACAGAGGCTGGTGAGGACGGAGACAGGTGGGTGGAGTCAAAGGGTCATGGGGGCGGAGCCTGGCTCACCATCGGGCCCCGTGGACGTCAGCTCCACCCGGAACTGCAGCTGGCCGCTGACGTGTTCGGTGGGCAGGCGGCGGCACAGCGGGAAGCTGACCGGCTGCACCCTGCACAGGAAATGGCAAGTAGAAAACAAGAAACAGGAAGTAGAAAACAAGAAACAGGAAGTAGAAAGTAGAAAACAAGAAGCAGGAAGTAGGAAACAGGAAGTAGGTATCACGATCCACATAGGCTCAGATATATACATACTCCCCACTCCTTCATCAGATTTCTCCTCCTCAGTTTCGCCTGTTTTCAGAATGATTTGTTTTCTGGTCTCTGTCCCTTTAATGCAAATAAGCTGCTGCTGGCTCCGCCCCCTCATCTCCATGTTAACTGTACAACCGTCCGTCTGCAACCCAGAAGCAGAAGTTTCAACAATTAAAAGCTGCTCTGCCAGGGTCGCTAAGCAACGGGGCTCGGCTGGGGTTGCTAGGCAACGGTGCAGTGCCACCTGATACTGACGTCATAACCGGAGGTTTTTGAAGCAGACCGTTTTCCAGACACCAAAAAACCATAAATTTATTTCCAGAAAACGTCTGGATGTTTTTCAAGCAGCAGAGACCAAAATGGAAAAATAAAACCATGAAAATGGTGAATTTTCCTCTTTAAACAGCTTCACTAGGCTGCCGCCAGTGTTCAGGTCACGATTCTCCTGACCTTTAGCCCTATTTGAACCGATGATACTAGGGTCTGGAGATGTTCAGGCACTCAGTGACTTCCACTGGACTAATCAATGAGTGTGATGGTTCAAACTGGAACCAGTCAACCAGTTTAAACTCTATGGCCTTCAGCTCCACTTGTTTAAATATTGAGCTGTATGTATTTGAGGTATGTGGTGTTCAGAGATCGGGTTTGAAGGAGCCGCCATGTTTGTGTGTCCTACCCTGGAATCTTCTCGATGAGCCGCTGCACAGGAATGGCGAGCTGACCCAGGAAACGCTTGATGATTGGACGACTTTTAGCAAACTTGTCCTTCACCTCGATGTACAGGATGTCCGTCATCAGCGCCACAAACGTGTATTTCTGTGAGGAAGAAAGAGAGGTGAGAGGAGGCGCCGGACGGAGGCGCCGGAGGGAGGCGCCGGAGGGAGGCGCCGGAAGGAGGCGCCGGACGGAGGCGCCGGAGGGAGGCGCCGGAAGGAGGCGCCGGACGGAGGCGCCGGAGGGAGGCGCCGGAGGGAGGCGCCGGAAGGAGGCACTGCAGCGTGAGGAGGAGACTCACCTCGCCGTGCCAGACGGGGTTGGTGGTGTTGGCGATAATGGCCGACCGGCGTTCCTGTCCATGGTGGCTGAAGACCGGAAAGATGTTTCTCTTCCCAGGATGGATGGACATCTTCAGATACGGGTCCGGATTGAAAAACATGCCTTTCTTCAAGCCGGTGGAGCGCAGGTCTGCAACGAAACGGCCGAAAGTCATAAACCAGAGTTTACATCCGGGGTTCTAGAAACACGGAACTGGAGGAGAATGAAACCCAAACTGTCCCAACATGAGCTGCTTGAAATGAAGGGAAAATTCAGTTAAATAAATAAAGTTACAGTCAACAACTAGCAGCAATAATTCAGCCAGACATCTAAAGTCGTTTTCTCACCATATTATTCATTCACTCATAAATGTCACAGTTTCAAACTAAATGTTTAGTTTGCAAGCAAAATATTTTGCTTCAAACTGAATAAGTTAGCAAGCTAAACATTTAAGTTGCTAACTATGCTGGAGCTATTTAGTAGCTTATTTAGCTCAATGCTAAACAGTTAGCTTAGAGCTAGCTAGTTTGAGGTTCTGAACGTTTAGCTCGAAGCTAAATGTTTAGCTTATTACCTACATGTTTAGTTTGAAACTGTCTATAACTGACAGGGTGGGAACCACCAGCTTCTCTCTGCTCACCGGTCAACGTGAAGCTGATGAGTTTCCGTGGATGTTCAACGCCGACCTGCTCTGCCAGACCCTCCACCTGCAGAGACACAGCAAACACAAGCCGCTTGCTTCAGCGGCGTGACCTTTGACCTGCTGGAGTCTGATCTGAAAAAGCTTTTGCTTGTTGTTTCAATTTGTTTTTCACTTTTTTAATTCATTATTTTTTTATATGTTTTCTTTACTTGTTTACTTTTTAAATGTAATTAGATTGAATTTTCTTTCTTTTTAATTATTTACATTTAACATTTTTTAAAGTTCTTTTTTTTCATATATCTGTATGTTTTGGGAATAATCTTCCTCTCTGGGTGATGATGAAGGTCATTCAGAGGGGTCAGTGATGACCTTTGACCTCTGCTAATGTCTGTCTGTTCAAACTGAGCGATTATTTGATCAAAGAACCGATATAAACTACATGTAGTTAGTTTTAAACAGAAATGGGTTTTATTATTTGAACTTTTTCCTGAAAGTCAATATTTCAGTCCTGGATGTCTATGTTCTAGTAAGAGCTGCTGGCTCCATGAACTGGTAACCAGTGAAAACTGAGGCTCCTCCTGCAGGTTGTGATGGATCTGAACCGGGTTGGACCCACCAGAACCGCCGGGTTCTTCACAGTGATGCAGGGCGTGGTGGCCCTCAGGGCTCCGCTCACTCCGTGGTAATACTTGAAGCAGATCCTGGTCTCCGCTGTGAGGAAGGACAAACATCATCAGCGTCGGTTCAGACACCCCAGCTTCCTGCTGACCGGATCCGACCCGGACTGACCCGGGCCGAACTCACGCTCCATGAAGTAGGGTCCGGGCTCCAGCCTCCAGACGATCTGGCCCCTCTGGGTCCCGTTGACGCCTCGGTTCTTGCAGTCCCACACGTTGGACGGACTGGTCTCATCTGGACACACAGAGGTTATTTTTACCCCTCAGACATCTGCAGCAGCCTGCAGCCTGCAGCTTTCAGCGCATTTTCTCTGCAGACTCGGCAATCCGAAGCTCACGTTTACCTTTAATCAGTGAAATTCGCTCCAGAAATAACTTCCTGTGACCGGCGAGCAGAAGGACGAACTTCCTGGAGTTAAAAACACGGATGGGGGATTCCGCTGTACGTAGCAGTTTTATACTCAGATTAATGAGGAGCCAAACCTGGAGCTGTGTGTGTGTGTGTGTGTGTGTGTGTGTGTGTGTGTGTGTGTGTGTTGCGTGTGTGTGTGTGTGTGTGTGTGTGTGTGTGTGTGTGTGTGTGTGTGTGTGTGCGCGTGTGGGTCGTTATTGAATGTCTGCTTCGTCGAGGAAAAAGGCGCTTATGAGACCCTGCTGCAAGTTATTAAGTCCTGGCAATTTCTGATCAATATGAAGTCACCTAACGATCCACCTGGCACAAACTCTTCTTCTGTGGTTTATTTTCTGCTTCACAGAACAAAGAAAACGTCCAAAATGAGCCTCCAGCAAACAACCTTCCTTCCTGCTTCATTTCTAATGAAATTACAAACATTTGGCAAAATCAGAAACACAGCAGAGCATCATCTTAAACCAGATCAAACTGTTTCTGGTGCAAATTCAATTTGAATATGAAGAACTGTTGACTAGCAGGTGAAGAGCAAAACTGTGATCCAGACACAATGGGAAAGCTAAATAAAAAAACTAAAACTAAGAGAAACTTGATGAACATCTAGAAAGAAAACTAATTTAAAACCTAGAAGAGCAGAAACACAGCAGGAAGAACCAAACTAATACATCTAAACGCTGATAAGAAACAGCAAATAAATAAACACCAAACTCTAAGGAAATAATAAGATGGGCGTCACTCCTGATGAGCTCCTGTTCAGACAGTGTGCTTACTGGGCGTAAACTGGGATCAGTAGTGTGGACGTTTGCAGCTAATCCAAAACAAATCCAGTGTCTGATTGGACTAATTCTGATATTTCAACCAGATCAATCCGACCTGCTGCTCCTCCGTAGCTACATTCTTAGCTATGTAGCTTTCAGGTCGTAAACTGTTCACTGAAAAGCCAAATTGTTTAGAAACATGAACAACCACACAAAAAAATCAATCAGAACTGAGCGTCAGAACCTGCTGTGGTCGTTCTGCCCTGATCAGGTGTTGCTGTTTTATGATTTGGCACAAAACATGAAAATGTAACTTCATTTTAACGGGTTTGTTAGAATATAAACAAAAATGATTAGTAGTGGAATAATAACAGGAGCAGAATGGTTATGATGCTCTGGTCTAATTGTAGTGGTAGTTAAATTCCTCTCAGTCTGCAGACTGGACCACAGCAGGCAGGTTCTGCTGGTTCTACCGTTCAGGGTGTGAATACTTCTGCAGCTGTAACCCAAAGCAAAGCTTGTGCTGACTGCAGAGACAACCCGGCGTGTTCAGGAGGGGACATCCACACTCAGCTCCTCCTCATGGGGAGAACTCTCAGCTGGTTCCGGTTCTGGATGCTGATCAGTGGCTCGGGTTTCAGCAGCATGGACAGAACCACCGAGTCGGATCACCTCCTTCAGCGTCCGCTCCGTGAATCCCCATGAATTTACATCTACAAACAGGATCAGCCTGAAAATTGAGGACCAACGCAGCCGCTGGGACGGAGTGTGTCATTGCAATGCTGTGTGTATTGAAACTCTACGTGTGTTGACTCCAGGCTATTGCTACAGCAGCTAAAGCCTCCCCAGCTAACTCCTCAGAAGCTAACTCCTCAGAAGCTAACTCCTCAGCAGCTAATGCCTCAGCAGCTAACTCCTCAGAAGCTAACTCCTCAGCAGCTAACTCTCAGAAGCTAACTCCTCAGCAGCTAATGCCTCAGCAGCTAACTCCTCAGAAGCTAACTCCTCAGCAGCTAACTCCTCAGCAGCTAACTCCTCAGCAGCTAATGCCTCAGCAGCTAACTCCTCAGCAGCTAACATGTCACAAATTGAAACCATTAGATATCGCTGGTTACAACAAAAATGATTGCGTTAACTTTAAGCAATGATAATAAAAATTAATTCTGTTAATACTAAAGTGCTATAGTAAATTAGGTTTAACCATTTCTCCAGGGATAAACTAAGTGATTTATATTGTTTAACATTTAAATGTAAGATTTAATAGATAAATTTTCTCTGTAAAATGCAAACAACCATAGCTTGATTGTTTTGTGTTGCCATAGCTACAATTTGACGCTATAAGTTTAATGGCTGTCAGGCTGTACACAAATACACCTCAGCCAATAAGAACCAGTGATTCATTTAAGCTCCGCCCCTCCCAGAACCTACCAACTCCTGACTCAAACTAGAGGCGAAGTTCTCCATAGGAAGAGGGGCCCCTGAATCCGAGGCCCCGCCCGGCTCCCGACTCACCGATGTGGTACAGCCCGATCCAGTCGGTGGCGTCCACCTCCTCCTTGATGTCCCAGGTGATGACCAGGTTCTGGCCGCGGTTCAGCGTGTACTCCAGCGTGGACGCCGTGAGCGAGGAGCGGCTCTGAGAGGTCACCAGGTCGGTGTCGCTGTTGGCCCTCGTAAGCCCGACCGGCCCGCCGATGACGGAGGCGGCGTCCACGGCCGCCCCGCCGCGCTCCGCCAGCGTCCGCAGGTTCTCCGGGCTCAGCGTGTGGCGCAGGTGAGGGCTGCGCCGGCGGGGGGCCGACAGGTGTTCGCGGCCTCCCACCGAAAGGTTGGGGGAATTGTGGGAGCGGGTCCTGGGTGGGAGGACCGCGGTGGCGAGGGACGGACGCATGCTGGGCGGCCGCTCACTCACCGACGTACAGGAGGAAAAGAAAAGAGCTTCTGGACCGAACCTTAAAGCGCTGCTGCTGCCGGATCCAGATCCTTATGGCTGTCTGACCCAATCCGAAGAATTTCACGGACCGCCATGGTCACAGGTCAAAGGTAACAGGAGGGTCACAGGTCAGCTTGAGGAACCTCCAGGGAGCAGAGAGGAAACCAGAGTTAGAATTAAATGAACAGAGAGCAGCCTGAGTCCAGAACTGTCCTGCTGCAACATGGCCGACAACATGCCGACAACATAGCCGACAACATGGCCGACAACATGGCCGACAACATGGCCGACAACATGGCCGACAACATGGCTGACAACATGGCCGACAACATGGCGACAACATGGCGACAACATGCCGACAACATGGCCGACAACATGGCCGACTTCTGCCTGGTAACTGCTCGCTAACCCAAGACTAAATATTAGTTGGAAGCTAAATATTTAGCTTGCAGCTAATATAAATACTGCTAATGTATAGCTAGAAAGCTAAATATTTAAGTTCAAACTAGTATGTAACAATCTAAACATTTAGCTTGCTAGCTAAATCTTTGTTTGATGGTAAATATTTAGTTCTATATTAAAACTAAATATTTAACTCAGTGCTAAATATTGAGCTTAAGCTAAAAAAAAAAAAGCAGCATTTAGCTTTATGCTAAAACCTGGAACAAACTTCCAGAAAACTGCAAAACAGCCGAAACCCTGACTTCTGTTAAATGAACGCTAACCTAGATAGAGCTGCTTTTGAACCATAATAAGTATCAAATATGAACAACTTTTTATTAGTTTTAATTATTTTGACACTAAACTGTTATGTGAGTCCAACAGCTGAAGCTTGGCCCAAACCGGGTCGCCAACAGAACCGGGATCCCACAGTGTTGATCTGAGGCCAAACTCCTCACTCTGCTGTCTGGCAACAACTGAAGGATTTCACTTATTGTCTCTCACGTGACACATAAAACCTTTCAAATTAAAAGCGGGCAGCAGGTTTCATCTGGAATCGATGCGGCTGAACAGAACCGCCGACCCGGCCACCGGGATGAATCGGAAAGAAAGCAGGACATTCTTGACTCGACAAGATCCCACCCACACACACACACACACACACACACACACACACACACACACACACACACACACTCACACACCACACACACACACACACACTCACACACACACACACACACACACACACACTCACACACACACACACACACTCACACACACACACACTCACACACACACACACACACTCACACACAGTGAAACCTCAGACAGGGATTTACGGGAGAATAAACCTCCATCCAGATGCAGGCGCCGTAAATCCGGCTCACGTGGCCGACCCGGTCTCATTCTGGGTCTCCTCCCAGAGACCAGCCGCTGTGACGTTGCCATGGTTACGTAATGGCGCCACACCTCCACAGATGTTGGGAGTGAACCGGACCGGCCCGCAGGTGGAGAGCAGTCCGGCAGAGGTTCTGGGTCGTAATCCCGCCTCCTGTCCGGATTGACCCGGATTACCGACCCGTTTCCAGGGAAACCGCCTCCAGCCTCCCAGGGAGGGGTCGTCAGAGGAACCGGTCCGGTTTCTGTGGTTCTGAGCTTTATGGGTCCAAAGCGTGGTCCGGGGGCCGTTTCTGGCTCGGACCAGAGTTCTGGACTGAGCGAATCTGTCCCGCTAGCAGAACAGATTCACCAATTTATCTAACAGAAAAATATCTTCTTCAAAAAGAACAAGGGGCAAAAAATAAAGTTTTGGGTTTTTCATTTTGGAGCAGCTCAAACTTTGACCTGCTTTTGCTCTGAAACCCAAACGATAAATCAGCCGGTAGAACCTGGACTGAAACGACGTTCTGATCCACTTCATGTAAAAAAAAGAATCATCTTCACTTTATTATTGAACAGATACAATCAAAAAGACATTTTTAAAATATTTCCAAATTTTGTTTCCTCTGCTTTAACTGAAGGATTTTGTCAAACCGTTTGTACAGATGGCTGACCTTTGACCTCCAGGTGGTCTCACTGGAGGATGTTTTTATCTCATATTTAATGATTTAATGAGGATTTCAGATTGATTATTGCTCTGATGTTTCTCCATACCAGGCTGCATTGATCAGAAAACCATCATTTCACCTCAGGATGAAGAAAAAACTGAAAATGTTTCAGATTTCCTGTTTACACAGAAAGATTGATATTATAATTATAGACATTATTTCTGCTCATTTTGTAAATGCTGCAGGGTTTTATAACTACTCTATTTATGTTGAAATGTTTTCCTCAAAACATGCAGAAGAAAATTTTATTTTTCACAAAATTAATGTTTAAAACTTAAACTGTAATGTGGGTATTAGTGATTACTAAGTAAAAGTTTGACATTTAGTTCTATTTATTTACACTGTTGTATTTGTTTGACCTCATGCAGTGAAACTTAGTTTCAATGAAAGTTTTATGATATTAATCAGTTTTCATATCATTAAACAGATGATAGGAAAACAGCTCCAGCTAAATCTGGTGCAACTTTTATTCATCTTCTAAACTAAAAAATAAAAATATGAGTTCTTTAATAATATTTTTATTTTTCTGATATGTTATCAAACATCTATTTTTTGTCTAACATTTTCAACTTTGCTGGTTTTAAACATTTGAAATATTTCTGCTGGGTTTTTATTCAATCGCCTGTTTGGTAAATATGTTTGTCTGTTTTTAAACGACCCGGCTGCTCCTCTGGACCTCACACGTTTATCTGTGGGGAAATAAAACATTTTTATCAATCTGTGATGTGAAACGAGCTGATGAGGATGAAGATGAGGATGAAGATGAGGATGAAGGTCTGATCCAGAGGAAGTTGCAGATCTGAAATGCTGCGTTTGCATCTTTAGTTTCCTTCAACTTTGATCAAAGATTTTAAAACAAGACAAAGAAAACAGGATGAAGGCCTCATCATCATCATCATCATCATCATCATCATGTCTTTTACCGCAAACTGATCTGACTGCAGATCGATAAGAAGCTGATTGATAACCAATCACAGGCCAGCTCGCCCCCAGCTGGAGGCCAAACCGAACCGAACCGTGTCAGCAGAATCCGCCTTACATAACAGCGCCGTCCCGCTTCGCCTGTGCGGGACGTGCGGGGTTACTGTGGGAATTCCCTACGTCATCGCCTCTCATGTAGCATGCGGAGCTTCACGCGTGAAGCTGGACGGCATCCCGCATCGGTGCGGAGAACCGCTGCGGCTGTTTCACTGACACGCATCATCATCATCATCATCATGGTTACCTCTGTCCCCGCTGCGGGGCGAGCACCGCACGCAGCTTACCTTTGACGCAGAGCTGCGGGTGGAGGAAGGATCCCTCCTGCGGGTCCTGCGGGTTCTGCGGGTCCGATCCAGAGGTGCGCAGGGAAAGCTCAGCCTCACCTTCCTCTCTCTCTGTGTGTGTGTGTGTGTGTGTGTGTGAGTGTGTGCACCGGAGGCTGCTGTTTCTGCGGCTCTCTCTCTGCCTCTCTGCGCAGCTGCAGTCCGGCTGCAGAGCACGCGGCTCACCGGAGGATGGCGTCACGCGTCCGGCTGGTTCCCGCTGAACACCGCATGGTGATGGGGAAAAACCCCGGAGAGGGCGGGATTCACCCAACCTGTAGAACCACACAGACCTTCCGGTTACATCATGTTTAATATTCCGTCTGAAAGCTGCAGCTGCTGGACTGGATTCAGGTTTCATGCAGGAAGAGGATCAATCCTGCAGGTCTGATCAGGTCTGATCAGGTTTTCTAGAAGCTTCATCCAGAAACTCTCCTGCCGACAGGAAGTTGTGCTGAACCGCCATGCTGAGCACTGCTAGCTAAACAGTTAGCTGGGCAGGCTAATCTCAAGACACAGTGAACATTAGTTCCGTAATGGAAAAGAGAAACACAAACATATTTAGCAGATGCTAATGCTAAAGCGCTACACCAACACAGTATTTAGAGGAGGCTAATGCTAAAATGCTAACTTCAATTTAAATTCTACTGAAAGACAATAAACTAATAAATTATGTTCGTTTTGTTTTGGCATTCCTGTAACATATTGTTCATATCTTGTTCTTGCTCTATGATTTCCAGTTAAGATTAAGCTAAACGGCCAAACAAGCGCAAATCAGCACCGCAATCACCATAGCAACCGGTACCTCAGCATGTTCTGAGCCTCCGCTCCATCATGGCCGCCCACACAGAACCTGGCCGACCCAACTGGGTCAGAACCGACTCACTGAGAATTTAGTGGGAAGTTCTGCACAACTGCGCATTTCCGAGGCTGAAGAAACTTCAGGCGGATGTTTAGCAAAGTATTGATGACGCAGGAGATGGTGTTTGATGGATCTTTCCGGAAGTGATTCTATTTTTTATATATAAACTGCAGAACGTTCAGTTTAAGGTGAAGTGACGTTAGAACTTGAAATATTTACAAATGTTTGGTTAAACTCCATCATAACTTTTATTGACGCCTTTCAGCTGCCAATAGATCAGACTGCAGGGAAATACCGCCCCCAGCAGGCTGCAGGGAGGTACTGCATCTTTAAACAAATCCAAACATTTCAACACAATATTTCATATCATTTTATTCTGGTTCAGATTAATGTGATTTAAATGCTATGAAACGATTCTAAATCTCTGATGCGTTTGTTGTGAACTGGCTCTGTATTAAATTTAAACCCAAACAATTCTTAATAAAGAAAAAACAGAAACAGGAGTAATTTTCTCAGTTTTAATCAAACATTTGTTCCAAAAGTCCCATTTACAGATAAATGAGCTAAAAATATGATAAATATAAAAACATCAAGCAGTTTCCACCCAAACCTGAGGATCAAAGACTCTTCAGAACATTCAGAGGCCCAACCGGGTCATCTGGACCTGATCAGCTGCATGGCACATTTAGGCTGAATGAAACTGGATTCCTGCTCCAGCATCAGGCTGGAGAGCCCACCACAGCACCCCGGGCGCAAACCAGTTACCATGGCAACCATGGTGAGTGGCCGCCTGCAGGTTTCTGCACATTGACACCCAAAGCTGAGGCGTCATATCCAACCAGAGCGCTGGGAAAACTGGGAAAACTGGGAAAACTGGGAAAACCTCCAGCAGGTGGCGACGTCACACGGAGCAAACAGGTTTCTACAGGTAGTAGCGGCATCACGAGCTAAATGGTTAGCCATGCTGAGCCCGGTTAGCGCCAACATTACTCCCACTGATGCTAAAGCGCTAAACCAACATGATATTTAGCTAAACGTATTAGCCGAATATGCATAGCTATTAGCTACAGGTAATATTAGCTACTGTTAGCTGAAGCAAAGCTAACTCGCTAAAGGCAACCATGTTGATGCTTTAATGAACTGAAAGTTTACCAAAAATTTAATTATTACTTCAGAAGTTTACTGGAAAATTTAATCCAGGGGAGACGAAGAACTTAAACATTTTTCAAAAGGTGCCAATCTGTGAACAGATTGAGGAAAACACTCAATCTGTTCACACAGGGCAGATCTGGTATCGGATCTGAAGCGGTTGCCGTGGTAACAGAAATATGCGAACAGAACCGGAGCAGCGCTATGGGCAGACAGAGGCTGCGGACAGAGAGGCTGCATGCTGTCGCAGGCTCTGCCGTCTTCAGCTGGAGCTTCCACCAGTTCAGGTCCAGACCCGTCGCCATGGAAACGACAGGTCTGGACCAGAATCTCAGGCAGGACAGAAACACAGTAGAACCTGAGCCTGAGGCTAACGGGTTCAGCCAAACCTTTCAGGAACATTCAATCATCAGACAAAATATTACAAATGTCCCTTTAATCTCAAGTCATTAGTCACAAATGGCTGCTTTTGATTAGAAAACAGCCGGCACATTTAAAACACGCTGTAAAAAACTCTCTGGAGATTTAAGCTCACAATATCCAAAAACATCAAACCAGAGAATAAAAACCTTCCACTTCTTTTCCAATTCGCCTCCGTTGATCCGAACGGCTGAAGGACGAAGTCACAGTGAACGAGTCACGAGTCCAGAACATCATTCTGAGTTTACTGATCCCTACCAGGTCGGCGCACGGTTACGACGAGGCACAAAAACTGCATGAGAAAAGCCGAAGTCACGAGTTTCCACACATCTGGTTCACCATCACTGACCACAGGGCATGGCAGGTCCTAGTCAAATCATCCATTTAGTACAACGGCAGACACGGAGGCCTCCCACTGGGAGCCACGTTTAGACACTGGAACCAGTAAGGTCCACTTCCACTGGCGGCAGGAGTGAAGCAGGAAGGCACAGCGGCCGACAGGCGCGACGCGAAACCGCTCATCGGTTCAAACAGTCTCACATCCACCGTTTCTATTCTGCCATTTTCACATTTCTATTATCAATTTATAAAAAAAAGAAAATTCAAATTTCTACATTTTTAAATGTCACATTTTAAATGAATAAAATTTTTAAAATGTTATTTTACATTTTGAAAAAGTCAATATTTTAAAAGTTTCTGTGTTGAAATATTACACATCTATTAGATTTTAAATTCATAAATTTAAAAGCTTCAAATTTTTCAAAATAGGTACTTTACATATTTATTAATGTTTTAAAAATGTTTTTCTTTTTGTAACAACCATCAACATTTAAACATTTCTGATGTCTGCTTCTTAATGTTGAAAATGGTAAATATGGATTTTATCATCTGATTCTGCGTTTTATCGGCTCGAATACAAAAATAAAATCAAACACAAAAAAAAGTTCAGAAAACCCAAAAAGCATCAATAAAACATGAATAAAACACAAACAAATCATTTCCGTCTCTCTGCTCGGTTTCAGCAGAACCGAGCCAACAGAACCGAGCCAGCAGCGAACCGGACCGAGCGGTTCTGATGGACCGGGTTCTGGTTCTGAACTTCAGGTCAATCACCAATAAATAAATCAGCAACGCTGATGGTTTACCATTAGACGCAATAAGGCAGCAGAGTCGGACCTTTTGGGCCGGTTCTGATGGTCTCCATGGCAACCAGAAACACAGGGAGGGAAACGTAACAACCAGGATTCAGAACCAGAACAGAACCAGAACAGAACCATGAAGATGGGATGAAAAGGAACCTGTGAGTGAATGGAACAATAAAAGGCTTTTATTCTGAAGGATCACCATCAGGCTGAAGGAAGTGGAGGTTGTTCTGGCAGCAGGGTGAGGTCCTGACCTTTGACCCTGTCCTCGGGTCTGAGCCCATTTGGGACAGGAGACGACATGGTGGTGGCAGCGTCTTGCTGTGGGTTCGAACCGTCAGCTGGTCCAGCAGGTTCTGGGTGGACCCGGCTGATGTCAACCTTTGACCCTTTAGACGATCATTAAAGCCCAATAAGGGGCGGGGCCGTCTGCGAGGCCACCGACCCGGAAGAGGAGAAAGTGTTTCAATTCAGGTTCTGGAGAATTTATTTGAACTTTTGGCTTCCTAACCGCCGCCTCAGAGCTTGTTCCACAACCAGAACCCTGACCTCTGACCCAGAACCCTGACATGAACACAGAAACAAACCGGACCTCTCCAACGCCACCCTGCTGCTCTGCTTCCAGGACGATGAATGACCGGTTCCGGCGCCAGGCGGTCCATCAGAACCTCATCAGAACAGCGCCCCCCGCTGACTCCCTGACGGCGGAGCAATAAGGCAGACGAGGCGGCAGGACGTCCGGACGGCGGCGGGTCGGTTCCCGGGCCGTCAGAGGACGCAGCAGACGCCCAGAGGGACCAGCACCGCCAACAGGAAGTAGGCAATTCTGTACAGGTGGAGTGAAGAGAAGGTCGCCATGGTGACAGCCAATGGGAGTGGGAGGCAGGAGACAACAGGCAGCAGTCGGCTGCAAGACAGGAAGGAGGAAGTTTAAAACCAGGAAGTGTTTGAGATCTGCTGAAGATGAAATAAATCTACAGAATATTTATTTGATCCAATCTTTGAATCAAATTTAGATCAAATAAACACATGAATGTCGTGGCCTAAGATAAACATGAAGCGTAAAACAAATGCAACACAAAAATGCTGCAACCACAGGAAATAAAAACAAGAATAAAATCCTGTGAACTCGCTCCACAAAGCCTTAATCCTCCAGGCCACTAGGTGGAGTCTGGACTCACTGATATTAGCTTCGTAAATATGCTGCTGTTCTATTAAAATAAGACATAAAGTATAATGCGTCTTTTCTTCCTTCCTCAAACTTTTCCTCAGGTTTCGCGCCTCTACTGACCCGGTCCCAGATGATCTGCTGCTCGGCTCCCCCTGGTGCCCTGGAGGACAAACGTTTACTGGAGCCAGTTGGCAGCGTTTTCTGTCTGTTTTTAGTTTTGCTGTTTGCAGTTTGTTCTGCAGCAACAAACTGCTGCAGAACAGTCATCACACTAATTATATTCAGCATAATAATTACATTGCTACTTTCTGAATTTTGGGTAAAATTACATATTTTACACAAAATTGTGAAAATAATTGAGCAGATTTTTGAAGGGGTCCAGATCCTGTCGACTGTCTCACCTGTTGCTGAGCTGCAGCGTGTCGCAGTTGATGAGCAGCAGGGAGACGCAGACCAGAGGCACGGAGTGAAGCCAGCAGGGATCTGGGTCCAGCCGGGTGCAGAACCTGTTCAGAACCAGAAGGCCATGAGACCCGGGTCAGACGGGCGCTCCACTCCCAGCGGCACGGCGCAGCGCAGCGCTACCTCAGGCTGCGGCCCCAGTGGAGCAGCGACGGCGCGCCGAGCACGGCGGGCAGCAGCAGCAGCGCCGCCAGGCTGAGGTGCAGCTGCAGGTCGTCCCTCACTTCCTGCAAGGCGCTCTCTGACAGCAGGGGGGCGCCGCCGCGCTCGCCGGCCGCGGCCTCCGGAGCCCCATTGGCGGCCGGTTTCTGCTTCCGTGGCGCCTGCAGGGACGGAAAGCGGGTTCTGGTTTCGGGCCATACAGAACCTGCAGGACGGGTTCTGCTGGATCTTACCAGGTTCAACATGTGGCTCAGAGATCGCTCCGTCATCTGCAGCCGGAGAACCTGAAGGCAACACGGACTGAAAGTAAGTACACCCTGCTGAGGTCCAGCGGATCACTGACCCGACATTTCATCAGCCGAAGAGAGAAAAATAAGAATATTAGAACAACATGAACGATAATAAAATGAATAAATAAAACGAGTGAAAAAATAAAATCTAAAAAAGAAAAATTCAATATTAAACAAAAAGAATTATGAATAAATAACAAATAAATACAACACAAATTTTTAAAATACATGAAATTAAATAAAAACAGTGAAAAAATATTCACATAATGATTTGGGTCAGAACCGCTGCTGGAGATTCTACAGCGAGGCGGACCAGGAAGTACTGAGTTTAACAGCAGGTTCTGATCCGGTTAACGACTGCGTGGAACGAGTGCGGCAGTGTGTGTGTGTGTGTGTGTGTGTGCTTCACCCGGTTCAGGTGCAGCAGGCCGGCGGCGGTGATGGCCAGAGCGCCGCAGGAAGTGGATCCGGCCGCCGCCAGGCAGACGGCCAGGAGGAGGCGGGTCCGGAGCCGCAGCGTCCCGGCGCCTCTGGAGACGGACGGCCTGCGGAGCAACAGCCGCCGTCAGCAGAGAGTTCAGAGGGAACCGGGTTCTGACCCGACCGGCGTTACCTGTGCAGCGGCGCCAGCAGCAGCGAGGCGAGCCGCACCAGCAGGCGCAGCAGAGCGCTGGCCCAGAACGCCACGGCGGCTCCCAGCACGTACAGCAGCGGCGCCAGCAGATGGCGCCACTCCTCCCCCGACTCCGCCCACTCAGGAAGCGCCTTGTCAGGCGGAGTGGGGGGCAGGGCGTCCTCTGGGGGGAGGAGGTCCCGACAGCAGCTGGAGAACAACAGAACCAAGACGTGACCTAGAATGACCCGGGGGGCGGGGCTTGGAGGGAGGGACTCAGACTCACCTGAGGAGGATGTGCAGCAGGTAAACAGGAAGGTTGACCTTGTGCAGCTGCAGCGCCCCGCCCACCGCCTCGCTCATGTCTGCTGCTCGGCCCGACGCCAGGATGGAGGACAGCTGCCCCCCGCAGGCCAGGAGCAGCGCCACAGCCGCGTAGACCGGAACCAGCGGCCCGCAGAACCGCAGGACCTGGAACCGCAGCAAACTCCTGTTGCCAAGCAACGAGAAACCAGCAACTTCTGTCTGGATGAGCAAAAGCTGGACTTACCTGTCCCAGCACCTTAGGGAAGGAGGTTCTGACCGACACCTGGAGGGCAGGAAACATTGTGCATTTGGATCGATCACACTCTAATGTGGGACTCCTCTGACCTCTAAAGCAGTCAGGGCTGCAAGCTGCTAATGTGGGATTAGCAATCCAGAGTCAGCAGGCTGAAAGCAAAGCTCAGTGCTGTACCTTGTACTGGCAGTTGGGGGCGGTGTGGAGCTGCAGCAGCACACTGGAGCCGTTGTCAGGGCGACTGGTGTGAAGCATCCCTGAGATCTCTGCGGCGGACGGCGCGCTGGCAGACGGATCAAACTGGGTCAGAACCAGCAGCAGGAAACTGAAAGCAGCTGGAATGAGGAAGAGTCACCTGGCTGTGATGAAGGAATCCTCCCGGAACCAGGGAACCCGCATCCGGTACACACCGGGCAGCCTGTCTGCACACACACACACACACACACACACACACACACACACACACACACACACACACACACACACACTGGGATCATTGCTCCACGTCACAGGAAGTTGGTCCTCTTCCACAGGAAGTGCCTACCTCTGGTTCCTCTGCACTGACTCGCCACGCTGATCCGGAAGGCCTGGTAGACCTGGACACAAGGTGCATTTGAGGCCTGGAGGCAGCGTAGGAGAAAACAATGCTGCTGTAAAGATGGCTACCTGGTGGAAGTGCAACAGCTGGATGTTGTGAAGAAGTCCAGAGGAGTTCACTGTGACGTCACTGGCTTGAAAACCTGCAGAACCAGAACCACCAGAACTTTATTGTGAAGCAGCTTTTAACTCTTTTTATACTGTTAAAAAAAACATCTTGTTTTGCTGCCAATCAGGTTATACTGAAGATTTCCCCCTCCATTAGTGTACATGTATCTATGATGCTAATTAGCGACACCAGGCAATAAGACTGACTTTTATCCTTGTAATTTCTTTCTATTGCTGGTTCTGCTGTTGCTCCAACAAGACTTTGAGTTCAAGCAACTGTTGCTTTAACTCACCGAAGGAAAAGACATGCGGCACAGAGACGGACCGGGTCAGAGATTCTTCTCTCTGCCACTCACACTCCACCGTGAACTGAAGGAAGAAACAAACACTTGTTGTTAAAGAGAACCTCAGGCCGCGTCAGAACCGCCAGCGACCCGGTTACGACCCGGTTCAGGGGAAGGACAGGCTGACCTGTTGGCTGTTGAGGTTGGAGGCAGAAACGACCAGATGAGTGAAGGAGGACAAGTCGGCCAGACTCAGAACCAGAACCTGAGGGAGGAGACGGGTTCTCATTACGACCTGAGCAGAACCGGCGCGGTTTGGCCCGGTTCTGCTCAGGTCACCTTATAAGCTGGCAGCAGCTCGGTTCCCATGGACAGGTCCACGGCGCGTCCGCTGAGGACAGAGAGACAAGCTGCTTATCCCAGACACCAGAGTGATTCAAACGTCTCAATAATTCAAGATGGCGGCGTTTACCAGGAGGCGTTGCCATGGAGACAGCCGAAAACCCAGCCGCTCGTCTCCTGTTGGACAACGGCCACACATTTTACCAAACCGATGATTTAAAGGGACAGAAAGGCTAAAATCCACCTTGTTCCACATCACTGAGCAAAGAGAAAAACAATTTTAACCAAAGTAAAAATAAAAGTTTTATGATCAGCAGAGGGAAGAAAAGCTGCAGCTGGGAGGAGTTTCCATCAGGAAACGCTCCGGTGGGCGGAGCCAGAAATCCACTGGATCGTTAATCAGCATAAAGTTATCAGGCCGCCATCTTGCCTGACAGCAAGGCTGAGCTCTGCTTTCAGGTCGACGCCCACTGAGGGAAACGGAAACTAAAGATTAATACGGTTTCAAAGCAACTGTTGCTTTAATTAAACTGATTAATCTGAGTTCCTGGTCATCAAGGAAATCAAGGGAGAAAAAAAGAATTGATTTAAATCAGATGTGAAAAAACCAGAGCAGCAGAAAATCAAGGATTCTGTTCAGGAAAACCATCGAGACGAACTGGGATCATAAAGGGGGAAGTTCTGGAGTTGTGAGCAGAACCCACCAGGTTGTTGCTGCGGCAGTAGAAATGACTGTAGGCGTTCCGCCGACTGGGCAGAGCAAACAGGAAGTACTTCAGCTGTCCTTCCTGTCAGACAGAGCAGAGGGTCACTGCAGAAACTCAGACCCGCCTGGAGGACCTTCTGTCTGCCTGGAGGAGGTTCTGTTGGTACCTTCGGGGTTCTGTAGGACAGACGTAGAGAGTTCACTTCACTCCAGGCTTCAGGAACATCTGGACAACAACGGAGCAGAACTCAGATCAGGAACAGTCAGAACCAGAACCACAATCGCCAATCGACTCGCCGATAAGGAACCCCCGCCTCTAGACGGGGCGTCCGCCTCTAGACGGGACGTCCGCCTCTAGACGGGGCGTCCGCCTCTAGACGGGACGTCCGCCTCTAGACGGGACGTCCGCCTCTAGATGCGGCGCCGCCATAAAGATCCGTTCTCTAACCCAGGATGGGAACGGACGTGTCCTGGACATCTCTCAGTGTCCTGACGTTGTGTCTGATGAAGTGATGGTTCAGGACGTTCCGCCTCCTCTCTGGATCATCTGTGAACTGTTGGACATCGGATCAGCCGTGAGGACAGAGATCTCCATGACAACAAGCAGCCGAGGTGTTCAGACCTGTCTGGTTTGGGCATCGATGAGGTCAAAGAACGCTCTGACTGTGGCGAGGACCAGCTCTTTGCACCTGCAACAGAGACACACGGTGTTTGAGACTCCTGACGCGAGCGCCAGGCGAGGCAGCAGGCGAGGCAGCAGGCGAGGCAGCAGGCGAGGCAGCAGGCGAGGCAGCAGGCGCCTTACCAGACGATGGAGAGGTGATCGGTGGAGACCCAGGTCCGGGGAACCGCCGTCACCTGACACAGATCACAAGGCTCAGCAGAGGAAGATGCAGCGACGGGACAAACTGAACACTACAAACTGGCCGTACCACCAGAGACAGCTTGTTGGGGTCTCCTGGGGGACAGGGCAGGGACGTCAGCCCAGACCGGACCTGGTAGTCACGGTAACCGCCTCCCACCGACAGCACGGTGATGTTCCTGAGCTTGGTCGCCTGATTCACCCACTTCCTTCTCACCGCCGTGTAGAAATCTAGGAAGAGGGTTAAAACTGAGTTACCACGGCGACCAGCATCTCGGCGGCCGGCACCACGCCGTCCGGCTCGGCTCACCCAGCAGGTGTGGGTCCAGGGCCAGAACCGGGGCCATGTGGGGGGAGGCCTGAGTGATGATGAGGCTGACCAGGTGAGGGTTGAAGCGGGGCAGAGTGAACAGCGCCCGGGCCAGCACGCCCCCCATGGAGTGGCCGACCAGCGCCACGCTGCGCGGCGGCGCCTGCAGCTGCTGCGGGGAAACCTTCCTCACTTTATGTGACAAACAGCTGAACAGAACTTTATGTTCACAATTTATTTATTTCCATTTGATTTTAGATAAGAATAAATAATATTTTTAAACTTATTATTTTGTATTTATATTTTATTAATTTGTGAATTTTTTATTTCTTCTTTAATATCATTTCGTTTTCTTCTGGCCACGTTTCTATCACCAGTTAAATGTGTTACTTCCTGTTGGTTTGTCACCGCCAACCTGCTGAGGTCAGAGGTCAGACCAGACCGGTACCAGGCGGTTCTGACCTTGTATAGCCGCAGGATGGCCTTGATGCTCTCGTGCAGGAAGTGCGTCTGCCGGAGCAAACTGCCGCCGTAAAGCGCCACCAGCTCCTCGTTGAAGTCCACGGTGAAGACATTGAGATGGACGCCTCCCTCCATGTTCTCCGCCTTCCTCAGGGCCACCGAGCCCAGAGAGCGGGCTGCGTCACATGACGGGGAGAGCCAATCAGAGAGCAGGAAGCCATCCGCTCTTCACATCGTTCCATGAAAAACCTTTCAACCTGTGGGAATCGATGGTTCCCGCTTCCCTCACCTTGCTTGTAGCTGCCGGCGTTTCCGGGCAGGAAGAGCACGGGCGCGCCGGTGAGCTTGAGCGCCCGGGTCTCCTGAGCGTACAGCCCCTCGCCGTACAGGTAGAGGCCGTATGCCGGGTAAAGTCTGGCCACGCGTCTGGGCAGAGACACGCGCTGCCATCAAAAACCGCAGACAACGGAAAATTAGAAATTCAAAACAGTTTCTGTTTGCACAAAGTCGTCCTCGGCTTTTCTGAAAAAGGTTGACGTACTCTAGAGGGCCGATGGAAACACACTGAATGTTTAGGTCACCTAACCGATCAGCTGTTTTGCATCTTCCTGAAGGTAAACGTGTAACATCAGCTACATTAACCCGAACATCACGGCACCTTTAACAGCCTTACTGTTGCCAACTCAGCAATTGTGTTGCTACATTTCCAACTTTCAAACAAAAAAATTGGCATCACTTAAAATGGGAATCGGTGCATCGTTACTGTTGACCTGAGGTTATGACCAGCTGTGACTAATAAATCTATATCTGATGAAATCATTAATTTGCTCCAAACCAATAGATGGAATCAATTCTGGTTCACTTTCTTTACTGTAAGTGAAACTGGAACAGTTTTGGCTCATTGACAGCTGGAGGGAATCGGCCACCAGGACGTGTTCAGTGACAGCCGCCCTGCTGTTGCCATCTCCTTTGTTGCCGTATTGAGCAACGACTCAGACCAAAGTAATCAGCCGGTCAGGATGTCTGAAGATCGCTGACCGGCCAGAAACCTGCAGTCGGTGCATCGCTGCTGGGCAGCAGCTGCATGAGGCTCCGGCTGAACGTCCAGGTCCTGGTTCTGATCTGGTTCTGATCTGGTTCTGTTCTGCTCCGACCTGCCCAGGAGTTTTAAGGGGTTCTGCATCCAGAACCCCGCTAATCTGATCCCCCACAGGTGAGGTCAGGCTGTGACCTGACAGCAGCTGCCTGGACCCAGCAGAACTCCGGGGGAACCGGCCAGGACTCACCCGGTACTCCGGATACTCAAACATATAGGTCATGCTGCATCGGTTCTCCTCGCAGCCGGTCAGCAGCTCCCGCAGGCCGACCAGCAGCAGCCCCAGCGCCGCCCCGTAAACCGCCACCGCGGCGGCCCTCATGGCTCCGTCGAACCGGACTCTCCGAACCTACTGCGGCCTCATCTGTCGGTCCGCCTGGTGAGGGTGTCACCGCCAGTCCAGTCGAACCAGTTCACAACTCAGCCTCACAGGGTGCACTCCTTTACAGTCAGCCGGCGAGGCAGAAAGGTGGGCGTGGTTTGACCACGTGACTTGATATAAGCGGGGCTGATTGGAGCTAAACCTGTGCCCTTGTAAAGACGAGTAACGTTGTTAAATCGATATAACGTGAGGTGTGGGAACCAGGAAACGTTCGGCCTTAAATGACGTAACAAAGGTAATTATGAGAAAAAACCCTTTTCTCTGGGCGGCTGTTTGGATAACTCCTCCCACACCGCCTCGTTGTTATCTGTGCCCGAGTTGTCCGCCGGCTGACTATAAAAGATGCGTCCTCTCAGGCTGTTTAACCAATCAGAGAAAAGGAACGTGTGATTGACCAATAGCAGATCAGCTACTGAGTGACGATTTGTGCGCGTGAAACGGTCAGTTTGATTCAATAATTCCCACCTAAAACATTATTTACGGTATTAGGAAGCTGCTCTAACCGGTGGAAGGACTGGAATAAAACCAGCTGAACGACCGGGCCCAGTGCAACTGTTCAACTGGTTTCACCCAGATGAAAACCAGACCAGTTTCTTATCATGAAACAGAAACTAATTGTTCCCTTGGGCCGACTTAAATGTTTTATCTTCAGTTTTACTTTAACTAGGAATTAAAGATGTGCAGGTTGGTTAAAGCTGTTCACGTTGAGTCCTGCAGGCTGATTCAGAATCTCATCTAATCATGTAACCATCATCTGAGAGGCGGGTCCATCACAGGACCAACAGAGAGACCAGTTAAACCAGTTAAACCAGTTAAACCAATCAGGACGAATCAGGAGAACTGGGAGAGGCGCAGAGCTCTAAAAACCTCCGTCTTCCTCCCATTAAAGGACTTTTATACAGGAAATTATTACTTTATACATGGAATAAAACTCATAGAAATCGTCATTGCGTAGCTGCTCTCCTATTGGTCTATTCTTCCAGGTTCCAGCTCTGATTGGTTGAATCTTTAAGTTCTGATTGAACTGAAATCTGTTGCTCAAAGTTTCTTGAAAACAACAATAAAAGGAAATGGTGGAATATTATTTTAATGTAGAAACAACATGGAGGTCCTGTTCTACCAGAACTGGGTCGTAGAATCAGAACCAGTCAGCAGCAGGTCTGGGTCAGAACTCCATGTTCAGCCTTCAGTTTCACGTTAAATCCAGTCAGCAGGTGATGATGTCATCCGCTCGGAACCGGACCCAAATCCAGTCCAGGCGGTTCTGGTTCCGTCCCTCTGGGCTCCTGGTGAGGAGAAGCGGCCGGATCGGTCCTCGGTACCGGTCCGGCCCGGTCTAGTCCAGCAGTTTGGAGTGTTCTATCCGGGTGATGGTCCAGTCTGCAGCGACGCCTTCGGTGAACTCCCTCTGGAACCTGAACCAGAACAGCAACAGAACCTTAGGGTCCGGATCGCTCAGCGTGAGGAACGGTTCTGCTCGGGTTCTGGTACCGACTCGTAGCTGGCGGTGAGCAGCCGTTTGACCTCCGTCTTTCCGTCGCCGACGGACACTGTGAACATCTGGGTTCCCTCCATGCTGTCGTCAGGGAGACTGACGCTGGTCAGGTACCAGAACCGCATCAGGATGCTGACGATCTTCCTTTCTGCAGCCCGACAAGGGGGAACCAGAACCAGAACCACAGGAGAGATTAAACTGTTCTGACATCATTAGATGAACTGAACGCTCTGACGTCACTGGTTGTTTTTACAGATCCAGGTTTAGACCTGGGGTTTCCAACCTGCGGCCCCCGGACCACATGTGGCTCTCTGGTACGGTGGCCCACAGGTTCAAATTTTAACACAAAAACAAAGACACAAATAAACAAAAGCTGCAACAGCAAGAATAGAATAGAAGTCCTCCAGGCCACCAGGGGGCATCTGGAGTTGGTAATATTAGCTCCGTAAATATCAGAAAAGAATGAGGTATAAACTGTGTCCAAATTCAAGGTCTACATCCTTTGAAGGACGGATTTGTAAGCCAATTATGTCGCAGGATGACGACAAGGCCTGTCTGAATTCGAAGACTGCTTCACATGTGGCCTGCAAATGGAGAAGGACCTCGCTGCAGCAAACAGGAAGGGCGGGACAGATCCATTTCCATTTCCTTATATGGAAATGGATCTGTTGCACTCCAGAAGTGAAGGGGGCGCCGTTTCCCATACTATCCATGAGCTCTCGTTTTTATTTTCTTTTGAAATCTGTGATATATTTTCATCTTTAGGAAGGATTTTCACTCTCAGCAGGTATTTGATCTTCTCTCTTTTATTTACTTCAACTCACAGTTTTTAACTAATTCTGTAGTTTTCTGTGTTCTTCTAAATCTGCATCTGTGTTCTTCTAAATCTGTTACCACCCCACGCCTCTAGTGGCGTGGGGTGGTAACACAACTAACATAATTACATTACTGATCAGAATACCACAGTCTTTATGATTTATTATTATTAGAAGTGGTTGGAACCAACACAAATCCCATACGCAATAAATTAGTTCTTTCAAAATAAATAATCTAAACACTTAAAGTTAGAAATTAATTAGTGTCTTTCAAAATAAATAAAAACAGTTTGTAAGAAATCATTTGTGTTTTTTATAAAAAAATAAATGAATAAAAAGCCCTATTAGGAATAAATGTGCTGTTTTCAGTGTTTTGTTTGTGCCGCTGGATCTTAGCTCACCGTCGTAGTCCAAGAAGATTGCCATGTCTCCCAGCATCGTGTACATAATGTCCTGCGGCTCGGCACACAGAGCTCTGTGGTAGCTGCACGGCAACGAGTTGCACTTCTGCTTCAGCTTCCTGATCAGCTGCAGGACAGAGGAGGAAGACATGATGAAGATGCTGCTGCTGACCCACTGAGATCATCATCATCTTCATACTCACATCTTTAGCGACGAGGCCCTCCAGAGCCTCAAACTGACACCGAGACAAAAGTCTGGAGACGTGGGAGAAAGCCTTGAGGACAGAGGACAGAGTCCAAATCACTGAGGACAAAACCAAGATGGAGGACAGAACCCAGATGACACTGGTGGATGGATGGATGGATGGATGGATGGATGTGACAGAACATATTAATGGCCACATAACATTGTTGTAAATATACCAGATTTATCAAAGGTCTCATTTCCATAAAACAAACAGAAGATACAAACATTCATATCATTTCATTCAGAAAATTAAAAACAAATCTAATACATAAAGTCGGAACAACCTATTTAAAGAATTGTATATCAAATGCTATGTCAGAAATATAAAACTATCTTTGCCACATTAATAATAAAATGAAAATAATAATGATGATGATGATGATGATGATGGATGTTGTGAACCGACCAGAACCCAGATCTGGGCTCCGGGTTGGTGCCGAACCTGCTTCGCTCCCTGTGTGAACTCCTCGATGCTGAACTCTTTGTCAAAGTAGGTTCTGATCAAGAAGTAGCAGATCCGGGTCCGGATCCAGATGAACGGGTTCGGGATGCCGAACACCACCACCTTCGGCTTCGGGTGGTTCTGATCGCGCTCCGAGCTGTAGGACCGGCAGGCCGGGAGGTTACCCGCCCGGACCAGACAGCACCGCTGACTCTTAACCAGATTCTGGTTGAAAACGAACCGAGCCAGAGTGAAGGATGAAGGCAGCCGACGAGAACATCTGAACAGGACGGACACCATCTTTACCGTCCGCTTCACTGCTGGTTCCGACCCGAAACACGTTGTTCAGACAGAGACCCAGCAGAAACAATATCCGTGACCCAGCGACACCTTCACCAAACTATAGACATTTGTGCCATTTATTCAAGTAACATTTAATGTTTCTTTTATGTATCTTTAGCTGGTTCTTTCTCCATGTGGGGAACGATAACAAAGTAACACAAGCGGAAACTGTGATCCCGTAACTTCCGTCAATACATAATTGAGTCCTAAATTACTTTAAATGGAGCTCCAGGAAAGAGTAGCGGTTCCGATTTTCACTGAAGTGGACCGGGACGTGTTTCTGAACCAGGTTTATCCCGGGGTAAGACGGAACGGCTCCGTTCGGGCTCCAGAAAACACGAGGACCGTTTTCAGTGCAACACCCGAGTTTCACTGGTCACAGCAGAAACAGAGCAACTGATCTGATTTCATTACAAAATGTCGCTGACAGGAAATATAACGCTATTAGCAACATCGGATGCTTTAAAGACTAAAAATATAATAAGTACCTATTTTTTAATATAAAGCTTATGAAGCAGGTCATGTAAAATATGTTAGAAAAGGCAAATACAAATATATTAATACAGGCCCAGATCATGATTCCTCCACCACCATGCTTGAGAGTTGGTTTCAGGCTGAATATGGATGAACTTGTAGTGTCTTGTTGGTTCTGATTGGTGCGGTGTGTCCCTGTCTTCCAGCGCTGCCCTGCGGTCCTGCGGGGCGTGGATCTGGGCCCGTGTGTGGACAGGTGGACGGTTGAATACCTGGCGATGACAGGAGGTCAGAGGGAGGTGAAGGTCCACGTCTCCTCTGTGCCTCAGATGGATTTCCTGCATAAAAACTTCATATACAGGTGAGCTCCAACATCCAGAGCTTCTGCTGTGATGGAGGATCTGACCTCTGACCTTCTGGATGTTTTATCACCAGGACTCTGCCGTTCGATGAGTTCGTCAGGAGAGCAGCTGAGACCAAACACTCTGACTTCTTCCTGGCTGAGGTAGGATCGGATCAGCTGGATTTACTGCGGATCGTTTTCCTTCATTGGGATAAACTGCTGGCTTTGTTTTCAGGAGGAGAGCTACTACCTCCGCTCGCTGGGGGACGACGCCCGGAAGGTAAACGACTGCAATGAGCTCAATGAGTGTAGCGTTTCCAGTCTGGCTGCCTTTGGGAGGATGATGAGGAGGAGGAGGATGATGAAACATGAGGGATTAGACAGTGTGGTTCGTAGGAGTTTCACACCTGATTGGAAAATGTCATAAAAAAAATAAAATGTGAATTAGTTGTGTTTCCAGCAGGTGTTGATGCTCCGCATGGCTGCAGGAAACAGGAAGTAGACGTTGCTCACTAGTTTGGACCAAAAGTCTAAAACAATAGAGAAAGGCTCAGTTTGGTGGCCCTGGTACGGCACGGAAAACTTCTCGACATCAGAACTTATTCTGCAAACCGTTTTCCGTCTCCCTGTCTGAACATTAGGGAGTTTTTAAAAAGCGAGTGTAAAAATGTTTTTATGAAACATGAATTTATTTATAATTTGCCGTTTCTGTGAACTATTTCTAATGTGATTCTTAACTATCGGCTGATCGAACATCGTCTGCAGCTTTACTTCCCATCAGTTTTAATCTGTTAGCGCTGCTAGCGCGACATGTAGCAGTGATTTTATTTGCACTCTTATTCATGCTTCGTCCTGTTGGTGCGAGGAGCGGCCATGTTGAAACTCAAAGTACAACGATGTGTTTGGAAATCAGATGGAATTTTTTCGAAGCCGGAATTCCCACTGGGAAACTGGGAGAAACTCCGACTGACCGGACTTGTAAGGGCAACTTAGCGATTCAAGATGGCCGCTTCCTGCTCTCCTGCATGGAGAGCAGGAAGCTGAGGTGGAAACATGTTTATTTTATAAAGATGTCTGCTACATGCAGCGCCTGCAGCTGCAAGCTGAACAGATTAAAGCTGATGGTCAAACTTGATCAGCTGCAGGCGTCGCCATGTTGATGATCTCGCTGACTGTTGGTTCTGCTCTGAGTTCGCAATGCAACAAAGTCTGACCAGGTCAGTTCTGGGTTTCAGATGTTGAGTTTCTGGGTTCTGATGGGCTGCAGGTCCATTTTCCTCGGGTTGGTTATGTCTATGCAGGAACCCGCTGACCTGAGCAGACAATTCCCGGACCTGGCTGAGGACTTTCACACGCCGCGGTTCTTTGAGCCGGACCGGTTCTTCTCCAGTGTTTTCCGGATCAGCTCCTGCGGTCTGCAGCTGTGGACCCACTATGACGTGAGTTCTGGTCGGACCGGGTCTCAGCGGCTTTAATGTCGGCCCAGCTGTTTTCAGATTGCTCTGTTGTTGAAGGTGATGGACAACCTGCTGGCTCAGGTCACAGGAAGGAAGAGGGTCGCCCTCTACAGGCCCCAGGATGCATTGCACCTCTACCTCAACGGTGAGGTCCAATGAAAACCTGAACCTGATGCGACCATGTTTGAACTCTGAGGTAAATGGGTTGAAGTGTCGCTTTGCTGTTTCAACCCATCAGGTGACAAATCAGAGGTTCTGGACATCGATGCTCCGGATCTGAAACGGTTTCCTGAGTTTATAAAAGCCACGAGATACGACTGTGTTCTGGAGCCTGGAGATCTGCTTTTCATCCCCGGTAGGAAAATCCAGATTTCTCCCAGAAACTCTGGATGAACCCAAACTAACGTCCCGTCCTCCCCAGCGCTGTGGTTCCATAACACCCTCGCTCTGCACTTTGGAGTCGGCGTTAACGTCTTCTGGCGCCACCTCCCTGCAGATGCGTACGACAAGAAAGACCCGTACGGCAACAAAGACCCGCTGGCCGCTGCTCGGGCGCTGCAGACTCTGGAGAGGGCGGTGCACGCTCTGGACGAGCTTCCAGCGGAGTACCGAGACTTCTACGGCCGCCGGATGGTCCAACGTATCCAGAACCGAACTTACTGCCACAATCCAGAGTCAGAAACTACAATACCTAGAAGTCTGTCCCACAAACCTGGACGAGTCTTTAAAGATCTATGAAGCAACAGAAACAGAGAATATTATATATTATATATTATTTCTTGGTATAAATGTTGGTAAAATTTCACTTCTTGGTTTAATTTATTAAGAATTAACACATTTTTCTGGAAAAGAAACAAAAACATAAAATCAGATCAAAAGGGATTTCCTCTGGAAATCAAACATTCAGTTTTTGAACAAAATAAAGAAAATATTTCTGTTCTTACTGGAAACTGTGGCGTCATCTGGAGTTGGGTCAGAACCATCTGCTGCCATTGTGACTGCAAGAGGAAATTACTGCCAAAGTTCAGCAGATTTCATGCAATAAAATCTGATGAAAACGCGACATGAACGAGTTCCAATCATTCTGATGGAAACTTCTTTCAGATTTTAAATGCGTTTTGGCAAATGCTAACAAAAATATCATAAGAGCTAATCAAACAATCTAGAGCTAAAATGTTAGCTAGTGCTAACATTTTAGCTCTAACCAAACGAGACTGAATGTAGTCAAACAGATTTATAAAAATTGTTTCCTTAGCATTAGCTAACATTTTAGCACTCTTTAGCACTAGCTACATTTTGAATCTCTTTCCAAGGGATTCAATTACAGTTAAAACTTATTTCTACAGTAATAAAACTTCTGACATTCAGTTTGTTTGAATCCCATCCATCCATCCATCCATCCATCCATCCATCCATCCATCCATCCATCCATCCATCCATCCATCCATCCATCCATTTTCTTCTGCTTATCCGGGTCGGGTCGCGGGGTCAGCAGCCTAAGAATGGAGGCCCAGGCTTCCCTCTCCCAGCCACTTCTTCCAGCTCCTCCAGGGAATCCCAAAGCGTTCCCAGGCCAGCCGAGAGACATCGTCCCTCCAACATGTCCTGGTCTTCCCCTCCTCCCGGTGGGACCTGAACACCTCACCAGGGAGCCTCCATCCTGACCAGATGCCTGAGCCTCAACTGGCTCCTCTCGATGTGGAGGAGCAGCGGCTCTACTCTGAGTGCCTCCAGGATGACTGAGCTTCTCTCTCTAAGGGAGAGCCCAGCCACCCTACGGAGGAAACCCATTTCAGCCGCTTGTATCCATGATCTCGTTCTTTTGGTCATGACCCAAAGCTCATGACCATAGATGAGGGTAGGAACGTAGATCGATCGGTAAATCGAGAGCTTCGCTTTTTGACTCTGCTCTCTCCTCACCACAACGAACCAGTACGGCGCCGCATCACTGCAGACGCTGCTCCAATCCGCCTGTCGATCTCCAGCTCCCTTCTTCCCTCATTCGTGAACAAGATCCCGAGATACTTGAACTCCTCCACTTGGGGCAGGACATCCCCCCCGACCCGGAGAGGCACTCTACCCTTTTCCGGTTCAAGACCCTGTCCTTGGATTTGGAGGCACTGATCCTCATCCCGGCCGCTTCGCACTCGGCTGTGAACCGCTCCAGCGAGAGCTGCAGATCACGTCCTGATGGAGCCAATAGGACCACATCATCCGCAAAAAGCAGAGATGGATCCTAAGGCCACCAAAACGGATCCTCTCAACACCTTGGCTGCGCCTAGAAATTCTGTCCATAAAGGTAATGAACAGAATCGGTGACAAAGGGCAGCCCTGGCAGAGTCCAACCCTCACCGGAAACGAGCCCGACTTATTGCCGGCAATGCAGACCAGACTCCAACACCGGTCAACAGGGACCTGACAGCCCGTATCAAAGGGCCCAGGACCCCATACTCCCGGAGAACCCCCCACAGGGACACGGTCGAACGCCTGTACCCCAGCGTACAGGCGCCGAGATGGGGAGCAGCAAGTGTGCCCACTCCTGCCCCAAGCCTCTCGCCGTGGGCAACTCCAGAGTTGTACGTCCAGCCCCTCTCAAGGAGACTGGTTCCAGAACCAGAGCCAGAGCGTTCAGGTGAGACCGACTATTTCTAGCAGGAACCTCTCAGCCTCACTCACCAGATCTGGCTCCTTCCCCGCCAGAGAGGTGACATTCCACGTCCCAAGAGCCAGTTTCTGCAACTGCGGATCGGACTGCCAGGGCCCCCTCCCTCAGCCGCCACCCATCCCACACTGCACAGGTGGTGGGCCTATGGGAGGAGGGACCCATGTTTCCTCTTTGGGCTGGGCCCGGTCGGGCTCCATGGGTAAAAGCCCGGCCACCAGGCGCTCACCAACGTGCCCCACCTCCAGGCCTGGCTCCAGAGTGGGGCCCCGGTGACCTGCGTCCGGCTGAGGGAACCCTAAGTCCAAAGTTGCCGTTCATCTTCGGGGTCTTCTGGCTGCGCTTTGTCTGGTCCCTCACCTAGGACCCGTCTGCCTTGGGTGACCCTACCAGGGGCATGAAGCCCCAGACAGCAGAGCTCCTGGGGTCATTGGGGCCCTCAAACCCCTCCATCATGATAAGGTGGCAGCCCAAGGAGGAGTGGTTGAATCCCACTTCAGCTTATTTTTTTATATTTTTATTTCTTTCAACAGATCAAATAAAAGTTTCTTCTTCAACAGAGCAGCTGCACATTCAGCATTGACATACGGGAAAAGATTACTGCCAATAACAAACATAAGTGTTGGAATCTAAATTTGTGACTAAACATGGATAAATTTAAGATTTGCTTCTGTTTTTCAACTCATACATATGAATTCAGGTTTTATCTGTGAGAATAGATGCTTAAAGGTTATGAATCAAGTTACAATTCTTCAATAATACAAGTCTAAATCACAAATTTACACGTTCTTTCATTCACAATATCAGTAATTTCTACAACTCATAAATTTGTGATTTGTTCTGTTTGCAACAAATACAAATGTTAAATTTATGCGTTTTTCTGACAAATGTAAACTCCTGTACTTCTATTTCTTATTGACAGTGATCTTGCCCCGTACTGACACAGTATTTAACGACGTCCAGGCTGCAAAACGATTCGCCACATCCTGCTGCCCAAAAGTCCAACAACACAAAGTGTAAAAATGAAGAGAATCTCAGATATTTTATTGCACAGATTGCAGTTCTTCATGTGTCCTTACAAACATTTAAAGCTTTGTAAACAGTGAACAGCTTCTCCCCAGTGTGTTTGGTAACTCCTGCCTCCTCTCAGTCCTTGTGTTTCCTCAGCAAGTCTCAGCGTTTTTACAAGCCAACCAGTGACAGACTACAGGAAGCAGCTTGGAGACGCGGCGGCGGCGTCCAGTCAAACTGCTGCAGTAGAAAACCAGCGGTGAAGGATAGAAGGGATAGGAAGTTATCGATCCTGTAAAAGGTGTTGAGTTCAGGAAACTGGGAAACAGTTTGTCTGTAGGTGGAGACGACGGTCACAGAGCCTGAACTCTTCCACCTGCAGCTGGAGCTGAAGAGCGTCCACACCGACCCGTTTGGGTCCAGAATTCCTTTTCACCGGGAGCAGACAGAAAATGGCACGTTGGGAGTTGGGTTGTTTGGAGGGGTCCTGACGGGTTCTGTTACGGCGTCTGGGCCATGCCGCGGCTCGACTTCATCTTCTCCAGTCTTTTATTCAGGTGGCTGTTGCTCGACTCCAGCTCCTCGATCTTATCCAGCGCCGTCCGCAGCTGTTGGACCAGAGGAGAATCACAGTTAGCCTGAACTCTGCTTCCCTCTGCTTCCTGAACGCTCCAGCTTCCAGAAACACCGTGCCTCTCTCTGCAGTTTGCGTTTCTCCGCCTTCAGCTCGTCCTCCACCTTCTCTGCGTTCTCCGCTGCAGATTTGTAACGCGTCACATGACCCTCCAGTCTGGTCACCTGCACGCCACAGAGACCACGCAGAACCCGATGAGATCACAGAACCGCTCAAAGCATTCACACCTGTTCAAGGTTTTCACATTTTGTCAAATGCAAACCAAACTTAACAAAAAAAAATAGAATTAAGAGATTTTTTTTTGTAATTTTCTAAATATACCTTAACATGATCCAACATGTAACAAATTGATCAAATCTGGTGTCGCATCGTTTTGCTTTATTGATAATTTAACAGAATTAAAAGGGAAAGCCTACTGAATTGAGGTGTTGTACCGAGTTCCACCACAAGGTGGCGGTGCTTCCAATGTGACGGTTTGATGCCGTTTTCCTGCTTTATTTCTCACAGAAGTAAAAAGTCTCCGTCTCATTTGTGTTTTAGGTTGACTGACGTCACCAGCACATGAAAATGATTCCCATTAAGTTTTTATCTTACAACATCAGTCATTTCATAACCAGAGTTATGTCGACTGTTTTGAGAGTGAAACGGCATGCTGGTTGACCCGCTAGCTTAGCTGCTGGTTGACCCGCTAGCTTAGCTGCTAGTTGACCTGCTAGCTTAGCTGCTAGTTGACCTGCTAGCTTAGCTGCTAGTTGACCCGATAGCTCTAAAATGCAGCTTGTGCAGCAGACAGACGATTTCTTGCTCACGTTTTGCTCTAAAGCCGTCACTTCCTGTTCCGCCTTCACCAGTTTGAACTTCAGGTCGTTTATTTGCCGGCTGGAGTCTCCTGCAGAAGAATCACAGGAAAATGCTTGTCTGTTTGTAACGTTAAAGAAAAGCCAGAAGTTTTCTCCACCCACTCTGTAACTCCATGATGTTCGGGTCGCTCCCGTTTTCAGCGACTTCCCCGTCTGGACTGGAACCGCCGTTTGCGCCGTTCTTCTGGTCCAGCTGGGATTTTAGTTTCTTTATCTGCAAAAGCATCTCCTGATGTTAAACCTCCAGATTCATAAATCACCTCACCTGCATTTCCTTTAAAAACTCACCTGGTCAATCAGTTTTTCACGCTCATCCACTAGTTTCCTCAAACGAATCTCTGAAAACAGACAAAACATCGTTTAGGAGTCAAATAAATAATCAGTTTTGTGTAATTTATTAGTTAAGTTTCAGACCTTCCTGTTATCTGTTGAAGTGATCTTCAGAAATAATTCTTCATGTTCTTGTAAAATTAGAAAATCAATTCCTGGCATCTTTAATGTTAAGAACATTTGATGCTCTTTTCTGCTTTTCGAAACTGGAAATGTAGGAAAACATACTATTTAAATATGGCAGATGCTTTTCTGACATCCCGTTTAGACCAGCCGTTCTTTTATTGATCATTCACAGAATGGTTTGAAACATTCTGCTTTCAGTGCAGCTCCAGGTTTCAAGTGTCTATGTATTGAAACACACGGCCCACAGTTTGTCATGGATTCCTTTTGGTGGGTGGATGAGGATCCATCCTAGTGAGTTTGGAGCAGCTCGGCCTGAAACTGTGGAATTCAGAGCCAAACGTATGGCAGCGGCGTTACAGGTCACTTCGCCACGCCGCCACGCCCACCTGCTCCATCGAATCTGGTCGGGGTTGGAATCCACAACACACCAACATGTCTTCTGTCTCTGGACACAGTTTCATGTTGATGAGGTCAAAGGGGTCAGATAGCGACCGTTCACAGTAAAACATGACACTTCCTGTTCTCAGGGGGCGTGGCCTAAGTGATGTCATCATTCAACCATAGGGTATTGTAGGAGACCCGATGATGATCAATCACTGAAAATTTGATTTTTGAAAATAAAAAATGGCTACGTTGATTGCCACCACATTGGGTTTGATTTTGTAAATGTGACCAGCCTGGTTGACCTGGTCACAGCCTGGTGGTCACAGGCTGGCGGTCACAGCCTGGTGGTCACAGCCTGGTGGTCACAGGCTGGTGGTCACAGGCTGGCGGTCACAGCCTGGTGGTCACAGGCTGGTGGTCACAGCCTGGCGGTCACAGGCTGGTGGTCACAGCCTGGTGGTCACAGCCTGGTGACTCTGAGTTTCTGTGTAGGAAATGTAACAATTTCGTGTTTCATGGCGAGTAGATGAACTTTGACCCCCAGTAGCCACATTCAGCATGTTCACAAACTCATCGTTTTGATAACTTTAGATGGGACATGCCTTATGAACAGACTGACCGAGTTTGAAGGCCTAATGAAATCCTTAGGAGGAGTTCGATCAAATGCGAAGGCTGTAAACGGCAACAGAATCGTCATGTCTCTACGATGAAGTAAATTCACAGCAGAGGGTTTTTTGAAAGTTGCTAGGTGGCGCCGCTGAGCGATTTTTGCAACAATCTTAAAATACGTAAATTTCACCCAGGCTATATGCATCCGCCAAGTTTGGTGAGTTCTTGAATATGATAAAGCCCACAAAACCCCCTAAAGAGGATCGTAATAATAAACAGTATGAAAACATTAGGCCTTCGCAGAGACGGCGCTGTGAAGGCCTAATGAAAAATAATTAATGTAACTTGAGTGAAAAAGCAAAGTGTTATCTTCAAAATTTCCAGAAAGGAGAAGAATCAAGACTTTCCTGCAGCATGGCAGATCAAATCAATAGTCAATAAATACAGCAACGATTGATTTAAAGGGGAGTGTGTGAACGTACCGCAGGGTGGCAGCAGCCAGGGAGACGGATGGGAAGGAGAACCAAGGCATGCAGCGCAGCAGCATCCAGGAGGGGTGGGTGGGGTGGTGGGTGATGGTGTTAGCATGCACACAGTCAGTCAGACACACAGCCGCTTCGTCAAAACGTTTCAGTAAATGTTTATTTAGAGCAACAGTAACAGCAGGATTTAACGGTTTAGTGCAACAAGATGCAAACAAAATCAGAGTCATCCTGAACTCCAGAGGGAAGCTAAGAGTCTGATCTGCTCTCCAGGTAGAAACACGTAGAAGCTGCTTTGGTCTGAATGTTTGCAGAAAGACAGTGAACATGATATCAGTTCAATAAACCAAAGATGAACAGTTCTAGTCACTCATTCAGTTCGTACAGGAATACACCAAAGTGCTGAGAGGGCTTTAAATATTCTGACAACTTGTAGAGGGCTAAACGCTCCAGCAGAGGGCGCTTTACCCCACATCGCCGTGGAACAGTTTTTCTGTGGTTTAGGCCACATGCAGACCAGAGATGGTGAACCGAGCAGCTGGGATGGGAACCGGAGCTCAGCAGAACTTCAGGGAGTTTGACTGTGGGTCAGCAGGGGGTCAGATGGTGCAAACCCACAGCTGATGGTGAACCAGCATCCACCCGACTGACCAACTCTGAGCAGCAGGGAACGCTGCAGCCATAGGAGATAAAATACCACAAATGGTAAAAACAACAGCAAGTGCAAAATGCTGCAAACTGGCTCCATGCAGCTTTAGTCCTCCAGACCACCAGGGGGAGCCGCTCACCAAATCATCTGGGTCCAGATCCTCAGTAAAGTCCAGAAGAAAGTGGCAGGAAGACAGAAAAGGTCAGTTATGCTTCATATCTTTTATGTAGGTAATATTACCGGCTCCACACTCCCCCTAGTGGTCTGGAGGACTTCTGTTTGCAGCATTTTATACTGCCTGCTGTTTTTGCTGTTTGCATCATTTTCCCTTCTGCTTCCTCTGGTTGCAGTGTTTTTCATTTCATTTGTTTGTTATCTTTGTGTTTCGGAGTTTCATTCATGTTTCCCAGCGTGTTTCTGCCTCTGAAAATACTCCACAAGAACCAGGACATTTGTTCTTTGTCTGAAGGCGTTTGTTTGTAGATCTGATCTGGGAGTCTGTAACTGCTCTAAAATCTGAAGTGGGCGTGGCTACAGTAATGGCGTATGTTTCTGGATATGTACGAAGCATCCTGAATGGACAGAACCTGGTTTTTGTCTATTTCTCTGGTTCTGAAACATGGTACCAATGAAACAACGAGTGGGTTCTCTGGTTCCACCATCGGGTCACTGGGACATCAAACCCCATGAAGTGCTGCTAGCGCCACCTCTGGTTGCTTCAGTAGCCAGTACTGATGAGGTTCTAGATGTTCCAGCTCGTTGCAAACTGAACCCATCACTGGTGTGCATGTGGTCCATTTTAGACCCGTCCTGCTGTGTTGGACCTTGTTGTCCCAGACCAACTAAGACATCTTACAGTCCTCTTTACTCTTCCCTTTGCCTTTCTTCTTCTTTGGGTCTTTCCCTGCTTGCAGTACCTCTTTGGCGCCATCGGTTTGTTCTGGAGGCACCTCGGTGGCATCCAGCCCTTCCTCAACTGTTGAGGACGTTTTCTGCTCGATGTTCTCTGGAACATTTTCAACCTTTTCAGGTGTGTTGTCTCCACACCGCAGGTCGTTTTGAGTTGAAGACTGATCAACCTGGCTGTCGTCATCCTCAGAAACCTTCTCCTCTTCATCTTCTGTCTTTGTCTCCGCATTACTTTGGCAAAGCTCTGGACTCTTCCCGTTGACTTCAGCTCCTTCCTCAACATCTTCCTGTTCCAGTTTGTTGGACAGACCAGATTCAACAGCTGCTTCCACATCCGAGTCGTCAAAATCAAAAGACTGTCCTTCGTCTTCCTCTCCGTCGTCCTCGACCCTGTCCAGCTGAACGTGTGGAGGTGAATCATTCCTGTCAGGTTCCTCCATGGAGTCCTTCACCTGCTCAGCCAGAGGACATTGAGAAGAGTTTACCTCCTCAGTGTTTGGACAGAGTTCAGGCTCTGGACATTCGGTTGATTCTTCCGTCTGCTCTTCTTTGGGAGGAGAATCAGTATCTCCAGTTTCTGCTTTGGTTAGATTTGCTAATTTTACCTCATCATTCATGTGTAATGGTGGATTTTCAGGTTGTCCTCTTGCTCTATTCAACTCTTCATCAAGACGGCAGATTTCTTCAGAGGTCTCTGATGGTTGTCCATCGTCTGGCTCAGCTGCCTCCTCTGGTTCCCTCATGGAGGCTTTGGGGCTGTTTGAGGTTGACGAGGTTTCGGGTTGCTCTCTAGTATCATCGTTTGCTGATGATGCAGATGTTTCCTCATTAATTTCAGAACCGGTTCTGGATTCAGGAACTCCATCGTGTTCTTCACCAGCCAACTCGACGATGCTTTTAATCATCTTCTCGTCTCCATCCACTGATTCTGACTCGGTGTGGACGTTTTGGACAACAGCGACGTCGTCTGGTGAAGAGCTGTCTGGAAGAAACGCCTCTTCAGGATCTTCGCTCTTTCCAGAAGTCAGGAGGTTTGCTACTCGATCAGAACCGGTTTCAGATTCCATCTCTTTAACATCTTCAGCTGTTTCAGGCTCATTGGGCCCCTTGATTGTTTCAGCTTGAGAAGTTTCTGTGGTTTGCAGCACTGATTCATGTTTCTCTGGTTCTGAAGTTACTTCCTGGTTCTGCAGAACCTCAACAATCTCCTCATCTGGAGTTTCAGGTGATTCCACAACATTAGCTTCTTCTAGCATCTCGGATGTCAAAGTTTCCTCTTCCTGGTCTCCAGAAACGTGATCATTGTTGGGTTCCTGGAAGGCTGGGGTGGTAGCACTATCGTCACATGATGGAAGGTGTTTGTTTGGACCTTCATTGCCTTCGTTTGAGGGCAGATTTGTTTCTCTAGCATCACCTTCAACCATGTTGGACTCTGGAACAGATTCTTCATCTTGGAGGAATCCTTCAGGGGGTTCTGCAGTTTCTCCAGTTGTTGGAGACGTTTCCTTGATCTGTTCGCCCTCAGGAAGCTCTGCTCTCGTTCCGATGTGACAACATGTTTCAGAAGATCCCACAGTCTCACTTTGTTCCAGCATCTCTGTGTTTTCGGTTTTCCCTGCATCTCCTGAAACATGATCTGTGGCAGACCGTTGGAGACCTGAGGCGTCTCCACTGGAATCAGGATCATCTTTGCTCTTACATGTGACGAGGTTACCTTCTTGATCAGGACCAGTTATTTCAGATTCATTGAGGGCTTCAACAGCAGAACCTTCATTTGGCTTTTCTGGATCGTCACATTCCTCGCTCTGCATATCATCAACGGTTTCCACTCCAAGACGAGGCACCTGGCTTGATCCCAGAACATCAGCTCCTTCTAACATCTTGATGTTTGTAGTTTTCTCTTGGTTGTGACCTTTTGAACCCGGATCTGTGTTCGGTTCTTGCAGATTCTCCTTGGTAGAAACATTTTCAGAGGGTTCCAGATGTTTCACTTTCTCCGGTTCTTGGTTGTCTTGAGGTTTAGCAGCGGACCCCCTGGTGTCCTGTTCTGCTGTGGGCCCGTTATTCTGCACGACTGAATCCTTTCTGGTCTTTTCGTTTTGCTTCTCAGTTCCAGCTTTTTCTTGGTCGTTGTTTTCATGAGTTCCTCCTTTTTTCTTTCCCTTCTTCTTCCTTTTCTTCTTCTTCCCTGACGCGGTAGAGACCTGAGCCTGGGACTTGCTCACCGTTTCCTCAGCCTCGTCGTTTTCTGCCTCCTCAGGCTCTTGTTGGGGTTCGGAGTTTGGTCCAACTGGAACAGCTTGTTTGGCTAAAGGTTCTGTCGTAACAACTTCCTGTTTACTTTCTTGACCTCCTGAAAGGTCACCGCCAGCTGCTTCAGTCCCGGTACGTTGGGCTTCAGTTAAACCTGAGTGACTGATGGAATCAACCTCAGATGTTTCTGTTTTTCCAGATGTCTGGATCTGCTGAAGATCTTGGCTGACAATAATTACAGCTTTCGCTTTAGGATCTGGACGATCAATCGGATCTACGGTTATTTGACCGTCAAGGTGACTTTCCTCAGAGCGAAAGCAGGTCTGGGCTTCTGGAGCCTGTTCATCGTGACTCTCTTTCACGTCCTCCAGTGTTTCGTCTTGCTGCTCTGGAGCCACGTCTTCCTCTCTGCAAGCCCTCAACTCCTCTGTGCTGCCTGGGAGATCATGGAGAGCAGACGGTGATAGACGGCCAACAAACAGCTTTCTGCATTGCAAAGTTCATCAGGAGGCGCCAGCAGCAGGAAGGGACAGGAAGAACAAGGACCGATTCTGTGAAGCTCAGAGCCAAGATGTCTGACAGAAGCAGGAAAAGCGAAAGAGGAAAAGAAGAACAGCTTCATTCCCCACCAGCTGGGGATGAGAGGGAATCATCAAGAGAAATCGCACCAGCAGGCGGTGCTGAAGTGCTCAACTCTTCAGCACTCATGACCCAACTCCATCAGATCTGGAGACGCCCCATTAAAGCCAGAGCAGGAAGTAACTCACACAGTGGAGGAGGAGAAAGTCTGCAGAGCAGATGTTAGCTTCCAGGGAACAGCTAGATATCTGATGCATGTGTCCTATTTAAAGAAACAGTTTGGTTTTTCAGAGGAAAGGTTTAAGCAGTCACTGTCCTACCAGTTTGTAATGGAGGACATTACTTCCTGTCCTCCATCACAGGAAGAAATGGAGGACAGAACCTAAACCCTTGGACAGGCTCTGATGTGGAGCAAAGTGAGGCTCACACAGTCACTACAAGGTTAGCTAACGTAGCGTACGCTACACTGCTTTGAAAAACAAGGGCCTCGCCACACAGAGCTTTTAAACCTCTGGGAGGGTGCCAGGCTGTTAAGTCTCCAAGCTCTCAGAAAGAGGCTTTCCTGAATTCTTCATCCTGATTGGAAACTCGGTGACACATTTCAGACTCAACGTCTTGACTCACAATCACCTGACTTTAGCTTTCCAGGAACTACTTTTATTATTATTATTATTTCAGGAAATAATCCAGGAAACAGCAAAGAATATTACAGATAGCAATACTAAATATTTACAGCTAGTGGCTGCTTATAACCTCTCCACTGAACCTGAAACATCAAACCGTCCCTTTAAGAATTAACGCTGGCGATTCTCTTTGTTTTCAGACAGTTATAATGTCTTACTAATAAATGTAGTTTCTGTGAATTATTGCATTATTGCGTTTTACAGTCGACTCGTTTCGAATGATAGAAATGTTGATAATCTTTCATCAGATCCTTCTGGGTTTGAAGGTTCAGCAAAATCACATCTGAAACAAACTGAATTTTAGAAAAACTCAGAGGATCACCGAACTGGAAACAGTGAAATGAATCATGTTGAGATATTGAGCAGGAGGAGCAGGAGGAGCAGGAGGAGCCGCATGCGTTCAGTCTGAGCCCAGCAGCAGCAGCAGCAGCAGCAGCAGTTTTTACCCAGGACGCCGTTTCCTTCAGCGGGAGCCGGCTGGGACTCCTGGGCCGGCCGCGGCTCCGCTCCAGCTGACCCGTCCACCTCCGACGGCCCGGCGTCTCCGTTGATGTTCAGGTCCGGTCCCAGCACTATCCCGTGTTTCTGCACAGAACAGCTGGCACGTTAGCGGCAGAGAGCGGCGCAGAGGAAACCGGCAGCCGGTTCCACTCGGTACCTTCAGAATATCCCTGAGCTTCACTGCCTCCTCCCTGAGCTCATCCCGCTCCATGCGGATGGCGTCTGAGTATTCTTTCTGCCGCTCCAGCGCCTGAGTGGCAGCGGGAAGCAAGGAGCAGTGAGAAGAAACAGAGCGGAAACATTTCATGCAAAAGGAGGAACGGGGTCAGAGGTCATACCCCGATCTTTTTATCCTTCCATTCCACCGTCTCCTGGAGGTCGGATATTTCTCTAATGTAACCATCCTGCTTCAGCCGCAGCTGGCGGATCTCCTAAACGCCAGGAAGACGGAGGAGAAGTAGACAGGAAGAAGGAAAGTGAGGAGGAAGTGAGTGCAGCCAAACATGCAGCCCAACACGAACACGCCGAACACGTCCAACACGCCCAACACGAACACGCCAACACAACACGTCCAACACGAACACGCCAACACGAACACGTCCAACACGCCAACACGTCCAACACAACACCCAACACGTCCAACACGAACACGTCCAACACGTCCAACACGAACACTGCTATATAAAGTTATCTTTTAAATCAGATATTTAGTTTGAAAACTTCTAATAATAGCAATCCATTTTATTTCTAAAACCCTTCATATCTCTGGCTCCGTCACGCTGATGATGCTACGGGATTGTAGCCACATCTGCCCTGGATGACTGAAGCCAGGCTCTTCTGACCAACTAAACCTTTAGCTTGCTAACTAAATATTTAGCTTGCTAACTAAATATTTAGCTTGCTAACTAAATATTTAGCTCCTGGTTCATGTTTGACTTGCTATAAATTAGCTTTGATCAGTCAAACCTAATTTGATTCATTTATTCATTATAAATGAATAAAGTTTATTAATTTATTAGAGAAATTTGTTACATATGTAATAATTTCTGGTCATTTTTGTTGATAAAATGACCAGAAATGATAATAATAATAATAATAATAATAATAATAACTCTTAAAGCCTTTAGTTTAAGTCTTATGTGTAACTTTACAAGTGGTGCTGTTTGTGTGGATCCCTGAGGAAGAGGAGGAAAGAGGAGGAGCGCTCACGTTCAGCAGCTCTTCGCTTTGCTTCAAGGTCTCCTTCAGCTCTTCGAACTGGAACTGCAGAACGCTGTGAGCGTGTTTCTGCCGCTCAAACTCCTGCAGGGAAACGCAGAGGAACTGCAGCTAGCATCTGCAGCTAAAAACTTTATTTAAAACAACAAAAATCAGACAGTAGAGAAACAGAACCTAAAATCTAAAGCTGTTCTACAAAATGTGAATTTGTCAAAATAAAATTGGTGCTTGAAGGTTGGACAGTTTCAGATATAATCTGAATCGAAGTTATCGCTTTAGCATTAGCTTCTGCTAATGACAGTGCAGCTAAAGCACTTTAGCGACAGCAGGAAGTAAAGTTTCTGTTTAGCGGTTTTGGTGGGCTGAATGAAAACATCCTGGTTCGTCTTTTCGTCCTGATTTCTGGCTTCGTTCACCTTGAGCTTGTCGTCGAACTGGCGGCGCGACTCGGATAGCAGCTCCTCCAGCTCCATCAGCGAGTCTTTGAGCGTGTCCACCTGGTACATCAGGTTGCTCTTCTCGTTGTCCAGCTGGGCGTTGGACACCATGGCCTTACGGTACTTCTCCTCCACCTCCGCCAGCGCCTCCTGGTGGAGAAGCAAGGAACAGGAAGTGACATCAAACCCAGCAGCAGTAAAACCTGAGCAGACAAACTCAGAGCAGAGATGAAGATGCAGCTTCAGCAGGAAGATCAGCGGTTTCCACAGAAACCGGAGGAAGTTTCTAATTTAAACTGTTTAGCTGAAGCTAGCTGTTAGTTAGCGACGCTGCAGGCTGGTACCTTTGCTTCCTTCAGGTTCTGCTGGTACTTTGTTTCCACATCCTGAATCTGATCTTTCAGCTCGTGGATCTCCTGGTGGGCAGAGCGGCAGCAGCAGAGAGGAAGAGGAGCGATGAAGGTGAAGCACGGTGATGGCAGCAGCAGGAGAAGTGATGTGGAGAGAAAACGGTCAGAGCAGAACCAGCAAGGTCCGTCTGTCCGTCACAGAACCGAGCCTGACGGAGCGTTTCCTCTGCATGAACCAACCTAAAGAAACTTTTCATTCTGCTTGGATCCCATTTTCAATCTGTTCAGTTTCTATATATTTTTAATCTTTTTATTTTCCTGTCTGTTGGTTTGTTTGCTGGAAAAATGAAAGAAATATTTTATAGAAATACTTCATAGTAAAATCACTTTTTATTGCTTCCCATCAGGGAATACATCTATGAGAGGAAACATCTTTCATCATATTTAATCTTGACATTTTAGTTTTTACTTTCACATAACTTTGAAACTGCAGAGAAAAATAAAATCTGGTTTTATCTACCCGTTCATGAGTTCGGATCGATATCAGAACCAAACAATGTGATTCTACCGGGTTTTATTCTGACTTTAGTTATTCCAGCTCAGATTAAACCCAAACCAGAAACCTTCAACCAATCAGACGCCCTGAAGGTTCTGGGTGAATCGGTACCGGTCCGATTTCTGACTGAATCTGATCACTTCCTGGTTCCTGCAGCGAAACGCTCCGCAGTCGGTTTTCTGAACTTCTGAGACGAAACGGAAACATGAAGCGGATTTCTCCAGCCGGGTCGGAGAACCGACTCCGGCCCAGAAGGCGTCACCTTGATTTCCCGGATGGAGCCGTTGGCGTCCACCGTCAGCGCCGTCTCCCCGCTGCCTCGCCGGGAGGAAGTCCCGCCCACCGAGGCGACTCGAGGTCCCTGAGGCAGAAACAACCGACAGGAAGAACCTCTGAAACCAGCGCTGGAGCAGAAAGACGGAGGCATGGCAGACGGGAAACAACCAGACAGACGGAAAAACTACAGACAAAATTTTAAAGGTTCCAACGGATCTGGTTCTCACCTTGTCAAAGTCTCTGTCCTCCACCTGCAGAGACAGAAGACAGACATTAGGACGATGAAGAGGCTTCAGGTTCAACCAGCAAATTCACCAAAACTCAAAACCTTCAGTTAAAGAAACCACCTTCAGAGCGTCCAATCAGATCCCAGGTAAAGCCCTGGTGTTGTTACGCTCAAACACGTCCAAACATCATTCAGTCAGGGTGGTGAACACACACACACACACGCACACACACACACACACACACACACACACACACACACACACACACACACCCTGCCGTCCCGCCAGAGCCGGGGACTCACTTCAGGGAAGTCAGGGATGGTGATGTCATCCAGGTGCCTGGAGAGGGCGCTGCCGCTCACCGCGCTCCTCACAAAACTGGCGACAGAGCCGCAGTTCTCCTGCAGCGGCCACCAGGGGGCGACAACAAAAAACCCAGCAGGATGTAACAGAGTCACTAACAAACTACCGGCTGTTTCCATCGTCAAAGGGAAAAACACAGCAATGTGCTGCATGCACACACACACACACACACACACTGCACCACGACAGACCAGTCTGACATGAACTGAAAGTAAAAATTAAGTATTTGTTTTTCACTGGAGCATTTACTGGAAGCTGCCAGCAGGGGGCAGCGTTTCCACTCAGCAGAGGAAATTATCTGGTGAACTATTTGCTTCTGTTCTGATTCAGTATATCTGAGGTTTATGTAGCTTCAGATATTAAAGCAAACTCCAGATGTCGCACACAAACTGACTTCACAGATACCTGCAACTGAGAGGAGAAACACCAGGTCGGATCTGCCTGTCATTCAAACTGATAAATTCAGTGCAGCAAAAATGGAAATAATTTCTCCTCAATATCACAAACTGATGGATTCAGAGCTCAGCATGACGACTACAAATGAAGATTGGTTCAATGTGTGGAAACGCATCAGCCGGATATGATGGAGTTCACATGGAAAAATCCAACACGATTTTCCATCAGGCTAAAGCCCAGGATGGATACGAGGGTAAATGCGGCACGTTGGGACGGTTCCTGCTATCAGTCACCTGACCCAGGTGTGATACAGCAAGACTCTGTGGGAAGCCAGTTATAACAGAAATTAACCAATAAGTTGGGTTGTTTAGCCTGTGAGGGGATAGAATGGAGCTTCATTTCAAAGTCCTGTTTTCATTCCAATGTCAGTTTGAAACATTTAGATTAGCAACAACATATTGAGCTTAATGCTAAACACTTAGCTTCACACCTAATGTTCATTTAGCTCCCACGCTAGTTAGTTTCAGGCAGAAATATTTAGCAAGAAATTAAATTTAGCTTTAAACTAAACAATTAGTCTGGAGCTAGAACATTTAGCTTGAAGCAAATATTTAACTTCCAACTAAACACACAGCTAATTATTCGGCTAAATATTTAGCTTCAAACTAAATATTCAGTTGACAAACAGAACCAGATATAAACCTGAATATTTAAGGGGTTTCTGGAACATGTAAATTTTAATGTCAAAATTAAATTGGTGCTGTACGGTTGGAGCAGTTAGCGTTTTTGAATTAGCTTTTGCTAAAGACGATGCTGGTTAGCATTTTATCGTTAGCAGGACTAATGTTTCTGATTGGTGCTTGGGTTAGCACACCTAGCTTTTTAGTCAGCAGCGCCCAAACTGTTTCTACCCAGCATGCACAGCAGCAGAACGACCCATGCATGAACTCAAACGTAGCTGGTTGGTTACAGAAGCCGGTGGCTCTCACCACTGGGCTGGTCCGGGCCGAACTGGCCCTGCTGGAAGCTCTGGAGCTGCGGTAGCTACTGTACTCCACAGGCTGCAGGAAGAACACACCACATAGGCTTCTGTCAGTCTGCCTGCATTACCCTCCGAGATGTTAGATCGGACCCGTTTGGACCCGTTCCGCTGGCTTACGTGAGACATGGAGACTCTGCGGGAGCCGCTGCACAGACTCACACCGTCGTCATACAGAGAGCTCTGCAGGGGGACGGATCAGCAGCTCAGCCAGGCAAAACCGAACACACGATGCTATCAGTGCTGAGTGTTAGATAGGTCACCAAACGCCGGCTAGCTAACGGCTAACAGAGCTAGAACCAACCTAACACTGCAGAGATGGGTCCAATCAGAACTTCACTCTATCTGAGTGTTAGCATACTGACCTGGTGGCTACCGTTAGCTTACTGACCTGGTGGCTACCGTTAGCTTACTGACCTGGTGGCTACCGTTAGCTTACTGACCTGGTGGCTACCGTTAGCTTACTGACCTGGTGGCTACCGTTAGCTTACTGACCTGGTAGCCATTGAAAGACAAGCCGGGGTTTCTGCACGGACCGCTGAGATCCAACAGGTCAGAAGAAGTGAAGGAAGACTGGAGAGAGGAAGTGAAGCAACCAGATATCATCAGGAATAATGCAGCATTTCAGCACTCAAACCACAGCAGACGGTATCAGAACCAGAACCAGAACCCATGCAATATGTCCTCTGCCGTCTCTCAGCATGCAGCTTAGACTGATTTCAGGTGCAATGCTCTGAGCCGCAGTCATCAGCTCCACACCGTTAGAGGAGTAAACACGACATCAGAACAGAACCAGGACAGAACCAAAACCAGGACAGAACCACGCACCGGCTGCAGGTCCACTCTGGACGATCGGGACATCCTGCTGTCATCGCTCAGCCTGGAGCTCTGAGACCAAACAGGGAAACACGGAAGACTCTGAGAAAAGAGTGATGCTGCGGGATCTCCAACCACCCAGAAAAGGCGGGAATCACCATGGAGACAGAGAATCTGACTAACTTCAGCACCACTGAACAGTTAGACCTGATTAAACCTGGAGTGAATTAGAGATTTTATTATCCATGGCAGCAGCAGGAGATCGGATCAGAACCAGGATCAGAGCAGAAAGGAAGGAAAAGAGTCGATAAAATCCTGATTCTGTTTTTTTTAAATGCTTCCGAAAAGTTCAAATGATTCATGGACACAGCTCAGCTTTCTATCTGGTTCATATCTCCTGCCTTTTCTCCACTTTCATTCACTTCTGCACCAATAAGGTGCAGGATGTCAAACTGTCTGCTGATGATTCTGTGATTTATCTCTGCTATCGGCTTTAGGGTTTTATCACATTCACTAATAAATCAGTTCCTTCAGTTTGTAGTGATTCACAAAACACTCAACAGATCTCTGCATTTTTCATGCTACTGCATCACCGTGAGTTTATTTCCAGTGTTATTAAAAACGGTGGAAAGCATTGAGTCTATGTGACCTGAGTGAAGTCGGCCCCCCCACCTTCTTCAAATCAGACAAAATTGGTGTCAAACGTTTGTGCAGCAAAAATTTTCGTTTGTGCCGCTATCGTTTTCAAGATATAAAGGAATGTTTTTAGAGGTCATCAAAGGTCAACCAGCCCCCCCACTTTCTTCGAATCAGACGAAATAGGTGTCAATCAACTCGGCTGCGTTTGTGCTGGTTTGTGCAGCAAAAATTTTTGTTTGTGCTGGTATCATTCTGAAGATATTAAGAAAAATGTTCTCCAGGGGTCATCAGAGGTCAACCACTCCCCTGGCCCTGCTCACATTTGCAAAAATAAATACATTTGGTGTCAATCAACTGTCCTACGTTTGTGCTGGTTTGTACAAAGTGAAAAGTGATTTTTTTTTTCCTGATGTCCCTTTAAAGACATCAGGACAATGTCTTTAAAGGGATGGTTTCACCTTTAATGTAGTACTGCAACTTTATTAAACTTCTACATCAGATATTTCAATACCGATTTCCTATATTAGAGCTCACTCCCAATAGCATTGCATGTCATGACAGCTCTGGCTACTTAGCATAGCCACTGATGACTGCAAGTAAACTTTTCCTAGAACAGTACATTGTTCTTCTGCCATTATCACAGCGTTGAGATAATCTGCTGACTGAGTGGTTGCTAAGGTACACTTCTGCAGATTACAATAGCAGGAGGAGAAGCCTGAGTATTATTATTATTTGGCACAGATGAGCTGCCTGACATCATACTGTACTAAAACAGTTAATGTTTTGGAAAATGTGTAAAAATACATTGCTTTTATGAATCTTGCATTCTGCAAGGGCAAGTGGACAAACTTACCTTGATGCGCTGCTATGAAGTATTGAAAAGAAGTGTTGATGATTGCTGTCAATAATAAGATTGACCTCAAAAAGGCTGAGTAGATGCCAAGCACATGTTTTATTCTTATTTTTTGTATTTCAAAAGTACAGTTTGTCTAATAGCGCCCTCTAGTGATCAGAAGCTAAGATACAGGTCACCGAGATTGTTTTGGGAGGTGATGTACCAACCTATTCATTTTAGATGAGACCTAATTTGAATTGAATTTCTTCCATGTTATAATGTAATTATTTATGTTCATATGTTAGCAACTTACACGGCAATTTAAATGAAATTGACAGTTTCAGCATGAACAGATGTTCATTGACCTTTGATAACCTCTGGACACTTTTCTTTTAATATCTTTAAAATGATAGCTGCACAAACGAACAGTTTTGCTGAACAAATGTAGTCAAGTCAATTGACAACCATTTTACCTTATTTGAAGAAGGTGGGGGAGCTGGTTGACCTTTGATGACCTTGTTATTTATATAACTAATAATAGTTTGCAGTGCTATCATTTGTAATAGCAATATAAATGAAAAAAATTTCCTGCACAAACCAGCACAAACGCAGCCGAGTTGATTGACACCAATTTTGTCTGATTTGAAGAAGGTGGGGGGGCCGACTTCACTCAGGTGTCTATGTGATGCCGACTCCCTCCTGCAGGTGGCAGTGTTTCTACTCCACTGCTGTTTTAGTCTGTGATCAATGTGGAGAAAAGCAAAAACTGATCTTTTTTAAGTTTTTAAAGAATGAAAAGGTCTGTGTGCCGAACATTGATGAATGTGTCTGTTATTTGTTCGAATGTTTTTTCTTCTCTATGTAGATTTTATAAAAGGTTTAATGATAAAAAATGTTTCTAAAGTTACAGATCTGGGTTTCTCTGCATGCGGTTAGCGTGTTTTATGCCGCATCTTTTCCTGTCATGCGTTAGTTTGTCACGCTGCCACTGACCCTGCTGGAGAGCGCGCTGTAATCGTCATGGCAACCATTTCTCTGTGAATGACAAACACCTGATGAGACGAGCAGATCGCTCTGCGTCTCACTCCAACGTTTCCTCACTCACGTCTCTGTGCTTATGCTTCTTCTTTTTCTTTGACTTCCTGTGCAAAGAGGAACCCTGAGAGAAGAAGAAAACAGTGAAGAAGAGGAAGAAGAAGAATCACATCCATGATGCAGGAAGCAGCAGGAAAAAGGACAGAGCCCCTCCCGGGCTTGTTTCTGGATTCAGAGTCATCAATGTTTCTCTAAGTGAACCGAACCCAAATGGATCCGTCTTCACCTCAGTTTGGTCTCAGTTAACATTATTCAACAGCAGAACCAGAAACAGGAAACATTCATTCATTCATTCATTCATTCATTCATTCATTCATTCATTCATTCGTTCATCATCTACAGATGAAATCATGCGCCGCCAACTGATGGGTCGTCTGACGCTCCTGCTACTGATTAACCTGATGGCGCCCCCTGGTGGCCGCGCTGCTCCTGCTAGTGGTGAATGAATGAATTGTTTCTCCAGAGGCTGAACTGGTTTCGCTCTCTGCTGCAGAACGCTGCTGATCATATTAGTTTCATACATATAAACTGGTTTTAATGTGAGTTGGTATTTGCTTTAAATAAAACCATAAATGAAGAGAAAATGAATGAAACATAAAGAATATATTATTATAGGACCAGCAGCAGATCAGCGTCTATTAGGTTAACAAAACCTTTTTATGAGAAAAAGTCTTATTTTGAGAAACAGTAAACATGAGAATGAAGTTGAAATACTACAAAAATAAAAGCTGAATAAATGTGAGAATAAAATTGTAATATTTTAACAAATTCAAATTGATCCACGGCTTTAATAGATGCAGCGCCCCCTGCAGTCCGCTTTAGACACGGCCACATTCAGCCAGACATGATGTCATCACAGCGATGACATCATGTGATGACATCACGTGCTGTGCCTGTCCCTCCCCTTGTGCCTGTTCGCCGTCTGAGAAAAATAAACATTTAAATGATGTTTCTCTGTTCGTATTTTTCTGCAGCTGCAGACGAAGCAAACGAGAAATTATGAAGCTTTTTCCAATGAAAACATGAGAACCGGACCGGTCAGAACCAGAACGTAACTGACAATGTTCCTGAGTTTCCATGTTAGAAACAACCAGACAGAATCAGCAGCTCTTTCTGACCGACAGACCGACACGCCCCCTGCTGAATCAGAGCCACTGGGTCAAACCGGGTCAAACATGCTGGGTCAGCCACAAACTATTAGAGAAGGTCAAAGTTCAACGGGGTCTCACCCCTCCACCATACGCCCCCACAGAGTCCAGATCCGACTGGAGAAGACAGAAACAAGTTGATCAGACAGAAGGTCCGTTGGGTTCTGAGAACCAGAACCAGCTGAGAAGTCAGAGGGAGAGAGAGAGCAGTACTGACCCGGACGCTGCCGCGGCTTCCCACCGACATCCGCTCATCGTCATCAGACAGCTGTGGAGAGCAAAACGACACCATCAGAAACGGGTCGGGCAGATCCACGGGCCGGTTCTGAGAAACCCTCTGGACCGACCCGGAACAACCACACACAGCAGGAAGAACTGGGTTCGGTTTGAAACGGTTCAGGAAACAGAGGAAGAAGAAACAAACCGTGTGGAGCCGCGAAGAACGAGAAAACCGCTCACTGTCCTCCTGCAGGAGGAAGAGCAGCGAGGAAGAGGAGGATCAGAGAAACATGAAACTTTCTGCCTTGATTGCAGTGTTAATATTAATGAAGCGTATTATTAATGCGTTATTAATACTGTATGATTAAGGCATTATTAATACTGTATTATTAATCCGTTATTAATACTTTATTATAATGTTATTAATACTGTTTATTAATCTGTTATTAATACTGTATTATTAATGCGTTAATATTAATATGGTTTGTTAATAACTGATGATTTAAATCAGTCCAGCAGGTTCAGTTTCAGACCAAATGAACCAACATGCTCCAGACTCCATAACGCTCTGACATCATCACTGCTCGCTGCTCTGACATCATCACTGCTCGCTGCTCTGACATCATCACTGCTCGCTGCTCTGACATCATCACTGCTCGCTGCTCTGATGCTGCTAGTCATTTCCTCTCATTAAAGAGGAACTGAGATGGTAACCATGGTTACCAATCTAGCTGCGCTAACGCTAAAACACAAACTGCAAACATTAGCTCTGCCTTGTAGCTGTAAAGCAATGCATTCTGGGTACAGAATATCTTATGCGCCTCATGACAGCATGAGGACAGGAAACGGAACTGCTGTGTAAACTAACTTCAAAATAAGAGCATAAATATAAACGTCTACTTGGCAAATTCTGAACAGTAAACAACCAAAAACTGATGTTGAACTTTATTCAACAGACGGTTTACAAAACAGCTGAACAAATTAGCGTTTCAGAATTGATCTGGGGAAGCTAAGTGCGCTAAATGTTTTCAAAGTTAACAATAATGCTAAGGCGCTCAGCTAAAAATTAGCTCCATTACTAGCGGTTAGTGGAACTGTGCTAAGATTAATATTGCTGCCTGGTGTGTAAAATACCTTTAGACACTGTAGAAAAAGAAAACAACCAAGTCTGTACTTCCTGTTAGAGGTGAGTTTTCCTCTCCACTGTCGCCACATGCATGCTCAGTAGGAGTGAATGTTTGAAGTCAGTGACTCCATGCGGATTATTTTCAAACAATCAGAATAAAGAGCTGATCTGGACGTGTTGTTGATAAACTGCAGGATAAAAATCTGCTAATCTGACCAATAAACAAGTCTGTCTGTCTTGCAGCAGCGTTAGCATTAGCATTAGCATTAGCTAAACTGATCACTCTGCAGCAGATGGTCATGGTGGCTCTAATCCGCCCAGACACCCAACTCCTTCAAATAACTGGATTAACGTCAACACTCTGACTTTGATTCATTATAATCCATATTTTCCATTTAAGGGATTAACAGGGATTATCAGGAACTCGGCACAAACACACTGTTAGCAGGGTGCACAGAATCTACCATCCACTGCTCAATGTCTCCCCATTTACTGTCGGCCCGCTCCTCTCGGGGGTTCAGACCATAATACTTCTGAAAAACGAGAAACGAGGGCAAAGGTTAATGAGCGGCCTGTTTCCATGGCAACACGCACAGATATCTGTAGGGTCCTACCTTCTGCACCTGGAAGATCTGCAGCAGCAACAGAACCAAGGAAGGAGAGAACAGGAACAGGAAGGACGGAATAGGAACAGGAAGGAGAGAACAGGAACAGGAAGGATAGAACAGGAACAGGAAGGATAGAACAGGAACAGGAACGACGGAACAGGAACAGGAAGGAGAGAACAGGAACAGGAAGGAGGGAACAGGGAGAAGCAGTGAGAACATGGAGGATGTATCGGGGCTCCACAGGGAGGGTTTCTGGGCCCCTGTGAAAACATTCTGGATTCGCTTCTGGATTTCTCAGGAATGTGACGAAACAAAGAGCAGGGACCCAAGAGACTCGGTCGGGTTCTGTTGGGTTCAAAACTCCACAGAACCAAAACCTGGTTAGTTTCCATCCTGCTGCATTAGTTTGATACGATTTCTGCTCAGCTTGGTCTGGGCTTTGACTAGGACTTTTTCAGCTGATCTTCTGTGTCTGGCTTCCTCCGTCTTGGTCTAATATCTGTGGACTCGTCTCTCCAGAAACACTCCAGGGGGTCCAAAGAGCGGCCCGGGGGCCGTTTGTGGCCCCTGGTGATGCTGTTGCCCGAACTGAACGAATTGGTTCATGAAACTTTGTTGCTAATCAGGGTCAAATTATTGTGGACAGATTCCTGTCAGTTACAGCAGCAGGTTTGGTTTAAAACAGAAAACATGCGGAAATATTTCTACGTTTTGGATCCACGATGAAAAACATCCTACAAAACTGAAAAATGGAGACAATGATTTTATTTCATTGTTTTCTGAATCAGTGGTTTCGGTTTGGACGCCGCAGAGCGGCAGCCATCTTGTTTCTAGAGAGAAGAAACTTCCTCCTTCAACTCAGCCACACTGGTTCAGGGTCATGACCTTTGACCTGCTAACTGAAGCCTGTGGAGTCACACTGCTCAGACAGATGACCTTTAACCCCAGATTGATTCTTATGAAGGACTGAAATGATTAACAGTGATAAACAGCAGATAATCAATAATCAGCTCCGGCCTGTTTCTATGCTAAGCAACAAGTTTGTTTCTTGTTCAATAAAAGAAATTAAAACTAGTTTGTTTATCTTTTAATGTATTTGTAATATCATAGAAATAAAAAGAAAAACCCGCAGAGTGATTATTTTGATCGATTAATGATCAGTGAAATAATCGCTGAATCGCTTTAGGAAAATGAAAACATGAACCAAACATTTCCTAAGACAGAACCGGCGCTGACCCGACTCAGCAGGTTCTGACCCGACTCATCGCAGCATCCAGGACTTTAATCCAGATTTAGAGCCTGCTGCAGGACCGGACTGGACTGGACCCGACCGGACCGGACCCGACCGGACCCGTTACAGGACCCCCGGACCCCGTTACAGGACCCGGACCGGACCGGACCCGACCGGACCCGTTACAGGACCCGACCGGACCCGTTACAGGACCCGGTCCGTCCTGCTGATGAAACTCGAGCCTTCCTGAACTTTCCAGCAGATTAAACTGAACCAAAGTGACCCGGTTCAGCAGAACCAGGACCAGCAGAGAGGTTCTGCTGGTCCTCCTGCGCTCCACTCACCGCGGTTCCCTTCCTGAGCAGAGGGACCCGGGGCCGCCCGCCGAGGGCCGCCCGCAGCCGCCGCCCGGCCGTCCTGCCGCGCTCAGAGACCCGGGAGGGACGGCATGCTGCAGGGTCAGAGGTCAGCGCCCCGTCCGGCCACGACGGAGAGGTCCGGACTCGCCGCTACGCCTCGACGGCCAGAGACTGCTGGGAGATCTGGAGGCATCGCCACGGCAACAACAATCAGGGCTAAAGCGCAGCCGCTAATCTGCTTTAAAAGTCGGCTAAAAGGTTTACGGGTCACAGGCCCGGCCCGGCTTAGCCAACAGAACTAATCGGACCTGAAGTGTTTATGGAGCAGAACAGATTCAATAAACTGATCATTGATCCATCAGGCTGAGGCTCAAATGATTCAGTGGAAGTCAACAGCAGCTTCAGTGACAGGATCCGTCTGACATGGTGAGGAAAATGATTGATTAGCTGATTAACTGATCACTGGATGCAAAACGTGATTAAACTGAAACCAGAGGATTTGATCTCAATGTTTATATCATCCTGTTTTTCTTTAATCGATTGATCTGATTAATCAATCACCCGAATCAGATTATAGCAGTTATTAATGATTTTCCCTCCAGCAGTCGATGATTTTTAATTTCTGATCTTTTGTCTCGTTTTTCACTCCAACAGAAACTGCAGGCCTTCATCCTGCTGCTCCTCTTCCTCGGCTATTATTAGCTGCTCGTAATCTCAAACACAAACCAGACGGAGGCGACTCAACGCACCGACCTGGGCGCGCCGCCGGCCAGGGGGCGAGGGAGAGAGAGAGAGTCAGACAGAGAGAGAGAGAGAGACAGAGAGAGAGACATGTGGGACTAAAACTTTTATAAAAAGTAGAAACCACATCAACATGGAAACAATTTGTCTAGTTTAATTGTGGAAGTTATTTTTAATTTCCTGTTAATGTGATCTCTGAGCAGCAGCCCAGAGGATCATGGTGTCTCTGGAGGAGCAGCAGAGCTGCTCAGCTCTGGTGGGACACTCCATCTGCACCAGGTTGTTAGAAATATAATAAATTAGATTATCAGAAGCCATGTGGAAGAAGAGAATAACATCAAGTTTCTCTGTGGTGAAACACGGCGGTGGCAGCATCATGCTGTAGGAAGATGGATGGAGATAAACTAGGAGAATCCTGGAGGAAAACCTGCAGAGCTGAGAGCAGGTGGAGATTCAACCACCCTGAACATCCATCCAGAGATACTGTGGGATGGATTAGATGGGCGAAATGGCCTAGTCAAAGTCCAGAGCTCAATGTAACTGAGAATCTGTAGGAAGACTTGAAAACTTCTGTTCTCAGATGTTTTTCATCCAGCCTGATTGAGCTAAATATAAACACATGCCACACTTTTCAGATTGTTGCTGCTTTTGGTTTTCTGTCACATTAAAACCTAAACCAATCAGAATCCTGGAATCCTGCCGCTTTATTCAGACAGAGCGGCCATTTTAACATGATTTTATTGAGCCGTCCCTTAAATTAGCAGGAAGTCGTTCCTTTAACTGACAGGAAGTCGTTCCTTTAACTGGCAGGAAGTCGTTCCTTTAACTGACAGGAAGTGTGGGACCTGTTGTGTCTCGGGTCATAATGAACAGGCTGTTGGTTCTGATTGACCCGGTTACCTCTTTCTGCTGCCGCTCCAGCTCCTTCATCCGGATCTCCCGTGCTTCTGCCCGGGCCGCTCGCTTCGCCGCCAGCCTGGCCTCCGCCTGGAGAGAGAGAGAGAGAGAGAGAGAGAGAGAGACTGGTGAGAACAGGGGGATGACTGGGACCAACTGGGACCCAGTCACAGGGGTCCCAGTCCCAATCATCAGTCCTGATGATTGAGATTGTTTGGGATTGGCCGGGCCAGAGGGTCAAAGGTCAGTGCTCTGCTTCAAGTTTTAAACTTATTTATGTTTTTCTCCTCTGCTGAACTCAGAAGCCAGAGAGACTTTTCCCTTAAAAGGACGTCTGAGAGAGAGAGAGAGAGAGAGAGAGAGAGAGAGAGAGAGAGAGAGAGAGAGAGAGAGCATTTCCTTCCTCTCTCTCTGTGGTCGGTGGTTTCAGCCGTGGCTCTAATGACTCCACTAATGCCCCCTCCTTCTGCCCCCTCCTTCTGCCCCCTCCTTCTGCCCCCGCCAGCCCAGAGCGGCGTTTCTCACAGAATCGGCTGAAAGCAGAACAGAGATCATAACTCTGCTTCTCCGGTTCAGTTCATCTGCAACCAGTCAGCTGCTGGTACTGAGCCTGGTTCTGGTTCTGCTGGAGGTTTCCTCCTGTTACCTGGGAGATTTCCTATCCACTGTTGCCCCCTGCTGGTCAGGAGGAGTGTTTCCTCAAAACAAACTTTTTATGCTAATTTGAATAATGCACTTGATGCTCTGGTTGATAATGAGGATCAATTTGAATGAATGATTGAAGTTAAATCATTTTGTATAAAATACATCGAGACAACACGTGACCTGGTGCTATAGAAATAAACTGATTTGAATTTAATTAGTAGAGTTTAGTTTTTGCTAGTGGAGTTAGCTCCTGCTGGTGGAGTTAGCTCCTGCTAGTGGAGCTAGCTCCTGCTAGTGGAGCTAGCTCCTGCTAGTGGAGTTAGCTCCTGCCAACAGTAGACCAATAGCCGATCATGCTAGCTTGTTTCAGCAGTCGTTAGCGGCTCTTGAAGACTTTGAGCAGTTTGTCTCCATCCAGACGTTAGCTAAACCTTTAGCTAACGCTAGAAGGTTAGCTAAACCTTCTGGCATTTAGCTAACAGCCTCTGTCAAGTGTAATCTGTGCAAAAAAATTGGCCCAGAATGCATTGCATGCAGGTGATCAAATGGGGACCTCTATATGTAAAACACATAGAGGTTTTTGATGCAAATATTAGTTTTTGCATCTAACAAAAAACAACCTTTAAGATGAATTAGAAAACTATAACATATTTAGTTCAAACTCGTTTCTCATTTAGAAACGAGTTTCTAAATGAGAAACTTTAACCTGAGTTAAAGTGAAAGACCTGAGTTTACAGCAAAATTAAAACATGTTAATATCACAGAATGAACAACAGTTTATTCTAGTTTTGAGTTTACTAGAACATGCTAACGTCTCATTCTGCAGAATGAAGCAGCGGTGAAGAGCCGGCCTCGTCGCCGCGAGGCGGCCGGTAATTAGCGCTGCCTTTAATAGCGTCCATGTTGAGGAGCTTTCACTGCAGCCCGATTCAGGCCGACCTCCTTCCAGTCACACGCTGCACTAAAAATAGAAACCTGAGGCCGACTGCAGCTGCTGGAATGGGGAGTAAACGCTCAGCAAATATTTTCTTAAGTGGCAGCAGGAACAATGCAGTAAACATGCAATCATCATCATCGGCTTTAACTGTTTTATATAAACTCCCAACAATCAGGCTGGGAACATGAAGGTGATGCAAACCGAAACCTGCAGCAACATGTAGAAACTCTGATGATATTGAAGTCTGGCTCTTCGTGCTTTGGAAATCTGAACAAATCCAAACTTCATGAAGGTCATCAGGTCAAAGAGAAAGAATTAAAGCTGCAGTGGAAACTTTAATGAATCATTTCATTATGTCAAACCAGATCAACCTGATCTGATCAGACCTGGAAATGATTCTTATTTAAACTGTAAGCAGCCGACATGAAGCTTGTTACAGGAACCTGTCAGATCCAGATGCTTAAATAAAAAGAAGAAAACGACCCACTTCCACAGCTCAGAAAGGAAATTTACACATTCGGTTTATTGACTCATGTTTGAGTTCCTCTTATTTACCAAATGATGACAGAAGAAATTGGGCAACAGCAGAACTTCAGCTGAAAAGAAGCTGCTTGAAATGTTTCAGTCCTGAAGCAGAACGTTTTCCTCTCATATGAAAACTTATTTATTTCTACAGCACCTGTAACACGTCGTCAAGGCACTTCTTAAAAGACTCATTTCAGTTCAATCGCACGTCGTTACAATTTCATTTTATTATTCAATTAGCTTGAAAAGTTTTCAAAGGAATCCCAGCTCACTCCTCCTGACCAGCAGGGGGCGACAGTAGAGAGTACAGGTTGGAGGTTTGAGAAGACAAAATGTCCTGGTCTAAAATCCAGCAGCGGTTCTGAGGATATTCAATCAAAATATCTGCATTTCTGTCATCACTGTTTCACATTTCTATTATTTTACACCAGGAACCAGTTTTACCTGCTTCTGGTGGAGATTCAATACAAATCAAAGATCCTTCATTAGTCCTAAATAAACATTAAGCTAGCAGGCTAGTTAACCAGCTAGCCTGCTAGCCACATGGCTGGAGAGGCAGAAGCTGAAAGTTTTGGTAAAACCAAATCATGAGAATAAAGTTAGTTTATTCCTCACATTCAGGGATCCTTCTAATATATTTTAATGTTTTATTTCATTGCTTCTCTTGGAACTTGAAATTTAAAGTTTTAAAGGTTGTTTGGCTAATTCTAGAAGCTAACTAGCTAACTGGATCATTTAAGGGATTAGTTAGATTATATAGATGGATAATGTTTATTATTTCTGGCAGGAAATATTTTTCATAAAATATTTACATACAATAAAAAAGTTTAATAAAAGTCCCCAAACAAACTGATAAATAATCTGCTAATTTCAGGTGTATCCAGGAAACGAACTTTTGGGTTCAATAAATAAACAAAAGTTATTATTTATGGTTTAAATTTTCTCCCACTAAACTTTGGACATTTATTGATCAGATAAGAAACAGAAGCAGCATTTAGTTTTTCTTCTTTGACCCTTAATATCGCACCGATTCACAACTTCTGTCATCATGAGGAGTTTAACAGAAAAACCATCTGATTCTCATCCCAGGTTCTGAAGGACCCGGTCGGTTCTGAAGGACCCGGTTCCGGTCCAGCAGTTTGGTTAAATCACAGCTGGAAAACGAAACAGAGAAACTGTCCAACATTTTCTCCAATCCAACTGAAGAACATCAAAGTGTTTAGTTTGAGTTTTGATGTTTTTAAGTGAATTCCAGAAATTAATTGTTTGTTTTTTTTTTGGTGATTTTTGATTCATTGAGACGTTTCAGTCTCTAAAAGTGGATGAAAAAACCTGGAGATTAAGAATGAATGTAACTTTCTGTTACATCTGCATGAACTCCTGCATGGAGTCGAATGAGAACCAGCAGCAGATGGATGAAAATATGATCATTAATTAGATTATTGTGTTGCTGCCGGATTCACAGCATCCAGACTGGAAGTGGAGACGGACAGTTCGACCAGAACCAGGAAGCTTCTGGACATCAGCATGTGGTCGGACCGGATCGTCCAGCTTTTCTCTCCTGAACCAGGAAGTTAGTTTCACCCGTTTCTGATCAGAAAGAAGAATCTATCTGGGCCGGTTCCGCCACCTCCTCTACAGCTATATATACTGACCTACATCGGACCGGGTTCATCAGAACCGCTCCCATTAGCAGGACGGCTGCCCCCAGAGAGGAAACCAGCAAAACCTGATAAAATCTATTTTCCTCAGATGGCGAGACACACTGGCCGACCCGAAACAACGAGAACTTCAGTCAGAGCAGCTTCACCCACAACGGACCGACCACAACGACCGACCAAAACGGACCGGCCACAACGGACCGACCACAACGACCGACCAAAACGGACCGACCACACCGGACCGACCACAACGGACCGACCAAACGGACCGACCACAACGGACCGACCACAACGGACCGACCACAACGGACCGACCACAACGGACCGGCCACAACGGACCGGCCACAACGGACCGACCACAACGGACCGGCCACAACGGACCGACCAAAACGGACCGACCACAACGGTATCGATACCGATTGGTTATCGATACCGTCTGGTTCTCAGTCATTTTACTCTGATTTCATTTTGCGTCTGTAGATTTTATTTTCGTAAATTCACAGAAACAAGCAGCAGCTTTAGAAGTGAAACTTCATCTTCTGATTTAAACCTCATGTGAAAAATGTTTCACTGAACAAGAAGAATTTATTTACACAACAGAAAATCTCAAATATTCCTGTAAAGCAACTGGCTGGAGGTTCTGGTCACCCGGTTTCTGCCAGAGACCCGACTGCAGGTTCTGAGTGAGGTCCGGTCCACAGGTCCAACATGATTTGGTTCCAGCTAGAAATGAAGGATATTAAATCTGAATGATGTCCGTCATCTATTAGCATTTCAGCGAATCTGAAAGAGGAAATGTCCAGTTAGCGTCTTCATCAGTGAGATTTACTCTGCTGGAATCTGAGCACACAGACCAACATGACCAGTTCTGGACCGGTTCTGAGAACTGGACCAGCTGAAGCTGTGAGACACAAACCGGTCCCCCGCCCTCCTTCAGGAGAGAACTCCTCCACGCTCAACAAACAGGAAGTAGTTAGCGATAGCAATCTGCGGGCCGAGCCCGAGGTGATGTCACCCAGAGGAAACAGTCAGAGGCCGCGTTTCCTTTTAAGGAGCCGAGCCGCAGCTAGAACCCTGAGTGGGTCAGGAAGTAACAGGCGGTTCCGTCAGCCAGGAGTCAAAACGCTTCATGGAGGTTTGTGGGAATCGCTGATGGTTCCAGGAAGAACTGGACCAGTTAAAGATTAGCAGAACAGCTGTTTGTTCAGCCCTGAGCATTAAAGATTAACCGGGCCGGTTCGGGTCGGGTCAGGTTCGGATTCCGTTTCGGGTCAGGTTCGGGTCAGGCCTGGCCGAGTCAGGCCGGTTCGGGTCAGGTTCGGGTCAGGTTCGGGTCAGGCCTGGCCGGGTCAGGCCGGGTCGGGTCCGGGTCGGGTCAGGCCTGGCCGGGTCGGGTCGGGCCTGGCCGGGTCGGGCCGGGAAGCAGGACTTATCGTCACATTGTCCTTCATCCAGACGCAGCTGTGCTAACCGGCCGCCATCTTGGTTAAGCAGGAAAAGCCAAAGGGAAATTTAAAGGTTCTGCATTTCCACAGTTTTCACACTGAAACTTGGACTAGGACAAATTTAAAAAAGTACGAAGCCGTCCGTTCCCTCACACCTTCCTTTAATAATCCCAGTTTAGCAGCTGCTGGTCATAAATACATATTGATGTAAATTAGTTGAAATACCCAGGAGTCTGTCGCCACGGGAAGCAGTAACCGTGGCAACGGCCTTGTCTGAAGCAGGACAGTATTTATGATAACGGAGGTTTGTCAGTCAGAATGAAACGACCTCATTATGCATTTCATGACCAACATTACAAATTTATTATTTACATCCTTTATTTTCTTTTCTTTGGAGAACAAGGAGGCCAGGAAGCCGTTTCATTCCTGCGTTCATGAAGCCGTTTCATTCCTGCGTTCATGAAGCCGTTTCATTCCTGCAGTTTGTCGGTTTTGGTTTAAACCATGAAATATTAAAGTTCTTTGGTTTGATTCCTGAATCTCTTCGGGTTTCCGTCAAAACGTTTCCACCTTCATTTTCATAAACGCCGACGTGTTTCTTTAAATTTGGCGCCACATGCCGTTTTGTGTGACGGCGCTTCAGACACGAGGCCCAGAAGAAGTTCTGCTCGGTTCTTCGTGACCCAAACAGAACAGGTGAAAGCGGCCGGCTGCACTTTTATTCTGAAAGTCTGCTGGTTTCCCACCTGTTCCCCTCAGGTCCAAATGCGGCGCCGGCAGCTGACCCATCGGACCCGTCTATTTTTAAAGCTCTTCAGCGGAACGGGCCGAGGCATCAGCGCCGACATTCCGACCCGTCAGAACCTCAGAGGGAACCAGTCCTTCCTCCAGACCGGACCGGGTTCATCCCGCAGGTTCTGTTCGGGTCTCACTCATTAGAGCCATGAAGCTCTCAGCAGGAAACCCAATAGAACCCAATAGAACTCAATAAAACCCAATAGAACCCCACAGAACAAACACACGGGGCGGTTCTGAGTCTCAGGTCCGTTCATCAGAACTCTGGTTCTTCCTGGTTCTGCAGTGATGCATTCTGGGTCTTTACCTTGCTTCAGCCTGATGGTGCCGTCCAGGTCCAGAACTGACCAGAACCCAACCGCCCTGCAGGAGAACAAAGCAGCAAAATGCGGCGCCGCCAGCGGAACCAGAGTCCAACAGAACCTAGAGAGCCGGACCTCAACCAGCTGCTGGTTCGACCCGTTTACAGACGGAGTGTCAGTTCTGAACGGTTCTGTTAAACCATGTTCTGTTTAACGGGTCCAATCTCCACTGAGGACAGAAGGTTCTGAAGAACAAAGGTCCAACAGAACAACCAGAACCACCAGACACCAAACGGGTCAGAACCTGAGCGGTTCTCAGCCGCAGCAGCTGCTTTTAAACGGCAGCAGAATCTGGGCCGACCCGATTCCAGCAGAACCACCCGGGTTCTGAGGCAGAACTTCACCCTCATGTGAAGCATAAATTCTGGTCACAGAACCAGAACCAGCGATCTGCGTCCGGAGCGCAGAATCGGCCCGGTTCTGGTTCTGGTTCTGGGAAAATGGTTCTGAAAACATTTTGATGGAAGAGAAGAAGGTTGGAGGAACTGAGGCTCCGCCCTCAGGGCGCCCCCTGTTGGGTACACAAGAACTGGTGTAACAAGCTAGTTTCCATGGCAACTGTCTGTCTCCTAAACTTAAAGGGATATTTCTCTTTTTGGAAAAACTGCAAGGAGACATTTTGGATCATCAGAACCATCAGAACCACCAACTAGAACTTTTACTGTGTAACAGACAGGGGGCGCCCTCACTCACCAACAAACATTTCAAAACATCTGAGCTGCAACTGAAAGTTTTACAAAGAACAATGCAGATTATTAAAACAATTATTAATTAGCATCAGAGCTAATTGATGCTTTCTGCTGCTGTAAACACCAGCAGGGGCCCTGGGCCCTGGGCCCCATCCATGCCAGAACCGCCTCTGGTAACTGGCGGGTTTGGACCTGGAACACGTGGTGCTGTGCGCAGTTGGTGGCCCAGTCAAAGCCCACTCACCTCTCTGGCGATCAGGTTGAGGGCATCGTCCTCCGCGGTGGACCTCTCCTTGTTGGTGGACCGCTTCCGTCCCGTCCCCTGGGTCCCCATGTCTCCGTGTCGGTGTTTGTCTTCAGCAGCTCGGGTCGGTTCGGGTCGCTACTAATCCGAACCGGGTCGGCCGGAGCAGCTGGAGCCTCTCATGTGTCTCTAAAATGTCAAGTCAGAGGAACCGAAGAGACGATCGGCTCATTGTCACACATCCGTTCTTTCAGTCGCTCCTTCCTGTGTTTCCGAACCGCAGCGAAGTTCTGCTCGGTCCGAAACCTGCGACCCAAAGCTGCGCTCACACCGACCTCACGGTCCAACCCGGCCGGTCCGGTCCGGTCCGGTTCGGTCTCTGGCTGAAATAAAAGCAGAACCAGAACTTTTCTAGAGAGCCGAACTGACGCTCACCAGCGTGGAAACGTGACGCAGCTGCAGCGGAAGACTCGAACCTGCCGCACTAAAAAGTTCACCGCGCGGTGCCTTCAGGGACCGTCGGAATATTCAGTTATCCACAGTAACGCAGCTAAAACTCAACAACTGGCGGACTGGAGACAAGAGATACGTCACTATGACGTCACTATGTGTAATAGTAATAATAATAATAATAATAATAAAAACCATTATTTAAGAATGTACACCTTCTGCTCGTTGGCTATACAATAATGATAAAACTTTCTAGTAATAATTTATAATCATTTTCATAATAATGCTAATCTGCATTATTATTATTATATCGATTTATATACTATATTTTTGTCATATTAATATTCACATTTCCTTTAAAACCCACTTTTTAACATTCTGTTTTCTGACCCAGTTGGACAGATGAAAAGTCTTACTGGTTCTGGTTCTGGTTCTGGTTCTGGTTCTGGTTCTGGTTCTGGTTCTGCTGGGTTCTTTCTTCTCATGTCGCTCAGGAGGAAACATTAATGCAAAGTCCGATCATCACAGGAAGGATTTCAGGACTTCAGTGGATCAACGCCCTGCAACACGCTGTGACCCGTCCAGGTGACCCGTCCAGGTGACCCGTCCAGGTGACCCCACCTGTCACCCAGAACAGCAGCTCCTCCTGACCCCATTAGGAAGGAAGGAAGGAAGGAAGGAAGGAAGGAAAGAAGGAAGGAAGGATGGATGAAGCAACAATGCATTAATATTTACTCATGTCATTAGTGATCCGAACCTGGGTCCAAATGAAGTAGATTAATCTTCATAATATTTGCGTCTCTGTGTTCAGAATAAAAGATTTTAAACCAACCGCCTCTAATGAGCAACTGAGTGTTGGATTCTCCGAGCCTCACCTGAACGCAGCATCAATGCTGGACTCCAGAAGCGTTCAGGGATTCAGTTTCAGTGGGAAAGCTCAGCCCCCCTCAGCCTCTGAGCTATTTTTAATGATGACCACTGGGCCCTAAAACAGGCCGCAGATTCTTAAAGAGAGACACGGCCGGTTCGGCCACACGGTCCGGAACCGGAACCACGTGGACCGGTCACTTTATGACGAGGGTTTCTGGACATTTAGAGACATATGTTGAATTCAGTTCCTTTCTAAAGAGTCATCAAAGAGAAAAAAGCTCAAAATCAACTTTTAGATGATGATTAATTGTCTAACAGGAGTCAACATTCACCACGAGAAGCTTCTTAAAAAACTAAATCACTTTAAAAAAAAAAAAGAAAAAAAAAGCAAACAAATGTTTTTGCAAGTTGCTTTAATGAGAAAAGTCACCATATTTGTTTCTAATTGCTTTATTTAAAGAAAGTGTTTGATTTGTATGTAGTGCTTTGAAAAATTTATTTTTTATTTTTTGAAAAAGTCTGGAGTTTCTTAACAGTCGCTAAATATAACAACAAAGCTAAGTTAGCAGCATCTCTGGTCCAGACAACAGCCGGGCTTAGAACCAGTCATTCCCACGTTTAGCCACGCCCCTCAGCCTCAGTCTCTCTAGGCTCCACCCCTCAGTCTCTCTAGGCTCCGCCCCTCAGTCTCTCTAGGCTCCGCCCCTCAGTCTCTCTAGGCTCCACCCCTCAGTCTCTCTAGGCTCCGCCCCTCAGTCTCTCTAGGCTCCGCCCCTCAGTCTCTCTAGGCTCCGCCCCTCAGTCTCTCTAGGCTCCGCCCCTCAGTCTCTCTAGGCTCCACCCCTAGGGTGAAATTCGCCAGGGGCGGGGCTAAGCTTTCACTGGGGGCCAGTTACATTTAAGTTTCCAGTTCATATACCCATCATACCAGAACCAGAACCAGTGTTTTTGTTTAGTTCCAGGTACTAATATGTGATTTTATAATGTAATAAGAGTCACGGTTATGTACTAACATCTGAGTCAACTTGAAATAAGACAAAACTAATTTATAAGTAACTTTTCAGGGAGAAACAGGAGATTGTTTTCAGTCAGTAGTTCCTTAAAATGATTCATTCTTGAATCCGCTGGCAGAGATTTTCACTGAAAACATTTGAAACATTTTGTTACAAGTGAAAAAATCCACGCGTGGAATTTGTTGTTGTTGTTAAAATAAATAAGTTATTTCCTGGTTCTGACTTTGGCCCAGTTCTCCACTGGGTTTCTAAACATGAGGAATGCTGCCCCCTGGTGTTCACATGGTGTAACCGCAGGTGGTTCGGAGACTCCGGATCATCTGGACCTCAGAACCTTCTGGTTCCTCTGGGTCCGGTGGAGCTGAAGCCTGCAGCAGGAAGTGACATCACTTTTATTTCTCCTAAACTTTGATTTTGAAGGGTCAGTTCAGGAAGTCGTCGGAAACAAGAATTGATCATTTCAAAGTGTTCTGGTCCAGAATCTGGTTCTGGTCTAGAATCTGGATCAGGATTATTGGGAAAAAGCAGAAATTGACCGCTGCAGTTTATGAGGTTTAATGTTTGACAGGAAAATTTATTAAAGGTGAAAAACTGGATACAAATTGAACATCAATATTCTGGTGATTCATTCATTAGTTTGTAATTAAAATGTTTGAAGCGCTTCTTCCTACGACTAAAAGCTGCTGAATCATCAACAGGTCCACAACATGGGGGGCGCGGCCCCCACAGGGGTCGCACAGGCACTGAAGGGGGTCGTGAGATTTCTGATTAATTTGATGTCTTCAAAATAAATATGAACATGAATCCACCTTGTGACAAACTGATAACAGGAAGCATGAATAATGTACTTTCAGCAGAAATAATATTTTATTTCTGAACAGATATTAAAAATCTGTTCATTACCTTAAAAGTTCTTTTTATGCTAAATAACAGTTTGTTCATATCATTGGTAGGAAATGGAAACTCAAGGCTTACATTTATTTTTCCTATCAAATTATCATATAACGAGGAAAATGATTAAATTATGTTTGAGGTGAAACAGAACTTTAAAGAGTTAATATTTTATCCCAGTAAACTCTACATAAGAAAATTATTATTTTAACCAAAGAAAATCTGGAGCTCAAAACGACTAGAAAAGATTCAAGACTTGAACTAGACCGAATCTAATAGTGTGATGTAACTTTCAGAGCTTAAGTTGGATAACAAATATTTTCATAAGTTGTTGTCAGTGAACTGGGGGTTTGATCCTGAGTCCTAATGTGATTCACTCATAACTAAACCCCAGAAACACAAGTGGAAAACTTTATGGTTAAAATAAGGATAAATATCAGAACTTTATCATCTATTAATGTTGAGTTCATTAGAAAACTTTGAAATAATTTGGAGGAAATTAATTTGATCCAAAGCTCAGATTCAGTACATTAGTATAAAATGAAGATTATTGCAGAATAAATTCATTATGAGAAAATACAGAGGTTGGACAATGAAACTGAAACACCTCTCATTTTAGTGTGGGAGGTTTCATGGCTGAATTGGATCAGCCTGGTGGCCAATCTTCATTAATTGCACGTTGCACCAGTAAGAGCAGAGTGTGAAGGTCCAAGTAGCAGGGTAAGAGCACAGTTTTGCTCAAAATATTCCAATGCACACAACATGATGGGTGGCATCCCAGAGTTCAAAAGAGGACAAATTGTTGGCACATCTGTGACCAAGACAGCAAGTCTTTGTGATGTATCAAGAGCCACGGTATCCAGGGTAATATCAGCATATCACCAAGAAGGACGAAGCACATCCAACAGGATTAACTGTGGATGCAAGAGGAAGCTGTCTGAAAGGGATGTTCGGGTGCTAACCCGGATTGTATCCAAAAAACATAAAACCACGGCTTCCCAAATCGCGGCAGGATTAAATGTGCACCTCAACTCTCCTGTTTCCACCAAAACTCTCCGTCAGACGTTCCACAGGGTCAATATACACGGCCGGGCAGCTATAGCCAAACCTTTGGTCACTCGTGCCAAAGCCAAACGTCGGTTTCAATGGTGCAAGGAGCGAAAATCTTGGGCTGTGGACAATGTGAGACATGTATTGTTCTCTGATGAGTCCACCTTTATTGTTTTCCCCACATCCGGGAGAGTTACGGTGTGAAGCCCCAAAGATGCGTAGCACCCAGACTGTTGCATGCCCAGAGTGAAGCATGGGGGTGGATCAGTGATGGTGTGGGCTGCCATATCATGGCATTCCCTTGGCCCCATACTTGTCCAAGATGAATTGACGCTGTATTGGTCGCAAAAGGAGGCCCTACACCACACTAATAAGTTATTGTGGTCTAAAACCAGGTGATTCAGTTTCATTGTCCAACTTCTGCACATTACAGCTGTAAAAATTCATACATTTATCCATAATTTTCTGGATTTATATATGAAATGCACAAAGCAGAAAGAGACACTTTTAGCTTGTTTATGCAACAAAATCAGGTCTTTTTGGGAGGTTAGCAAAATATCTGCAAACATTATTAAAAAATATTTTAATAGAAATATTTTAAAAGAGTTTTAAGAGTTTTGAAAAGAAACAAACTGAAAATCAAAATGTTTTGCATGAAAGAGACGAACATGTAGAGACTGAACTTCCTCTCTGACAGCAAAGAAACACTGAGGAACCAGAACCGGACCAGAACCCAAACCCAGGAACCAGTGGCTCAGTGAATGAAGGTGTGGATCAGTGAGACGCTGCAGAAGGACAGCAGGACAGCAGGACAGCAGGACAGTCCACATGCTGCTCTGCTGGGGACGGAGGAGGAAGAGGAAGAGGAGATGAAGGTTCTTCTGTTATTGTAACTTCATCATCAGAGCATCTCAGGACTGATCATCAAATCCAAACCGACAGGCTCCACTTTCCTCCTCATTCTTCTGTAACTCACTGACATAAACTCTTCCTCTTCACTCGACCCCCCAGTTACAGCCACCAGCCAGACCCCCCAGTCTGACCAGTCAGACCAGTCTGACCAGTCAGACCAGTCTGACCAGTCAGACCAGTCTGACCAGTCAGACCAGTCAGACCAGTCAGACCAGTCAGACCAGTCAGACCAGTCAGACCAGCAGCTGAGGAAGATCAAATCAGTCTGGATGATCAGGACATGGCAGAAGCTCAGGGGTCTCGTTCTTCAGATAGTTTGAGCTCTGCTCTGCTCTGCTCTGCTCGGCTCTGCTCTGCTCTGCTCTGCTCTGCTCTGCTCGGCTCTCGGCGTCGATGTGAGTCGACATGAATCTGATGGAGAACAAACACAATTTCAAAAGATGGAAATGAAAACCAGACTCAGTTCTGACACCAAACCAGAGGTTTTGGTTCTGGATTCTTTCTGGATTTTCAGTTCTAGTCGTGTTAATAACTGCCAATAATAACAACAATAAGAATAAAGCACTTTATTTTACAGTATCTCTCAGGATTCTCCTGGTCGCCGAACAGTTAAAACCAACAGAAAAAAAAATAGAAGTGAAATAAAGATTATAAAAAATTCACATCAGCATAAACTAAGAATGTACTAATCTAATCTACTAATCTAAACTAAAGGCCAGACTGAAACAGAGCTGTGATGCAGAGATGCAGCCGCCATCTTGTGAGTGGCGTTTTAGTGGGACCTGCAGACGCAGCGTGATGCCAACTGGCTGGAGGTTCTGGTTCTGGTTCTACTGACAGAAATAAAGACAAACTTCAGAAATAATAAAAATTGGTTTTTGTGAAAGCCTCCAGCAGCTCCATCACGTTGCTATGGTTACTAATTAATTCACGCTTGGTTATGATTAAACCTTCAAACAAAATAAACACAGAGATAAAATAAAAAGACATGGTTACAGGCTGGAGCGGCATCCCGTTACCGTGGTAACGGGATGCCCACTGCCGCCTCCGTCTTCGAGCAAAGCGATGAAGGTCACATGATGCTCAGCCTCCTCTTCATCAGCCCACCGTCACCCCCAGATTCTGTAACGCACAGACACGACTGTTACCGAGCTGATGACATCACTTCCTGCTTCAGCTTAAATTTCTTATGTATTGTAATAAATAACAATACAATATCAAAGAGCATGTTTGATTATTACAATATAATCAGGATTTTCTGGCTATATTGTACACAAGTAAAGCCCAAAAATACATAATTATTTAAAACATGAATTATTTTGTTAACTTTTCTGTATTTTGAAATAATTAAAATGGAAACTCCTCCAGACCACTAGGGGGAGTCGACCACCTAATGCTACAATACCATCTCCTCAGTAAAGACATGAATATAGTAAAACATATTAAAGAAGGGACTCCCCCTAGTGGACTGGAGGACTTCTGTTCTGTGGCTCTACATCAAAACAGTATGTAGCAGAGGCTAACGCTAACTTGCAAAAGCAACATTATATGAAACGGAAGCTAATGCTAATGTGATAAATTAGCATTAGCTAATTATCACACCATGTGTTACGAGGAAAATACTGAACATTAGTAAAGGAAACGGAACTGCTGCTGTCTTCACCCCCTTCAAAATAAGAGCATGAAAATAAACATCTCACTATTTATTTGTTGGTTTATGTTAGTTTGGCAAAAGTGCTTTAGGTTTTATTAACAGACCTTCATGGGACAGAAGGTTTGCCAATAGGGTTAGAGTAGGTATAATGATTAATTTCCCAATCAACCCGAATTGATGAATTAATGTTTATTAATGTTTATTAATGTTTATTATGTTGTTCTTTCTGGAGCTTCTCGGTTCTGCTGATCTCCAGAAGAGGAAACTCAAAGCGAGTCGAGTCGCCCTGTTGCAGAGCGTTCACACGGCGCTTACTGCTGGGAACGTTGTGGGAGAGTCTCCGAGTCCGGACCGGGATCGCCGACTGCAAACAGAGAGCAGGGGTCAGACCGAAGGTCAGACCGAAGGTCAGAGTTCACCCGGAGCTGCTGGCTGAACGAGGTTCAGAGCCGCAGCTCGAAAGAAAAGTTTTCTCCAAAACTCCAAATTATATGAAGAAAAGTCATAACACAAAAATAAAACCGAAATAATTAATTATAATAATATGAGAATAAAGTCATAAAAATGTGAGAATATCCATAAGAGGAAAGCAAAGATGTAATATTGTCAGAAAATATTGTAATAACAATTTGAGAATGAAGAAAGAAGTCAAAATAAAATGCAAATTAAGACATAATATAAGAGAAAAACAGCAGAATAAATGTAATAAAGTTGTAGAACATGATAACTGCATGAAACAATCTGGGTTAAAATGAGCAATGCTGATCATTACGTTATAATCTGGTTTTTAAATAATATTTTATATTTTCACTCATCAGCATCAAATGATCAGCAGCAGGAAATTAAAAGGTTTATTTAGCATAAATAATCTCAGACTGAGATCACAGCAGATCCTCATGAATCTATCAAAGCTGTTAGAATTCAAATCAGTTTTTCTCTTAGTTTTAATATTTTCTTCTGCTAATATCATAACATAAAACACATTTTCTTAGTCTGGCCTGAAGCTCCGATATTCATCAACAGGTGACGACATATTAATCAGCCGCAAAAACTTTGTGACCTTTAATGACCTTCAGTGACCTTTAATGACCTTCAGTGACCTTACCTTCCTCCTGCGGTCTGTTGGACCTCCTGCGGTGCTCAGTGCAGCGATCCGGTCCTCGATGTAGGAAACCTGAGGAGAAACGACTTCATTAGTGGATCCGGGTTTGAGTGGCGCTGTGACCCGGTTTTGACCCATTCTGACCCATTCTGACCCGGCTCTGACCCGTTCTGACCCGGTTCTGACCCATTCTGACCTGGTTCTGACCCATTCTGACCTGGCTCTGGGCGCTCTGCACGTTGGCAGCTGCCTGAGCCACTCTGTCCTCCAGCTCCAGCAGTAAGGAGGCGGAGCCTCTGCAGGCGGAGCCTCTGCAGGCGGAGCCTCTGCAGGCGGAGCCTCTGCAGGCGGCGGTTCTGGGCGGCTCCAGCGGGGGGCGCTGCTGGGTGTCGGGGCTCAGTGGGAAGCGGTCGGCCTGCAGGAGAAACAGCAGAAACAGTTAAACAGGTGAAACTTTAATGAACTTTGCATTTATGAAGTTTTTTCATTTTCCTTTTGGATCAATAAAGCTTTTCTGAATTTGAACTCAACGGAAAATTCATGAATTTATGTACATTTTTTAAGTGTCTGAATCTGTAAGTTTCCTTAAAAACTAAAGCAGTGACAGTCACTGGTGGATACTGGGCTGAACTGGTTTTACTGGTGGACCAGCAGAGCGTTTCACTGCTGCTTCATTTTCTCATCTGGTTTCGAGAAACGAGAGGAAACAAACGTCATGACGCCGAATGTTCTCCGTCTGGAGCCCATCCAACCTTCAGATCCTCCTCCAGCCTGGCCCTGGTTCTGGTTCCGGTGGGGACCCGGCTCGGCCCGCCCGCCTCGTCCTCCTCAGAGCTCAGGCTCTGGGTCAGCTGGTGCAGCTTCAGCCGGAGCTGCTGCTCCTCCAGCTCCTCTTCATCCCACTGAGGAAGACGAGGAGGAGACGGACTCTGGGCGGTTCCGACGTCCTGCAGAACCAGAACAGAACCAGAACCCAGACTCTGGGTTTAACTGATTTTATACCAATGAAAATACATCAAAATAATCTAGAAAATGTGTTTCAGCTAAAATCAGTGACATTCTGCACAAACAGCAATAAAATAAAATAAAACTAATAAATTAAATAATATTTAAATAAAATGACATTTAAAAACCTGGAATCACGTAGAGTAAAAAATTAATTAGATTAAAATAAATTAAATACATCATTGTAATAAAATAATTAAATCAATAATGGAAAATAAAAGTAAATTGAATAAATAAAACATGAAATAATGTAAAAAATAAATTAAAAAAATGAAATAAATAACTTAAAGTAAATAATGAAGTGAAAGCTGCTGGACGGAGCTGAACCTCTGAAGTCACTATTTAATAAAACATAAAGTTTTTACATTTACACTGAAACCAGTCGGCACCAACACCTGAATTTAATCGTTCATGATTTCCACTGAGATCAGCTGAGAACGAGACGGAGACAGATTATTAATCTGCATGTTTCAGATCCAGATGTGTTCTGGATGTTAATCGGATCAGAACCGCAGCAGAGAACCAGAGCAGAACCTTTATATGTTCTGTCTGAAGTTAAACCAGATGGTTTGAGTCTTGATGAGATCCACAGTCAGCGGGTCTGCTGCTCCGGTGAACGGCCACCAGGGGGCAGCGCAGCCACGGCTTTCACAATTTAAAACATTTTCCATTAGTTTAGAGAAAATTTCATTCCTGTCTCCTCTAACATTTCACAACCAAACAGGAACCAGCAATGTGCTGACATGAGGCCTGGCATTTATAGCTGCATGCTGATTGTTTAAAGCCGGTTACCAGGCAACAAGAGTTTACCTTCCTGTTAGCTGACGTCACTTTCTCCTCCAAGCAGCTCAGCAGCGTCTCAATGGCCGACATTCGCTTGTTCAGGTCACCGATCTACAGAAAGCAGGAGGAAACTTAAAGCTATGCAGGATGAGGAGAATCCTGATGTTTCTACACAGTTTGAACACGTTTACAGAACCCATCAGAACCGGACCTGGAAACCCCAGAGAACCTTCAGGACGACCAGAACCCATCAAACTAAACGTTAACCGGAGGTAAGGAGGAACGATCTAGACCTATAGATCTAGATTTATACATCTAGAGTCAGCTTCAGTTGTTCCAGCTGTGAACCAGAGATCATGCTGACCTCTGACCTCTGACCCGAGCCTCCAGAGCCTCATAAAGCCGGTTCCGAAGTGGGCTGTGTACCAGAACATTTCTAAAGGCTCAGGTCAGAAACTTATCCAGGCGTTTAAATCCTGCTGGTAGTTTATAATCCCTGAAGGCATCACGACACCAACCAGAACCAGAACCAGAACCAGATACCGAGAAGCAGAATTTGACTCTGGTGTGACCACAGCGCAGGGCATTCTGGGTAAATACAACCAAAGCTAACATGCTAGCATAGCACCATCTTGTTTCCATCTGGTGAAGAAGGAAGTTTCGCTGAGAGATCCAGTAGAACCGGGTTTACCGGACCATAAGGTGGGAAATACCCAGTGATTCCTCCAGGTCCAGAAAACTCAGACCTGACAGCCGACCCGTCCTGTCAGGTACCACCTGGTCCAGGTTGGGAATTCGTTTCTCCTGATTGGTTGAGACCTGCTGAGTCAGCAGGTCTGTCATCGGCCTCCTGCTGGCGTTCAGTGTGGTTTGGTTTTCATGGTTTCTCTTGATTAGCGTTGGCCTCGTTTGTTTGGGTTTTTGTGGTTTCATACGTGTAATCACAGCATAACTCTGCTGACTCCGACCTCGTTGACTCCTGGCCCGCGGCTCGTCAAACGGGACTGGAACGCTGACATCACGTCTCCGCCGGCGGCCCCTGCGGGTCGTCTGAGGGAAACCCCGGAGGCCTTGGCGGCCGAACGCTGCTGCCTGACGGCCACATGACTGGAGGCTTCGCAGCATCTGGTTTGGGACGCCGCGATGTCAGAGACCCAAACACATCAGCAGAGACAGTGACCTTCAAGTGACCTTTAAGTGACCTTGAAGTGAACTTCCAGAACCTGGGACTGGTGTGCAGAGCGTGTCTCTGTTCCCATGGTTACTCCACTGTGTGCAGTGCTGGGTGTTTGGTTGAGCGCTGAGGCTGTTGTGACATCAGGTGTTGATCTGTTTCTCATGAGCAGCGCCGACGGGTCGGGTTGCTGCAAGAGACGCTGATGTCACGACTCTGGCCCGCATGTGGTCCTGCAGCTGCCTCGTCTGCATCGGGCCGACGGCCCGCATGTGATCCAGGTCCAACATGTTGACTGAGCTCTGTAACACGATGTGGGAAATCTGTTCACTCCTTTAGATGCTCAGTGAACCGCCGACACCTCCCACCAGAATCAGAACCAGAACTCTAAATGAGAATCCAGTCTGTCAACAGTTTGTTATTAAGCAAAAACTGAGAAATGAAGAAATTCATCCAGTTTCTGTTTTAGCAGATTTAAGGAAAACCCAAAGATATTGACCCAGGTGAATGTTGGGCTTTGGGGAGAACATCCCAGAAACTTCAGGTTTTCCTGCTTTTTCTGCTCCAGAACCGGTTTGGATCCTGTTGGATCACCCAACCGGGCCAAAGCTTCAACCAGACGTGAAGCTTGGAGGTTTAAAAGTTTAGCTCTGGTTTCCTCTGATCAGATTTCCACATTTGTGGATTAAGCTTTTAACAACAGATGAACATAACCGTGTCTGATCTGCCTTCAGTTTCACAGGTCCACCTTCCGGTTTGTCCCACAGGATCGTCGAGTTTCCTGGAATAACGGAACCAACATGGAGGATTCAGAGGTTGTGAAATCAGTTAAGAATAAATCAGATTGTAAGGCTGCAGGCCGACGCGTGTCGTCGCTCTGTGGCTGATTATCTGCATGACGAGGAACAAACAGGATTTATTGGTGATCAAACCGATCGGCTCCATCTGCTGGATGGTTACTGGACCTGTGGCGCCGCGCCGGCTGAGCTCAGGCTCTCCTGAGACGTGTGGCTGCCGGGGTCCCGTTGGGACCGGTACACCGGAACCCGGGGGCAAAGGTCGTCCTCGGAGTCGTCCAGGCTGGGCAGGAAGCTGCTGCCGCCCCGCAGGCCGATGCTGCCGCTGCCGCAGGACGAGTAGCTGAGCCGGGACACGGAGCGGGACGGGACGGTCCGGCTCTCCGCGTACACCATCTCATCTGGACACACAGAGGAGTCCTGTCATGACCTCTGACCTGCTGGGACCAAACTGGACCAAACTGGACCAAACTGGGACCAAACTGGGACCAAACTGGGACTAAACTGGGACCAAACTGGGCCAAACTGGACTAAACTGGGACCAAACTGGGCCAAACTGGACCAAACTGGGCCAAACTGGACCAAACTGGGCCAAACTGGCCAAACTGGGACCTCACCGTGCTGATTATGCATCTCCAGGTCCAGACTCTGGTTGTCCTGCAGGTCGGCCTCGGCGAGCATCGAGTCCATCGCGTCCTGATCGCCGCCGCCCTGCAGGCAGGGAGGAAACAGACACAGTCTGGAGAAAATGGCCGCCGTTCCTCCTTCAACATGGAGATCAAAAACTTTTTCACATGATCACAAATTTCAGGTTTTTTTATTTAGAGCATGAATTTATACAAAACAGAAACATCAGAGATCAGATCGACTAACGTAAAGCTGATCTCAAACTATAATGGGAGAACTGGTGTCTGTACTGGGAGAACTGGTGTCTGATCCACTACCTGATCCTCCTGAGGTCTGGAGTTTGCTGAATAATTGAAGCCGAGGATGAAATCAACGGGATCAACAGTCAGCCTCCGTTTGGCCTTCTTCATCTGCAGAGAGAATCATCATCATCACCATCATCATCATCATCATCACCTTCATCATCACCATCATCATCATCATCACCTTCATCATTACCATCATCACCTTCATCATCATCAGTATTCAGGATGGAGAAACAGAAAAATATCCAGTTTGAAGCGTTTTATTCAGATTTACGTTGCTGTGGCTATAATTAGTCATTATTACTATTATAAAGTGTCACCATGTTATCATTAGAGCCCAAACTGAGCTGCTGATGCCTCAGTAGCAGAAATAATGTCGAGGTGAAACGGTTTGTACCTGCAGGTTTGGAGAGTCTGCTGCCTCCAGACTGAGCTCCTCGTATCCACCTGCAGACAGACGGACAGACAGACAGACAGACAGACAGACGGACAGACAGACAGACGGACAGACAGACGTACAGACAGACAGACAGACGGCATGGAGTCATGAAGCTACCATAACTATTTCCTGCAGACTAAACCTGTCGGCTGCGAGCTTCACATTAAAACCTCAGATTAATTTTATTTCTTTATTTCAGGTTTTTAAAAAAACGAGAATAAGCAAAAGTTATGAGAACATGAGCATACATATCAAGAACAAAATAGTTTACTGGAGCAGGAAGAACCAAACATTAAATCACTTTCTATGATCACAATCAATCCTTGTAATGATCGGTTCCATAAAGCTTCATGTTTTCCTCTGAGCTCAAACTGCAGAAACAAAATGGAGGCAGACGGACAGAACCGACTGATCAGAACGTTCTGTTCCCGACCCACTGGACTGCAGCAGAACTGCTTTAATATTCGCCTGGACTTCACTACACTGCTAACTGCTAACAGCTAACGACTAATGGCTACTGCTAACTGCTAACAGCTTAATAAACATTGACTCCTCGTCTTTTCATCCAAACAAGGAGGAGATTCTCCAGTAGCAGCCAGTGTTCAACAAATCTGAAGAGGCCTCTGACTGAAGATTGTTGCTGTTTAACAGTCTCATGCTAACATGCTAACAGATCAGTATTAAAACAGCAGAGAAAATATTCCACAGGAAGATCCTGGATGACCTCATCAGCTGTTAGCTAGCTCTGCTAATCCACCTCTTTTGCTTTTGCTGCTCCTCTTTAACTGTTTGATCAGAGAAACGTTGGAGTCTGGGATCCGATCCTCATCTGCATCCTGTTCAACTGGGGTCAGAGGTCATGTGTTATTTTAGCTTTTGAGATGCTAATCAGATAGCTCAAAGTTGGAAAGACACCTGGTTGCCATGGTTACATAATGAGGTTCCGTGATGGAAATTTACTACAGGTTAACATCTGCTGATTATGTTATATGAAATGCTTGTGAGTTACATGTGGAAAGTTGGACGTTGTTTTCTGCAGCTGCATCAGAACCAGAGACGGCAAAACATGCAGAGAAAAGATAACGAAAGAAGAAATAAGATCCAGAATCAGACACAGGATCGGCTCTAATGAATCAACATGTCCTGTCTCTGGCCTGGTTCTGGACTGGTTCTGGACTGGACCAGGCCAGGTTGGACTGGATCAGCCTGGAAAACTCATCTTAACGATGGAAAATATTAGAAAATAAAACTTTCTGTGTGTTTTCTCTGTTTCTGTTTCTGCAGGAGATTAAATCTGAAGTTCAGACATTTAAATAAACAGAAAATATTTATTCCATCTTTCCGCTGCTTCATAATGTTTGATGGACTTTAATAAATTGTGTCATAAAGAAAATCCAGCTGCAATCAGCCAGATAAATATAGACTCTATGATCATAAATCATTCCTACCTGCTTGGAAAAGATGAGTTTTAATAAAACGACTGGAGAACATGGACTCACTGTGGCGCTCCGGCTCACTGCGGGTGTCAAACTCTGGGTGCTCTGGAAGCAGGAACAGGAAGAAACAGGAGGAACAGGAAGAAACAGAAGGAACAGGAAGAAACAGAAGGAACAGGAAGAAACAGAAGGAACAGGAAGAAACAGAAGGAACAGGAAGAAACAGGAGGAACAGGAAGAAACAGAAGGAACAGGAAGAAACAGGAGGAACAGGAAGAAACAGGAGGAATTATTATAAACTCTTTATTAATCTGACATTTCCTGCAGTAATAAAGAGTAACGTTACGTTTTATTATCCTGACAGATCATCAGGTTGAAGAGTCATTTCTACATGAAGTCATGATGAAAACAGCTGGGATTAAATGAAGCTCTGTTAGCAGGCTATGCTAACAGCAGGACTCCCTCCGAGCTCTGAGGGCCCGGCGGACCGCAGAGCAACACTCTCTGTGTGTGTGTGTGTGTGTGTGTGTGTGTGTGTGTGTGTGTGTGTGTGTGTGTGTGTGTGTGTGTGTGTGTGGGTGTGTGTGTGCGTGTGTGTGTGTGTGTGTGTGTGTGGTGCGTGTGTGTGTGTGTGTGTGTGTGTGTGTGTGGAGTCATGCATGTTGAATTTAATCCAGATGGTCACATGAGTCGCAGCATGTGATGCAGATCCGGTCCTGGTTCTGTTAGCATTTATGACGGTTTCATAATAATCATCATAACGCTGCATTCCTCAGAGAACATGAGAACTTTCTGCCTCCTCCTCTTCGCTCCGCTGAGCCTGGCACAAAAATCAGAGACATGTGAGGAAGATCAGACGGCCGCCAGCGTCTCTGCCTGCTGCTGCTGCTCGGCGCAGAGAGCCAGCCGGTGACTCAGCGTCAGCAGGAGTCTCTGCTGCAGATCAAAACGCTTTCAGCTGAAATAAACCCAGATCCACCAGAACCGCTTAGAATGTTCTGAACGCAGCTTCATGAAACACAATGAGTTTCTGAAACCGTTTATCGTCTTCATGAATGTAAAACACATCATTCCTCTGAGATTAACACTTCTGTCCAAACATGAACATATTTTATTTTAATGAGAAAATCTGTCACTATCAAAAGACACTGAAGCTCCTTTTATATCCTAGTTCTGGCACTAAATTACCTCTGTACAAATAAAATCCATCTGTTCTGAAACATCATAAAAACTACCATTCATTACCTTTACAGTTTTCTATTTATTTACTCTATCATAATTTGCTGCTCAAAAAATTTAATAAACACCACAAAGGCATAAATGCTACTGATATAACATAGCTTAGCTACATAGGCTAAGCTAGCTGATATTAGCTTTGGTGTCATAGCTGCTTATGCTACGCTAAAGATCTTAGCGCATCCATTCAAAGTGAAGCAAATAATTAAAGTTATATCTGTCCATATTGTTAAAAAATACTATAGCTAAACAGAGAGGTGTGAGAAATGATTGATTCATGTTGATCAGCTAAATGGCTAACAGTCTTCGTCTTAGCTCAACAAGCTAAACCACATCTGTCTGCTTTTAGCATTAGCTAGATGAGATGATGAAATAGTTCACCTGGCCTTAATCAAATGTAATTTAGTTTTCCTATTATAGCTGGCGAAAAGGTTGTGAAAATAAAAAAACTTGGCAGAATTAGCTTCAAGCTATAGCTAAAGCTATGCTAACAGTTCCAAGCTTTGAAGCAAGCAATATCATAGTTTAATGTAAAATAATTTATAATATTTTTTACAACTTTTGAGTTTTAAAATTAACATAAAATGAAGATTTTTGTGAATCTTTTGTGTTTTATGTTCGTAAGATCATGAAAAAAAATCCTCCAAGGATTTAGTCTCTTTAACAAAGTTCAACAAACTGCCTCATCTTGGACTTCAAACATGTTTTTTGCCACAGTAATATCTGTGATTCTGAGGTTTTTAGGAGCAAACAGGAAGTTCAAAGGCCACCAGCTGGTTGCTGAGGGCAGAAATCCTGAGAGTGGAGCTGAAGAGCAGCTGTGGTGAGACGGATGAGAAAAACAAGAAAAATGGAGATTAAATCCCTGTGTCACATCTGGCTTTTCCTGCTGAGTTACTGTTAGAAGACTGAATGTTTTAACCAACAGATGTGTGACAAATTAAAGGATGAAGCTAAAAGCAAAGTAGTTTAATTACAGACTGACTCATTTCTAAAGTGATGAAATCTGTTGTGTGAAATGAAGTTTGAATGAAGGAGGTTTGGTCGCATGAAACGATGCATTTATCCTTCCATGTTCCAAATATCTGATAAAAACTAAATAACCATAATTCAGCCTAAAAAATAGTATTTTATTGTTTGTTCTTGCTAAAGAAATACAGATCTGTGAAAAAGCATCAACACAAAAATATCCAAACCAACCAAGTTAAATGGGAAAAATAATTCTCCATAAATCTAATAACTGTTTGCTGCACCTGCAGCAGCTGGTAAGTACAGAGTCTTTATCATAATTGATGCACCGAAACGTTTAAATTGACAAAAAGTAAAAAGAGAACAAAACTTTTAGGGGTGCAAATACTTTTTAGCAGCTGAAAGTTTATTAACATTTACACTCAAAATAAAAGGAAAACGTCTTTGAAATCCTGACAATAATCCACAGTGGTTTGCATCGCTACTGAAACATTAGCTAAGCTAATGCTAAAGCGCTACACCAACATGGTATTTAATGGAAGCTAATGCTAACGTATGAAATTCATGTTGATACAAGATACATCTGAACATTTGCATAATTGTTTAACGATCAGTCCTGGCTGTTTGTTCGTTGCCTTTTGCTCAATAAAGTTTCTTAGAAAAATAATAGGATGCGAGGAGAGGAAATGAAGTTTCTCTCCCTTCAGAATAAGAGCATGAATGAGACATTTAAGAACAGTTGAGAACCAAACATGGATGCCAAACTGTTTAGAAAACAGTCAAATAAATGAGTGATTCAGAGTTTAGGGGAAGCTAAACGTGCAAAACATTTTCAACGTTAGCAAAATACTAAAGTGCTAAATGAACAGTTAGCTACGCTATGAGCGGATTAGCAGAAATGTTCCCGCCGCTGATAATGCAGTTCACACAGGAACCAGGGACTGACTGAGCTCAGAGGACTTCGCTTCACATTTTTTCCTTTCCTTCCTGACAGTTTGCAGCTGCTGACTCTCAGTGAAGCCGTTCATTTTCTGGGGATTTCTCCTGCTAAGCTCAAACAGACTTCCCTGACTCCACGTCCGAGCTTTCTGGCTGCGGCACATTGAACTGTTGACCAGCAGCAACTCCTCAGGGCTTCCAGGAGGAGAAGTGAAACAGATGGTAATTTGTTCACGTTTCCACTGAAGGCCGTCCTAATGCTCTTGTGGTTTTTAGTTTAGTTTATTTCCCTCCTTATGCAGCCATTCAGCAGCCACACTGTTTAACCACTGAGCAGTTTCAGTTAATCAGTGAGGGCTTAATCTTTTAGCTAAGTGTTTTTAGAGTCAAGTGTCACTCACTTTATGCAGAACAAAGATTTGAAGCTGATCTTTGGCTGAGTTTCCTGTAAACCAGATTAGTGGAGCTCTGACCTGTGGGGTCGCTCTGGGAGCGGCTGTGTTCCCCGCTCAGCCTCTTAAACAGACATCGCATCACCTTGGCGCTGCCGAAGCGCTTGAATCGGGCCCGGACGTTCTCATGGTACCACTCCAACGTACCGATCTTCAGAACCCTGGAAGAAAAACCAGCATTAGAAACACCAAACCAGCATTTCTGGAAGATTCTGGAGGAGAAGTGGATCCATGAACTGCTGCTGCAGCATTTCAGAAAACAATAGCATGATGGTTTGCACATGGCACTGGAAGGAGCAAGATGTTTACATTTTAATGGCGGCATAGTGAGCTGCAGGCCTTACATAAGGAGTCTCTGTTCAAACGCAGAGCCAGGATGTCAATCATGAGCTTCATTCGCGTTTAGGTAATCCTGGGAAAACCAGGAGCTGCTCACACAGCTGCAGAGATCAGAGATCAGGACAACGACACAGAAATGTGTCGTTGTCCGTGTCGTCCAAACAGGAAGCCTTTGAACTTCCTGTTTGCTCCTAAAAACCTCAGAATCACAGATATTACTGTGGCAAAAGGCTGGATGTCAGCAGGAACCAGAAGAAATTCATGACATTCAGGCAGTTATATCCTTCAACGTTCTGCACAAACTATAAACAGAGAAATAATAACCATTATTTTTGTATTCTTAAACATCCAGTGTTTTTCTAAAATATGAATATTTAAAACAGCAATTAACCTCAAACACTTAGATGATTCAGATGATATAAGTATGCTTAAGTTCATAAGTTGAAAAGAGGCTAATTGCTAAGAGCAACTAGCTTATAGCTCATAATGCTAACCACATAAACAAGTCATCTGCTGTTAGCAGCTAAACAAATTTCCTCAAAACGCTAAGCTAAAATCTGATAGCATTAAGCTTAAGTCCGTAAGCTAAGTTACTGCTATCATATAAATGCTAACATTAAACTTTTGGTATTTTAAATCAGATTTAATTTACCTAACATTGTTTTTATTTGTTGTTATTAAAATGGTATTTTGTTAATGTGATTTTGTGTTTGTTTAATGCAGCTACAGATGGAAATTAGCATCATGCTAAATCTGGTATATTTGCAGAAATATTGAACATCCATTAATATTCACTGACCTTCAAACTGAATAAATTCAAGTTGAGCTAAGCTGTTTATCATAGCTAAACTACACAAGCTAAATAGCTTAGCTAACTGAACTCAGCAAACAAAGCTAACTTTTAATCTTTGATTATTCCCTAGATTAGAAAATGAGTCTTTTCAGCTTAAACATCAACATGTTTTAGTAGCTCCATTACATTGGCTCTGGGTTCATCATTTGCTAATCATTCTTATTTTTGGCAGTTATGATGTGTAACCATGGCAACAGTGCTAGCCAACAGCTGATGATGTCATCGTCTCACTGACTCTGATCGTATGCAGGATGTTCAGCCTCAGGTTAAACGGTTCTGATCTTTTAGCTGAAACATCTGAAAAACGTCTCAGCTGTGCAGCAAACAGACGAGACGCTTCGTCCCGTCGAGAACAGCTGGAACCAGGAAGACGATTTGAGGAGACGGGAAATCATGGACGTTATATGAGCTGCAGAAATCTGCCTTGAAACGAAATTTCAGTTTGTTCTCAGTTATTTCTGCTTCCACAGAGTCCAACTGAGAAACTTTGACAAATCAGTCAGAAAGTTCAAGAATAACATTTGGACTCTTCCTGGTGTGTGGCGACCGGAGGGCAACAGAAACGGGTGGCTTTACCTGGCCAGGTGGCAGGGCTCACACAGCCAGCCCTGCTCCCTCCTGCTGAAGCGGCTGCAGGAGCGGCAGACGTAAAGCTGGCAGTCCAAACACTGGCGCCTGATGTTGAGCAGGAACCTGAAGGGCTGAAGGCAGCGGATGCAGTAGGACTCGGCCAGGCGGCTCCGGGCCCCCAGCAGCTCCCGCTTGCTGTCTTCTTTCTCTATTTTACTCTTCAGCTCGCTGGAAAACAAGCGGACCAAACAGAACCTTCAACAACAAATCCTGATGTCTCCATGTTTCCAGTCAAAACGCAACACCTGATGTTTCAAGCACAGTTTGCTTTAGTTGGGTTGTCTGGATTAGTCATGAGCAGTCAGTATCTAAACCACAGTTTGGACAACAGCCATCTGCAGTGTCTCAAGCATAATCTGACTCTTTTCCATTCGTGAAATATCAACATGAAATAATTCAGTTTTCATCTGAAATACTTCATGTAAACAGTGAAAAAATTAAACTCTAAAAAACTAACAACAGATTTTTCTTAAAATTGTAGTTGGTATAAATGACTCAACGCTCTTGAATTGTCTCTGTGCGGTGTTTAGCTCAGATCCGTGATTCTCTCTCGAGGCCAATTAGAAACTGAGTGCTCAGAACGGCACCATAAGACCTCAGTGTGAAAAGTAGCTTCATCTTAGTGAGTTTATTCCACTGGGCTGAGACTAGCATGATGCTAAGCTACGCTAACAGTGTCCAGCACAACTCGTCCAGGGAATACAAACATTTCCCCCAAACTGCTGAAGCAGTAACTCTTCCAAACTGCAGACATGAAGTCAAAGTGAGTTTCCAAACCGCTGATCGCAGCTTTTACAGCTAAATAAACAAACTGGACGACTGCAGCACGCAGAGTTTCATTTGACTTGTTTTTCTAACAAATAAGAGTTGATGAAAGACAGAAGAAGACATTTTCTGGGAAGAAGTGGGATTATGTTATTTTCACTCCTTCACACAATCAATCAAGTTTACAGAGAAACTGCAGAGCAGAAAGCAGAAGCAAAGCTGAGAAAATGTGTCGAGAAAAGCGCGTTTATCTGTGCACCGTCCTGCAGCCGTTCTGGTGTTGGGATAATTTCACCGCCTCCAGCCGAATGTTTTCTGCTGCAGAGCTGAAAATAAAGCGTCTGATTGGTGGAGAAGTTAAAGCCCACCTCAGAGAGACGCTGGCTGCAGCAGAGGGAAACTATTCAGATAACAAGCCCCAAATGTCCCGGCTGAAAAACAGAAATAAGAAACTATTCCTACGGGAACAGGGGAGTTTTACTGCTTATTGAAGGCTTTTGTTTGGACCATACTGGTTAAATTATGGCCCATATCACTGGGCTCAGTGGGACATGGTTCAGGATTCCTCAACCCATTGCACACAACTGCTTTGGTTTAAACTCTGAATGATTTAAAAGTAAAATTAACTGAATATTCTCAGTACTATTAAACTGCAAATCCCATAAATCTGGAGCGCAGGATTCCCTTCCACGGTTTGAGAGCAGAAAGCAGCGAAGCCACCAGGAAGAGTTCAGGTTGAACCTGGTTTCAGATGCTCTGCTCTTCATTTAACAGGTGAAATAAACTCACTGAGTGGAAACAGCAAAGCGAAACTCCAGTTAGCACTCAGGTGGGTTTAGCCACTGCTAATACACAGCTGGCTACGCTAACCCTGAGCTACATATGTAGCTCTGGGCTAAACATTTAGCTTGAAGTCAATCGTTCACTCAATATTTAACTTTAAAGTATTTAGTTTGAAAATGTGACATTAATGAATGAATGAAAAACTTGGTGAAAATGTGAGTTTTACAAATATAAAAAGCTAAAAACGGCTGAATTTCTGCTGTTGATTCAGATTAAAACCAGAACTGGACAGGAAAACAGTTGGGCTGGTAACATGTCAAAGGGTTTTTCACAATGATAAATTGTACCAAAAAGTTACATTTCTAGTTTTCTTTGGTGAAACTAGTTTCTGCTCTCAGACGGTTGAACCTGCTCCAGGTTTCTGCTGGTTGTGATTAACTGCAGAGTTTCTGCTTCACAGCAGACCTGAGGAATCTGGGGGCAGCAGCCAGACGTTTCTTTATTCTGCCTGACTGACGCTTTTACGTTTCCAACTTCCAAACAAATCCAGGCTCTCAGAAACTGCTGGGTTGTGCAGCTGCTGCTGTTATCAGCATCACGGCAGATTTGATGGTTTCTTCCAGAAAAACAGGAATATTCTCCACCATCCAACAAACTGAAACAGCTTTTACTTCATGCAAAGTTTAGTGTTTTTCTTAAAGGAACAAAGCTGCAGCAGTGTAATCGGTTTGTTATATTTTTATGACAAACACCATAAAAATAGTTCTTCACCATTTTTACGGCGTTGCTCATAAACATGGCGAAGCCGTTTCTGTTTTATGTAAGTGAATGAATAAAGTTCTAAATTATGGATATGAAACCAGGAATCATCGAGGTTCTGAAGATCTGCATGTTTTATGAGCCTTTAAGGCCACAGATTATGAAAATAAGAAACATTTTCTGTGAGCATGAAGTCAGGAAGAAGTAAGTACACCCTACAGTTCAGGAGTTTATTGGTGTCAGGTGGAATCAGGTGGTCATTAGCATTAATATTATAAAACCTTCATCATGATGCTGAATGTTAAATGTTATTAAACTCTAACAGCGTTTATCTCTAATAATTCCTCCTTAAGGCTCAGTTATGATTCAGTCTGACAGAATCAGGTTTTAGATTTATTTCAGTTTTTCCTTTTAGCGAATAATAAACTGAACCTGAAGCTTATTTACTGATTCTTTCAACAAAAGTGAATAAATGTATTTATAACATGAACTCTGTCACTGTGTGCCGAGCAGAAAACAGAGAAAATGTTTTGTCTCCTGTTGCGTTTTTTGCAAACTGTGAACCAACATATTTGGGTTTCATTGCAGAGGTTTGGACAGTTTTATGTGAAAACCACATGAAGATCAGAACCAGTTCAGAACCGCAGAGGAAGAAACAGCAGCAGCTTCACAGGAACAAACATTCAGATGGAAGCAAATAACTGCAGCAGAGAGCTAGCCAGGAATGCTAACAAAATGGCCGACAGTGAGGCCCTCTGCTGGCCCCGCCCCTCTACTGGCCCCGCCCCTCTGCTGGCTCCGCCCCTCTGTCTATTTTGGGAGGTAAATCCTGGATCCAGAACGGTTCCAGTGGCCAGAGGTCAGAGGTCACAGAAGTGAAGATGATAACATTAGTGAAGCCCTTAGTCGTCTGGCTATTTATTAATTGTTAAGGTTTAATATCATCTATGAAGGTTTTCCAGGCAGTCAGGAGTTTGTTCAGGGGGATTTTTGTTCATTCTTCCTCATTCATATTAATGAGGTCAGACACTGATGTTGGACAGGAAGGCTTGGTTCAGGTTTCATTCTAAACATGTTCACACATGTTGGAACAGGAAATGAGCCGTCGCCTTTTACCAGCCGAGCCCCAAGATCCTCCCTCCTCCAAACTTCCCACTTGACACGACGCAGTCAGAGAAGTCGTGTTCTCCTCAAAGAGTTGAACTTCCAACTGACCGGATAAATAATGTGATGCTAATCGACTCGTGTATTTCTATCAACAGCTGCTGAAAACTAAATAACTATCCATCCATCCATTTTCCGTCACCCTTCTCCCTAACGGGGTCGGGAGTTGCTGGTTCCTCTCCAGCTGCGTTCCGGGCGAGAGGCGGGGTCACCTGGACAGGTCGCCAGTCTGTCGCAGGGCAACACAGAGAGACAAACAGGACAAACAACCAGACACACACACACACCTAGGGAGAATTTGGGAAGGCCAATTAACCTGACAGTCATGTTTTTGGACTGTGGGAGGAAGCCGGAGAACCCGGAGAGAACCCAGCATGCACAGGGAGAACATGCAAACTCCGTGCAGAAAGACCCCGGGCCGGGAATCGAACCCAGGACCTTCTTGCTGCAAGGCAACAGCGCTACTAAATAACTAATTCAACTAAAATAATTAGCAGTGATGGAAACACGTCCACTAACCCACTGACAGCATAGCTAATTTTATAGTTAGCGGTTTTGGTAACTTTGAACACATTTAGCACACTTTGCTTCAACTAAAGTACATTTCTGCAGCACTTTTCTTGGCTGTTTAGTTGAAAAAAATTTGAGTTGAAGTTTTGATTATTGACTTAAGAATTTTTTTATTATTCAGATGTTTATATTTATGTTGTGTCTCTGATTCATTATGGAAGAATTTAGGGCTTTAGCATGAGCTTCAGCTAAATACCATGTTGTCATAACACTTAGTGCTTTGGCATTAGCGCAGCTAGCTCTTGAGCTAGTGGTTCTCACCACTGATCACTCATTAATTAATTTCTGAATTTACCCGAGTCGGTCCTCTTCCTTCCTCCGCAGGTCAAAGTCTCTCTGGACGACGTCCCACACGTGTCTGGCCTCTTCGTCCGTCAGTTTGGACAAATCCAACTTCCTGCCCACAGCGGTGGTCGGCATGGCGGCAGAGAACAAAGATGGTCGACGGATGACACCTGACAGACGACAGAAGGCCGAAAATGTTTCTCTGAGGTTTAGTAAAGAAAACTGAGATTGGAGGAACCAAGATGGAGGAACCAAGATGGAGGAACCAAGATGGAGGAACCAAGATGGAGGAACCCAGAAGCAGCAGACCTGCTGTGAAACACGGCGGTGGAGGTGTGATGGTTTGAGATCTGGGTCCAAACAGCAGCAGATTTGAACAACTGAAACAAAGAGATTCAAGGTGCTGCAATGGCCTAGTCAAAGTCCAGGCCTCTGCCTGACCGGTAGTCTGAGCAGAACGAGAATGGACCAGCGCTCCTGCACCTGCTGCTGGAGGGTGTATTTACTTTTTCACGCTCTGCTCCTGCAGGATGCCTCAGATCCGTTTTATAGACGCTGAGAGATTTAGTGCCCCCTGGTGGACGGGGTGTACTTACTTCCCTGTGGTGTCTCCATGTCCTGTTTGCAGGACTTTAATCAAATCTGGGTTATTTTGGCCTCAGAGGGAAACAGACTCACGTGGTTTTCTAATCTGGCAGGATGAAGGCTCTCCTCCTCTTCCTCAGCAGGCAGAAAGCAGCAGACATCCCATAATATTCCTGCTAGGCACAGAAACTTCATCTGATTTCAGGTGGAGCTGCTGCGTGTTTACAGGTGGGAACATCCTGGCTTCTGATTGGTTAGCAGAGCAAACAGTTTATTATTTATTCAATAAAAAGTCATGAGAGAAAGAAAAGTTAAAACATGAAACATCAGGAGGCGCTTCATGTTTTAACTGATGAAAGGATTAATGGAGCCGAAATCCTGCAGAAAACGCAGAGACTCACATGATTCACTAATGGAAAACCTGCTGCTGCTCCACCGACCGACACGGACGACACGAAGGATCGTTGTACTGCAGACTCACCTGGGTTCTTCCTCCAGCTCCGATCACAGGTTGACAGCAGAGGTCAGCAGAGGTCAGCGGAGGTCAGCAGAGGTCAGGCGGTGCGTCTCGGACAGGAAGTGTTGCCAGGTGAGGTCGGTCGTCTGGAGGCTTCTGTCGGCTCGGCGCCGTCAGTCTGGATTTAAACTCTGGGTCACATGACTGGACCCAAGCAGGCAGAGCTGGCTGCTGATTGGCTGCTGCTGACTGGGCCCGGATGGGGCCCGCTTCATCAGAACCGCTCAGGGAAACTCCAAACTGAGGATTCATTTGATCTGATTTCTGTTCTGATTCTGCTAGAAATTTAACAATTTGCTTCAAAATTAGAAGGAAACCTTTGAAATATTTATGGGATAAAAACTGGAGCTGCACTGATTGCAGATTTCTGGTCGATACCAATAATTTTCTCTGCAATTTTTCTAAATGTAACAAGAAAGTTGCTGATTGGTTAGCAATGCAGCGGCTACTGTTAGCGGTTAGCGGTTAGCTGCAGACTGACCCGGTGGACGGCAGCTGATTCTGATCCGATCCCACAACATCTGGACCTTGAGAATGGTCTCTGACGTCCATCCAGGTTGAGAGCAACACTGATAATGGTATCATGTCACTGATAGGGTCAATAGGTCACGAACAGGACCTTTCATTAGGTCATGGGTCAGGGGTCGTGCCCTCTGTTGATCTGAATGTTCGGCTCATGTTCACTTATGAACGGCTTCATGAACCTGACCTGCCCGAATGTGGACCTGCCTGACCGTGACCTTTGACCCCTGAGCTGTTGATGTGGATGACGTGATTCTGGAAGTGATGAGTTTGTATTTTCATGAGAGGCTTTCGCACACGAAGTGGTCGCCATGGAAACACTGATTTTCCGTCGACAGAAAATCAGGACTGAACTTTGGTTCAGATCACAAAACCCAAATGCAGAGAAAAGTTTGATCATCTCTAAATTAATATGTCCACAGAACACAAACACATGAAATCTGTTTTTTTATTTCACATAACACATTTAGAAGAAAGTCATTTGGGTTCGGGTCCTAAAACTCCTGGCTGAAACCAACAGAGCAGCTGAGGACGCGCCGATGAAACCACCACAAACGTCACATCAGAGAAAAGCTGCTGCGGCGCTCCGGTTCCTCCTGATCCGCTCCGTGTTTTCCCAGAGCTCTGGCCATGTGACCAGGACAGAAACACTTCTGTGGATTACATCACCAAACAGAACCGCCGTTTCACATCACTTCATTACTTCCATCTGCGCCGATCTATAGAGCTGCAGACACAGAAACGGACCAGAACCAGAACCAGAAATGGTCCAGGAATCAGGCTGATAAAGGCAAGGAAGCTGAAAACGGGCCACTGGTGCCAGACCAGAACATCAGAACCCGGTGCCAGACCAGAACCAGCTGGAGGTAGCCATGTTTCTCCTGTGAAGTGCAACAGTGGCAGAAATCATGTTGAAGTTAAAATAACTTCATGTTTTCCAGCAGTAGCAAGATCCTGTTGCGACTGGAACAGGATGTTACACTATAGTGTGACGGGAAAAAAGTGTTCACTTCCTACTTTTGATCAACTCAGAAGAAAGCCGCCTCATCTAACGTTTATTTCCAATTAGATTTTTTTCCATTAAGTACATTTATTGTCGTTATTCCAGTTTAAACATCTGTATCGTCAACGTCAGCAGAGCTACAGAGACACACAGGAAGGACAACTATGACGCGCGCACTCATACCAAAGGTCCTCTGGAGATGATTGAACGCAACGGACTGAGGAACCCGGAGTACCCAGAGAGAACCCTCAGGGAGAACGGGCTCTCCAAGCTAACTGCGCATGAAGCTAACTGCGCACAAAGCTAACTGCGCACGAAGCTAACTGCGCACAAAGCTAACTGCGCACAAAGCTAACTGCGCACGAAGCTAACTGCGCATGAAGCTAACTGCGTACAAAGCTAACTGCGCACAAAGCTAACTGCGCACGAAGCTAACTGCGCACAAAGCTAACTGTACGATAATGATGTTTCTACAGGTTATTAAACTGATGATCAGTTAATCCAAGCCAATACATCAAGTTGACAGGAATATTAATATGGTTACAACCTTTACTAGTTAGTTAATAGCATTAATAAACTGCTGCTGTCCTCACTTTAAAACAAATTTATTGCCACAACAGAGAGAGGTCAGGAGTGTTAGCCTAGCCTAGCCTAGCCTAGCTTAGCCTAGAATGCTGGTTGTGGGATTTAAAGGTTTTCAAAGTCCATAAGATTCTCAAACAGGTCTGAACCGACTGACAGAGGAAGTGAGGAAACAGGAAGTCTCATTCTCCTTTTATCCACTAAAAAAGTTTGAGCAACATTCAGATATTTTTTTATAGTGCAAGCCTGAATATATCCAGTTTAAATGCTCTCACTGTGAGGAGCTTTAATCCTCAGGATGTGACTCTGTGTTTTATCGTCACCAATCAGAGCGAATCTTTACTGTCCTGATCCGACTCCTCCTGTTCTGCTCTGGTTCTGGTTCGGTTCTTATTGCAGCAGCTCTTTTATGGGAATTCCCCGTTTTCAGAGCCTGGAGGTTTTTACTGGGAAACCAACAGCTGTGAAACACATCTGGCCATTAATGCAGTTTTTAATGTAAGACGTGTTTGGAACAGAAGACAAAGAGCTTGCAGAGGAAAACTGAAGGCCGTTCAGGACGAATGAGGAAAAAATAGATTCTGTCAAATATTTTGTGTTTTAGTGTGAAACAGAACCATCTGGAAACAGAACCATCTGGAAACAGAACCATCACCAAAACCAGTTTCATTCTATCTTCTATCTTCATAACATGAGACTCTTTCATAAACACATCACCAAACAGAACGCTGCCTGTTGGCAGCGTGAAAGGAACCACCAGAACCATCAGAACCACCAGAACCATCAGGGTCCGAACTCTGAACTCCAACAACGTCATTGCAGGAAAAATCTTCAAAAACAATCATTCAGGAATCATTTCAGACATTGCTGCTGCCGGATAAAATGTTTTTATCTGTTTTATTGCCTTGAACTGTTTTGAGTGGTTAAAGTCTCATCTACCAACTAACTACAGATGTAAAAGTTACAGTTTTATTTGTTTAACTCGTCGCCCCTTTCAATTAAACCATGAAGAAAAAAGTAAGAGTTTCAGTGATTCTGAGAGAGTCTGACGAGACGTAGACAGCGAAGGGAGATGTCCCATCAGCCAGTTCGTCCCAGAAACCACCAAGAAGTAAAATAAATTAATAAATAAAACCTGTAAAAATCCCTTGTGGCGTCAGTCTGACAGCTTTTAGCCTGTAGCAGCTAATGCTAATGTTAGCAACTACTGTAGCATCTTATGCTAACACCCACATCCACAGTAGCAGCTAACTCTCATGTTAGCATCTGCAGTGGCAGTTAATGCTAATGTTAGCATCCACAGTAGCAGCTAACTCTCATGTTAGCATCTGCAGTGGCAGTTAATGCTAATGTTAGCGTCCTGTTCTCTAAAGAAGCTTGATGTATAATCAGGGTTTCATGAAAATTTGGAAACTGAGCGGATAGAAAAGCATTTTGCTGCATGAAGAACCAGATAGAAATACTTTTGTTGTTCAGCTCAAATATCTGTTTATTCAGTAATTTAGCAGCAAAGGGGCTTTTGAATTGAAGATGTTGCTGATTTTGTTGATCTGTGTTTAATTTCAGGTTCACTAGTTTAAAGAAATGCAGAATTAATGTTGAATTTCTCATAATGGAACCATGTAACAGTCAGAACTGGAAGCATTTAAAGGACGGATGTGTTTGATAGGAATATCCCTTTAAGAAACCAGAGCTGTTCTCCAAACCGACTCGTCTCCTTCTGACCGCCGCTTCATTCATCCTCCTGCATTTAATCACAGCGCAATGACAGACATGGCCTCTGGGGGCAGCACGTCCCCCTGTGCCTCGGCTCCTCCTGCTGCAGACCAGTGGAGGTTAAAGGTCACCTTCCTCAGCTCATGAAGCATCAGCGGCGCTGACATGTTGTGCAGGATCGCTGCCTCCTCCGTGTGATGCTGCTCTGGCTCCCAACGCAGCAGGACTGTTTGCCTGATGAGCAGAAATTACTCGCAGATGTGAAACACGCTTACTCATTTCTACCAAATCATGGAAATTATATGTTCTCAAGGTAAACATGGCTCTGAGAGCGGGATGGAAAAGTCAACGCTCTGGGTGAGTCAGCTCATAAACATCTACCAGGCGGCTGCAGAGCTAACCTCCCACCTCTAAATCATCCAGCCCTCCACTCACAGCTTCACGTTTCACCGCTTGGGGTTTTCATTGAGCTCCACTTTCTGTTCCTGCCTCACTTCCTGTTTTAGTTTGAAAGTCTGGTTCTTTTATTCATCGTTTCAAAGGTGAAATTTTCAACTTGCATGTTTGAAAAGTGAGCTGGAGCGATTCCTGAAATCTGATTTAGGAAGTCACATCTCACCATCAACAAGCTCAAACTCCAATATGGCTGCCCCTCAGACAGATGTGAAACCAATTCATCCATCCACAGTGATCCGGTTGGACTGCGTTACTGAGCAAACCAGGGCATGAAGTCACCCACCCTGCCAGAGGGCCCCGGGGCCCCACCAGGATCCGGCGGAAGCCTTGTTCCTCCTGACGGTCCGGTCGACCCGGTTCTCCTGGAACCAGAACATCTGCTCCACCTCCAGCTGCTGTGGTTCTGACCCAAACCAGTCTGTTCCCCTCCTGGCCTGTGGGGGCGCTGCACCAACAACCACTGCAGGAAACGACACTAAAACCTCTGAAGACGCTGAGAGCAACTTCCTGTTTCACCAGATGGAACAAGATGGAGGCGTCAGAGTTTAGTTGGAGGATTTCTCTTTAGTCTTTGGCTGAAGACCAGGAGCCATTTCTGCTGCTAGCGCTAGGCTAGCATGTTAGCTTGGGTTGGATTTACCCAGAATGCCCTGCGCTGTAGTCCACTTCCTGCTTTTGGAGCAGTTTTGGAGGTCAGAGGTCGAGTAGCGATCAGTTGATGTTCAGCAGCGTTTTTACTGTGAAACTTTCTGTTTTTGTGTCGATCCAGCAGAAGATCCAGTTCTTCTCCTTCATGTTTGGACCACGATGCGCCAGCATTTCCATCTCGGCGCCATGTTGACATGAATCTACCGTCACCATGTCCGAGTTGCTGTGGCGTCGCCATGGCGGCCGGCTAATAGATGCAGGCTGTCCGTTAGAGCCTTCAATGGCGGCCATTGTTCAGGAACGTTGGTGAGTCAGGGAGTAAGCCGAGGAGCAGGGGGCGGCTCCGTGTGGCTGCAGCTGGCAGAACCAGAGGGAGATGTGATGCATCAGGAGCTGGAGAGACTTCCAGTCTCTGAACCTGAACAGGAGCCAGACGGACGGTTATGGCCAACGCTGATGACAGAACCGTATTTCAGTCACAATGCGCTTTATTGTTGTTAAATCAGAGAAGAAGTGTTCCTGTGTGAGTCGCAGTGGGCGAGGCGAAGGTGTGGTCGCTTGTTTCCATGTAGGAAGAGGAGCAGCAGCCTTCGTCGGCCGGCCATGGGAAAAAACAAGCGAGGGAACGGACCGGGTCCAAACCAGAGCGGTTCTGGAAATATGTGTTGACCACGTGACGGGCCGCAGGGCCCGGCCGTTTCCCCCGAAGAGCCTCGTTAAAAAGAGCTCAGTGGGAAACGGACTGACGGTCCAGAAACATCTGAGGAACCACAAGTTTACATACACCCTGTAAACACACGTTCTCTGTGTCAATCAGAACCAAACTTCTCCGGCTTCAGATTATTTCTACTCACTGAAAGTCAAAAAAATCAGCAAGAACATTTTTGAGTTCAGAAGTTTTCATACCTTTGGTCAGAATCAGGGATGATTGTCTTAAACGGTCTGATTCGGGTCAGATGTTCTGGGTTTCATTCCTGACGTTTCACCCTGTAGTTTGCTGCAGTTCTGGTCCATTCCTCCCAACAGAACCAGTAGAACCGGGTCGGGCTTGTAGAACCTGTGGATGTGAAGCTCATCGTCCTTCTGATTTCTTCAGATGTTGCTTCAGTATTTCCACATAATCTTATTTCCTCTGGATTCCATCTGGGTTCTGAAGCGCACCGGTTCCTCCTGCAGTAAAACAACCCCACAGCATGATGCTGCCACCACCGCACTTCAGTCAGGATGGTCCAATGTCTTCCAGAAGTACGGATGGTCATTACGTCCAAACAGTTCCACTGGCTTCTTCTTCGCTGAGCGGCTTTTCAGGTCCGATTCGCTGGATGAAGATGCCATCTCTGGTTTTGGTTCCGGGTCAGTCTGGACAGTTTGGACCAGAACCATCCTTCCTGAGCAGGACATGTCCGTCCCCCCAGTGTCTCTGATGTCCTCAGTGAGCCCAGAACCGCTTCACGTTCATCAGAGTCTCAGAAACTTCCTCTGATTTGTTTAAACTGGAATCCATTCAGAACCGGATCCAGAACCGGATCCAGAACCGGATCCAGAACCGGATCCAGAACCGCGTGTTCTGCATCAGGAATGAACTCAGCTCATCAGATGTTTGGGCTTTTGTTCGGTTTATTGTCTCACACTGACTGATGATGTCACCAGTCTATTAATCAGAGACAAGCGTTTTAAAGATGGCCGCTGTCCAGATTGGCGATCCTGATCTATAATCAATGAGCGAAAAATCAGGAGAGAACAGGCGACGTCTAACTTCCTGCATCATCAAAATCATTTATCACCGAGTTTTGTTCTTGACTTGGGGTTAAATCTGCAGGCTCTGACAATAAGCTGATGACATCACGCGGTTCGGGTTGGGCCGAACAGAACCGCAGGAGGAACAAACAACCTCTGCCCGAGCTTTGATGTTTTCATTTAACGCCTGCCAGCATTTCTGAGGTTTTCTGCAGATTTTGGTTCTTCTCTTCCTGACTGAGCGTGTTGATGTTGGAGCCTCACGTTGGGCCCGACGGGCCGCAACCGGGTCCAGGTCCGGAGCGGCCCACCAGAACCGGACTGCGCTGTGTTGATCAGCGGAGGGAGATGAAAGGAAACAGGATCGCTGCGGCGATCCGCATCTGGCAAACAGATTTTACATGCCAACGTTTCTCCGTCCTGCTCTGCCATCATCTGCTCCTCATTTCTGTTTCCAACAAATAAAACTGGAACGTTTTCACAGAAAGAGGAAAACTAAGTACACCCCATGATGACCTCTAACCTCAGCCCAGCAGCACCTTGTTTCTAGACAGTCACACTGGTTCAGGGTCATGACCTTTGCCCTGTAGAGACTGAGATGGAGCTCTGAGCTGGAGCTGATCAGACATGTTTTCATCTTGGGAATAATCTTTACTTTTATCTTTTAATTTGTATTTTTCAATTATATGTATTTTATTTATTTATAACATTTTTTTCTTTTTAAATTTATTGTAATTTAAACAAAAACCATTTTAGATGTTTTTTGAAGATTCATATTAACTGGTTTAAATTATTTCATTATTATCTTAAGGATAAGAACTTTGAGCAGTCCTGAGGTGACCTTTGACCCTTCCCAGCAGTCTGTCTGTCCTGGCGTCGTGCTAACACCCTGCAGCCTCCATGTTCCTCTCTGCCATGGTGTGGGACCATCCAGGTGGATCCGGACCCGTTTGGGTTCTGCTGGTTCTGATGGAACCTCCCACTGTGACCTAAGAGCCGTCTGCTCCTCGGCCTCCTACACGTGTAATGATCACATTTTCAGTGTTTATCTGTAAAGATCCTTAGAAGTGGAACCGCTGGCTTTGATCAGGACGAGGGAGGAACAAATGAACAAACTGCCTCCAAGCCGCCGACGAAGGAGGAACAGAAACAGTTCATCCCTGGAGAGGAAACAGGAAATAGTTTCTGCTCGTTTCAGAACCTCCAAAAGCATCAGCTGTTGCTCTGGAAACCAGGTGACCCAGAGGGGGAACACCTGAGCAGAGGCTTCAGCTCCTTCACTGATTCATGGTTCATTTTCATGTCCCGTCTCCTGACATGATCTCAGGTTTTCTGTGGCTCCAGCTGATCTCTGACGATTTATTGTCACTTTTATTTACAGTTTCAGCACCAAAATTCAGACTCCTGTCCACTCGGCCACTTCGTTTCTTCAGGAAGTCAGAGACCAACCAGCTATGGAAAATGAGAATGCTACTAGCTAGCATTAGCATCGGTTATGCTAATGTTAGAAACAAAACATTTATGACTGATATGCAGAACCTGTAACTTCATACATCAGCTGCCTTGATGACAGTTTGCTGTAATCCAACGTGACACAAAGCATAAACATGATGCATAAAACTGAGCTGAAGTTGGCTTCTGATTGGAAATAATGTTTCACAACCTTATCAACAATTAATGTCTACTCATTGATTGTGATTATGATCACAACCAATTATCTTTAACCTGTTCCGGTTTACAAACTTCACCTCTCAGACTCCTCAAACATGAACTATATTATTCTACACTAAAAGCTGAATATTTATAGCCTAGTTTGTGATTTAAGAAACTTTTATTTGATCAGTGAAAATTCAATGCAGAATTATATTAGCATGTTCCACAAATCACAAACTAGGTTAAAGATATTCTGCTTTAAATGTTGAAAAAAGTCAGTTACGCCGGGCCAAACTAGACATGCTAGTTGTTAGCCTGACCAAGGCTAACGTTAGCTCAGGTAGTGCTAATGCTAGGCTATCCAAATCTAAAGTTAGCATGTCTATGCTAACAGTCAGCAGAGAAAGTAGGCAATCCAGCATACCACCCTTGGCTTGCTAGTCATGAGCCTATCCGATGCTAATGCTACTGATTAGCTTCCTTCTCATTGGCCAGCACCGGTTGTTTCTGCCGGCCAATCATTAATCAGAACGAATGAGGACGTAGCCTCATGTCAGCCTGGTGACGCCAGACTGTTCCTGGATCGTTGACGGACATTTGGTTCTGACTCTCTGGTTCTGGGAAGCCCAATCCTCTGGAGGTGAACCGACCCCACCGGACCAGAACCAGGACGTTTCTGTGGAGGTGGAGATCCCAGCCCGGAGTTCTCATGACAGACATCATCTTTGCTCCAGTAAGAGAACCAGAACCGGTCCTGGAGGCGGTTTGGACCCAAACCATGCTGCAGAAGAACTTCATCAGAACCTGATTCACCTGACATGAAGTCAGCTGATCCTCTGAGGAAACCAGTGAAGATGATTCACCTTCAAACTAACAGCATTCGTCAGTTTAACATCTGGGCCACATCTGGACCCGAGGCGCCGAGCTGCAGGACGCATCGCTCCAACGCCGCATCGCTCCAACGCCGCATCGCTCCGCATCGCTCCAACGCCGCATCGCTTCAACCCGCATCGCTCCAACGCCGCATCGCTCCAACGCATCGCTCCAACGCATCGCTTCAACGCCGCATCGCTTCAACGCCTCATCGCTTCAACACCTCATCGCTTCAACGCCGCATCGCTCCAACGCCGCTCTTCCACCTTCAGGGCCAATCAGGACTCAGAATTTAAAATGCTTCTTATTGTTGCTGTTGTTTCTGAAAGTGTGAGAGGAAATCAGAGCCAAAGGGAACCCAGATGAGCTCAGGCTGATGACGCCTCTGCTCTGTGGGAAACTGTTTATATTTTGCTTTTTTACACGCTTAGGTCATCGAACAAGTTTTATTACGCAATAAAAAGTTCAAGAAAGCCGTTATTAGCAGATTTAGTTTGCCTGACGACAACCGCGCCGCGGTAACAAGGCCTTGAAGGTCGTTTAATGTTTCAGGACGATATGTGACCCCGTGACCTCTGGAACACTTACTCAGCCCGACTCTGAAACCAATCAGGAAGTCGGTCCGTTTGGACCGATCCGAAGCTTCCAGGTGAAACTGGTTTCAAGAACATGGAGCAGAAAACTGAAGTTCCAAATTCAAATTTTACCAAAAGTAAAAATATGATGAATCGTCTGCTGTGTGAGCCGACGACCGAGGAGGAGGAGGAAGTCCGAATATGGCCTCAGAGAAACCAACAGTCCAATAACTGGACCCCCCGGCGGCGCCGACCCCCCCTCACCCACCTGTCTGCTCGTCCTGCTTCGTGTCGCCACTCAGGTTCCTGACAAACAAAAACTATTCAGGAAATTCATAAATTGACAAATTAAACTGAAAACTGAAGCTATTTATGACCTTTTGAGGATATTTAAAGTGTGATATATATTATTATTCCAGGTCAAACCTGACAAACGTTTTGCTACAATCAGCTTCTGCCTTGGGAGCAGCCTTCCATCCGAGCCGAGTTTAGAAAGTTTATAAATATTACAAAATGTTTTATTCAGAACATAAAGAGAAAATCTCAGGCAGCGTTTCCTGAGCTTCAGATTCACTTCGTATTCAGCTTCCAGATGGTTTCACTGCCGCAGGAAATGAAGAGGCGGCCTTCATCCTCCTCTTCCTCAGTGGATCTGAGGCTGGTTCACAGGACTTTGACTAGGCAGGAAGTTGAACCTCAGGAAGCTCAGAGCTGACGATTTGTCTCGATCCAGAATCAGTAAATCTGAAGCTGGAAGCTTCGGCTTTATGATGAATCTTCATTCTTCTTTCTGTTTGCACTATTAAAGATGGAAACATAAATCTGCTGAACTCATCCTGAGGAAACCAAAGTTCACTCAGGGATTTTAGGGAAAATAAAAATATTTAGCGACGGATGGTCATGAAGGGTTAAATGATTTCTGAGACATAATTTGATTGAAAACAAAACAGATTCAGCAGCGACTTCGTTCCAACCAACATTTAATTTACTGATCTCATCCTGTTTATAAAATAAATAATCAGCAGAAAATGTGACGTTAAAATCTCAGTTTTCACCTAAAAGAAACATTTGATGTTTCGTTTTCTGGCCTGTTTCTATATATTAGTATCACTTTAGACAAAAAACTGAAAAATGTTTGCTTGCTCCTTCTAAAGATTAGCTTTTTTTTTTCTTTGAAGTTTAAACCTTATTTCTTCTTCACAAGAAGGAAAAAGATTACCGTAAGTTTCAGTATATAAGCTGCTAAGTTTTCCCCACGCTTTGAACCGTGCGGTTTGTAGCCCGGTGTGGCCACCAGGGGGCTCTTCAGCAGGAAGTGAATTATTGGAACTAAAATTGGAAATCAAAGAAGAAAGTGCTGATTTTCATTGAGAACAAGCCCAAGCGACACGACGGGGAAATGTTTTCAAACTCACAGCTTCTCATCAGGGAAGAAGTTCATATGATGCAGCTTTCAAGTGGAAGCTGATTTATTAGGAAAACGGAGACATGAGCAACTTCTAGCGAGGTGCTTATAGTCTGGAAAATACGGTGCTAGGATCTACTGGCACTTCTAAGATAGATTTCACTCTGAAGTTTCTGTTTTAATCTGAAACAGTCATTTAATGTATTAACCTGGAACATCTTTTACAATAGCAAAACAACTTTTGTTCACTTTAAGTTTCTGGTCGTCATGAGAGAAAAGGAGCAGAAAAAAAGATTGGAGGAAGTTTTAGTACATCGACCTCAATGAGTTTTACTGAACTCTGGCAAAACGCATCCGAGACGCGTCGCCCCAGTTTGGTTGCGTCTCATGGAAAGTCGTCCCGGTTCAGCAGAACTTTGATGGCAGGAGGGAATCTGGCCCACAATGCATTGATGCGTTGCTTAGCAACAGACAGGGGGAGCTCACCTTAAACATCTCCGGAAAAGTTAAACTGCATCTCATCAACATTTAGCTGAAGATTAAAACTGCAGAAGTTGGTGACTGATTTCATATGAAAATGTTAAAATATTTAGAAGAGAATCAGAAACTGAATCTGTAGCTCGAGATTTTTATAACTGAGCCTCAAATACAAACTTTCTCCATCAATCAACAGGCTCCTGGCCCATATCTGACCTTTAACCTCTTCATTTTGAAGCTGCTGCTGCTGATTGGTTTTTAGTTTTTATTTAGTTCTTAAAAATGCTGCAGATAAAGTTATTTTGTTTTAAAGGTATGGTTCCATGTTAGAAATGTTAAATTAAAACCTGAACTTTCTCTGAAGCGGTTCTGAAGTCCTGTCCGGCGCCGGAACAGCAGAACCGACCCATCCATCCATCCATCCATCCATCCATCCATCCATCCATCCATCCATCCATCCATCCATTTTCCGTCACCCTTCTCCCTAACGGGGTCGGGAGTTGCTGGTTCCTCTCCAGCTGCGTTCCGGGCGAGAGGCGGGGTCACCTGGACAGGTCGCCAGTCTGTCGCAGGGCAACACAGAGAGACAAACAGGACAAACAACCAGACACACACTCACACCTAGGGAGAATTTGGGAAGGCCAATCAACCTGACAGTCATGTTTTTGGACTGTGGGAGGAAGCCGGAGAACCCGGAGAGAACCCAGCATGCACAGGGAGAACATGCAAACCCCGTGCAGAAAGACCCCGGGCCGGGAATCGAACCCAGGACCTTCTTGCTGCAAGGCAACAGCGCTACCCACTGCGCCACTGTGCAGCCCGAACCGACCCATAATCTGGAAATAAAATCCACTGGAAGGATTTTGGCGCTGGTCAGGACTGGCGCTGTCCTGATGGGGAACATGGCCGCCATCATGTGACCAGAGGAAGGAGAACAGTTTGATCCTCTGCAGAGCTCTGGACTTCTGAACCCGACGTCTCTCCAGAATCGCCATAATTCGTCCCTGCTGGACGCTCACATGCCTCCCGGTGTCTTCGCACGCCGACTTCAATCCAAAACAGCTGAATTTTAAACTGTAAATGTGAAGCTGTTTACATGGCAGGCAGTGAGGTCCAGAGGCCCGGTTTGAGTCCACTAATCGCTTAATCATTTTCATGTGGCTTCATGTTCTTTCAGGGGTCCAGGAAACAGGACGTCCTGTTACCATGGCAACCGATTCTGGTGGTTAGCCTGGCGTCTTCATGCTGACGAGGCCTCAGCTACACAGGAGATTTCTGGGAAACCAAATGGACTTTTATGTGTTTTGGCCTTTAGTGTCACTAAAAATAAAAATGAATAAAAACGCTGACCAAAGAGATTTGAGAATTCTCCTTATTTTAAAAGAGGAAAATGGAGACCAAAGGTTAAGAGGTCAGAGCATGACCGTCTGCGCCACATACGACCAGCTGGCCATGCAGTGGAGGAAAGATGGCCGCTGTCACAGAGCGGCTGGTTTCTATGTTGGCTCGGCTTTGCAAACCCAACTCCGATACTTTGAGACCCAAAACAGAGGAAGATGACTGTATGAATTATATGGTTGTAAATTAATGGGTTTTAATAGTTTCTACATGCTACCGAATAATGAAAGAGGAGAGAGGAACCAACCAACGTTTTACAATGTGCAAAGACAATGCTTTATGTTACTTTATTCCATAAATCTTGTTTACTTTTCTCAGAAGTCATAATCAACTTCAACATGTTGCCATCCTTTCCTTAGATGAAGAAAACGCAGGTAAATTATGTTAACCAGGATTAAACAACAGTTTTTAAAGCTTTACTGCTCCGACTGACTTTGACCTAATGATCAAATTACAAAACAAATATAGAATTTAAAATAATTCCCACAGTTACTTAACACAGAATAGTTTCTCTACCTCCCTTTACTCTCAGATACTTTATGAGTCACTAACTAACGGTGACCAGACGTCCCTGTTTCAGGGGACCTGTCTCTGGCTGAAGCCGTCCCCGGAAAAGTCCCCGATTTTACTATTTTATCAACGAGAAAAAAAAAAGTTTCCTATAGATCGTTACTACGGTAGCCGGAAACCCCATCGGGCTAGGGTTAGGGTTAGGGTGAGGGTTACCCTAACCCTAACCCCAACCCTAGCCCTACAAGGTCAAGGTGGACTTCATGTGAGACGACCAAGCAGGAAAGCAAATCATTAAAAAGTGAGGCTGGAATTTAACACAGACCTTCAGACAGATGAGACAAAATGTCCATCACTCTATGATCACAGACACAAACATGCTAATAAGCTTTAACTACCATCATTTTAATTGAGCCACAATCTAAATCAGTTTATCAGTCAACATTTTTTACTACTTTTGTCAGTTTTAAGTTACTTCAGTTACCACTGTGGGCTTTTTGTTCATTAACAGAAGGTGCTATTCATGTTTGCTCGCTTACAAAGTATGAACACAATTTGCCCCCATATTTTCAGTTTTAGTTTCTATTACTTTTATTATTATTAATAGAAATATTACCACTGTGTGGAGAGACATGTTTCTGCTTTTATATTCTATTTTTAATGTTTATGTATTAATAAATATGTAAACTGTACCTGTCCCAGTTTCTTCATTTTATTTAGATAAATTAGCTTTTTCTTTATCGCTGAGCGAGAAATGTCCCCAGATTTAGTCTTGGAAATCTGGTCACCTTAATGTCAACTGACTATTACTGAAACTAAAGAAAACTTTTAGAACTGGAGTGAAACCTGAACTGGTAACAATGAGGCAGGTTAGCAACAGGTTAGCAATAGGTTAGCAACATGTTAGCAACAGGTTAGCAATAGGTTAGCAACATGTTAGCAACAGGTTAGCAACATGTTAGCAACAGGTTAGCAGGGAGGTGAACAGAAACTACAGCGCCACCTACTGAAGAGCAACAGGAAAACATCTTCCTGTGTTTTTATGGTGAACTGACCTGAGGAATCATGAAACAGGAGAGCAATAACGACCGAGCGCTGCCGTTAGCATCCATGTTGTGTCCGACTCAAACAGGAAGTGTGCCCAAAACCGACCCTGAAGCAACGGTCAACAGACAAAGGTTCCACCTGGCCCTTCTGTTCTCCCATTACCCTCATAAATACAGGAACATTAATGCGCCTCAATGCAAACTAAATATACATTGTTCATTTTTCTTAGGAAATAGAATCAGAACTATATAATAATATTCCAAAATCACAAAACAACCAAAATAATGCATTGACATTTTAAGTGCACCACATAAAAAAACAAGGCTGATTCAAAATGCTCAAATTATGCTAATCATTAGCATTAGCATGATAATAGAAATGTCCAGATAAGAACCTCAGATTGTTAGCCTAGAGATAATAGTCATTAGCATTAGGCTAACAGCCAACATGACCTAGCATGTTGGATTCACCTGGATGTGATATTTTTGCTCAAGCTGTGTGTGTATGTAGGGGTGTACTTATTTTTTATGGTGCTGTGGGGTTATTCTTCATAGATAAACTTTAACTCCTTACAGCTGCCTTAACCAACTCATCAAAACACAATTTTCCACTTAATGTTTTAAAACCAGAAATAATTAATTGAACTGCTTTGATGTTTCAGCTTTAAATGGTTTATTTTTCTGCAAGCCTTTAATTTTTTAAAGGCGACGTTTCACTCAGGAAGATCATTGGTGGCGCGCTGCCTGCTTGGACTGATCTGACAGTTAATTGAGAAGTGTAATAAAAGCTCTTAGTTTAGCTTCTAATATGGATTTTATTACTATTAACGCTTTACTCATCAAATTTGGTGCAAACGAGGCCAGTCATTCATCTCTCATTAATTTATGTTTTGGTGGAAATAAGCGGTGGAGCCACACAGATTTTCCTCGGCAGCTGCTGAGCGGTTTGTTCCAGGCTGATGAATCGAGTCGTTATGTGGAAGCTTTTATTTGGGAGCAGAATAAACACGGACTCTGTGGGATGTTTCTCTCCACGTCCGGCCCAAACCGTGATCCCCACCTGAGGCTCAGGAAACGGTTTACCTGGTTGGACGACAAGAAAACAATCATATCATCGATTTGAACTCCCATCGATGCAACATTAACATCAGACATGAAATATTGGTTCTGTTTGAACTGAATCTTTATAACACGTCAACATTTTCTTTCTACTGCCAATATGAGGCTGAAACTGTAAATCAGACCTGATGGTTGAAAAGTTGGAGCTGCAGAGAGAGCAGGCGGTGGCAGCATCATGCTGGGGTGGAGGTCGTCCCCCGTCTCTCTGGTAGCATGTAGTGTTTCTGTAAACCTGCTGATGTCAGAGTCAAAGCGCCTGCTCAGTGGAGTCCCTCACGGCTCAGTATCAGGACTCATTGCATTTATTTTGAAATTTTCCCTGGAGGACAAATAATAAAACATTTTTCTCCTTCCTTTCATCTGGTCTGGACTGTAGAAACGTCTTCATGTGTTGGAATATGAACCGTCAGCAGATTGTTTAACCACAGAACAGAGAGATCTGATCCTGATCTAGAACCTGATCTAGAACCTGATCTGGAACCTGATCTGGAACCTGATCTAGAACCTGATCTGGAACCTGATCTGGAACCTGATCTAGAACCTGATCTGGAACCTGATCTAGAACCTGATCTGGAACCTGATCTAGAACCTGATCTGGAACCTGATCTAGATCTTGAGCTCCTCTCTGAGATCTCAGAAAAAGTCTTCAGACTTTGTGCTGCTTTTCTCTTTTTCTTTGTTTTAATATTTGTGGTTTCTGACTTTTCAAAGCTGTAACATAAATAAAGTTCACTGAGCTTCACTGCAGAAGCTGATGCAGCAGGAAAACCTGCAGAGTTCCATCGTTACCTTCACCCAGCAGAAGGTTTTCTGGACCCAACATCGTTTTGATTTAGAAATTGTTTCACTCTGTACTGATGAAGTGAAACTGCATGTTTCTATCATATTGTACTTTACTGTATACAGCACATTTGTGGCGCGATTTTAAAAAAGCCAGTCTTCAGAGATTGAAGGTGGCTTTTAATGATGCTTTAAGACTTTTGTTAAATAAGCCCAGATGGACCGGTGCCAGTGAACTGTTTATATGTCAGCACTTTTATGGCTGTCTTAAGAAAGTTTATGTATAAATTTATTTGTCGTGTAAACGAGTCTAAGAATAAAATGTTTCTATTGTTGACGAATATTAAATATAGTGCCGTAAAAAATTCATCTGTACTCTGGAGATATTGGTATGATTGCCTCCTGACGGGTTAGTTGACATTTTCTAACACACTTTTTATTCTTTTATCATTTTTCTAAATTTGGACTTTGAGTCTGTGTAATAAAAAATCTATCTACTCTCACAGGAACGTTCAGCGTCACGAATACTAGTACTATTACTACTAGTACTACTAGTACTATTACTACTATTAGTACTATTACTACTAGTACTATTACTACTAGTACTATTACTACTTAGTACTATTACTACTATTAGTACTATTACTACTAGTACTATTACTACTAGTACTATTACTACTAGTATATTACTACTATTAGTACTATTACTACTAGTACTATTACTACTAGTGCCTCTGCATGTTTATCAGTAACATTTCAACTCCTGCAGTTTAAACTATAAAACATTGAGAGTCTCTGAGTTTCCTCATGGTTCTGTCTTCAGGGTTCTGGCGGGTCGGTCCAGCTGCTGATCATCGTTCATGTTTTCCCCTCATAGCTGGTTGCCTAGCAACACCATAACAGGGCAGGAAACCGGCGGGGTGAGTAATGGGCCTCAGACTGCAGAACAGGATGAACCGGGTCTCTGTTCTGAACGCGCTGCAGTCAATCAGCTGTCTGTGACCCGATGGGCCGACCCGAACCGACCCGATGGGCCGACCCGTTTTAAGGTTTCAGGCTCCATTGGAGGTGAAATCGTGACCTGCTGACCTCTGGGAACCACAGAGAGACGCCTTGTCCGTTTGGGCCGGCGAGCCGTCCTCTGGATCAGAACCGGGTCTGAACCGGCTGCAGTCCAGTGAATGCGTCACACAGATGGTTGTGTTTACTTTTGCACATGAAACAGCAAAACCTCCACAGCTCAGCTAAAAGCCCAAACTGGATTTATCAGCGGCTGGTTTCACTAAAACCTCCAGATGATTTAGTGTCAGCAGGTCGTCCTGATTCTGGATCCTCTGAACAGAACCAGCTGGTTTCATTTGCTCTGAAGCCACTTTAAGACCAGAGGAGACAAGCAGGTTGGACAATGATCAGAGGTGACTTCCGCTAACTGCAAAGCTAACTGCAAAGCTAACTGCAAAGCTAACGCTAAAAGGCAGATCTTAGTGCTTTGTAATTCATCCAGAGAAGCTAAGTGCTACATGTTTAAACATGAACAGGAAATTAGCTCTGCTGTTAGCGGATTAGCGCAGGTTCACTATTTGCCTCCATCTTGATTCTGTGGAATCTTTAAAGAGACAGTTCATTCACTGGCTGCTTTATTCTGTTTTATCTGGTGATTTTAATGTTTGTTTGTGAGCTTTATAAAACATACTTCACTTCTTCTTTTCAGAAAACTGGAACACAAAGCCACATTTCCTGGGAAATCTGCATGTTTTCCAAAAGCTGCTGAAACCTCTGACCTCTGACCTCTTTGTCTGCAATCAGATGTAAACAGTTCTTAATCATTTTGGTCAGAAATTGGCTCCAGCGCCCCCTGCTGCTCCACTGTGACACAGCGCTTTGCCAAAGTAGCTCTACTCTTTAAATATTTCATATTTTGACACTTTTATTAATATTTTATGTTACAAACTGACACAAAAACCTGCAGAACAGAGAAGTGAAAAGAAAACCAACTTATCTGCTTTGGATTCGAACCCACAACCTTTTCTCTGCAAGGCAGGAGGCAGGAGGCTAACTGCACCGCTGTGCAGCTGTGGGAAGTAAATGTTTCATGAGTCCCAAATTATCTTTTACACTAACTAATCTAAAAGCTGCATTTGTATTCAACCCCTTTACTCTGACACCCCAAAACAAAATCTATCAAGACCTGAGCATCGACCTGGGCTGACAGGAGTTTGAATCCTCATAGGAGACAAAACTGCTCGTCCTCTGTTAGCTCATTTTTAGCTTAGCGCATTAGCACTTTTGCAAACATTTAGCACACTGTGCTTCTCCTAAATGAAATTTTTCAGACAAATTCTTGAATGTAATTTACTTTTCTGGCTTTTAAAGTTTGAATGTCTGTGTTGAAGTTTTGTTTTTTGTTGTAACCAAAGTTTTTCATTGAATTGAAGTTAGTGCGTTAGCATTAGCAGGTCTAGAGCTTCTGACTGCAGCGCTAGCTGTTTAGCTAGCGCTGCTCACTACTGTCACCTGGGATGTTTTAATCTCTTTATGACTTTTTCAAATCAACCCTGATCAAATCCTGATTCACAGAAAACCAAACTTATAAAGTGATTTGTGAAAAGTTTTCAGGCTGCAGCAGCTTTTTGACTCATTGGTTCTCTGTAACTTTTCCATCAGATCTTTCAGTTTCTGATGGTCACAGAAGCTGAAAGTTAAAGTTTCTTTTTTCAGCATTATGAAAAAACGTCAGGTTTTCAGGTTTTGTGCTCTGCTTCACCAAACGTTAATCACTGGGCATCGTGTTAAAATCAGAATCCTGGAGGTTGAGACGGTGAGATGCATGAAGAGTAGAATGTGGCTCCCTGACCTCACCCTGCACTGCTCAGATCTTCACCAAACAGGGAGATGTGTCTGGTTTCATTTACCCCGCTCTCCCTCCTCTTCACATTTTTCCTGTTTCTGCTGAGAAAGTGGGAGGAGAGGAGCAGGATGGCAAACCTCCAGGCCGTTGAAGTTTGTCCCGTCCCAGCCGCGGACTCTGCCCCACTCCTCCTCTGGCTGCAGAGCGGGACGCCGCCGCCTCCACTCAGCTCCGTCTGTCTGCATCTTCATCAGCGCTCAGCTCCGTCCCAGCAGGATTTCACCAGGAGGATAATGACCACAGGTCCAGCCTGCTGCCGTTTGTCATAGCTCCGGTCTCTGTTCTTCACGAAGCGGCCTGGTTCGGTCCGGTCCGGTCCGGTCCGGTGGAGCGGCTGTGCTTCGGCTCGGGGTGAGTCCTGCTGAGGAGCTTCAGCTCCTGTGATAATTACAGCTCTGAGACGGTTCTGGTTTATAGCCCATAAAAGACGCGGCAGCGAGCGTTTAGCGCTGAAAGCTGTACTTTGGGTTGAGGTCAGGCCAAGAGGTGAAGAGGAGGAAGTTCTGCTGCAGACGGTAAAACCAGCAGATGCTTGAACCTCGATGGTTCTGCTGCCAGAACCTCGATGGTTCTGCTGCAGAACCTCGATGGTTCTGCTGCGGCGCTGATCCGTAACGAGCAGCAAGAAAAACTCTGAGGCTCAGGAACAAGTTTCCATTGCTGCAGCAGCCACACCCTGAGTCAGCGCAGGAAGACGCTCCCAGACCACTGGGATGGTTTTACTGGTTCTACTGGTTTTACTGGGCCAGGTTTGAGTCATGGCTCCTGGTTGGTCTGGTTGAAAGCAGCTGATGGTCACAGAAGCTGAAAGTTAAAGTTTCTGTTTTCAGCATCATGAAGAAACGTCAAGTTTTCAGGTTTTGTGCTCATGGCGACGGTGGTTTCCATGGTTTCCATGTTTCCATGGTTTCCATGTTTTGATGCAGCTGCAGTTTAAAAACAAAGCAGTAAAAATAGTTTTGTCTCTACTGATAATTTATGATCCTGGCTCTGACTGGCTGCTGGTTCTGACTGGCTGCTGGTTCTGACTGGCTGCTGGTTCTGACTGGCTGCTGGTTCTGACTGGCTGCTGGTTCTGATTGGCTGCTGGTTCTGATTGGCTGCTGGTTCTGACTGGCTGCTGGTTCTGCAGCACATCTGGCAGGTGTCGGATGGACACACGCGCTCCAGATGTCAGCCTCCTCCTCATCCTCCTGACCTTCATCCTGCAGCATCTGCAGCACACATGTGGCCCTCAGCCGTTGGGCTTGTGGTTCATCGGATCAGAACCGAGCCGCTCCGTCTCTCTGACTCAGTTCAGAAGCTTTTGTGGGACTTTTAAATTCCTGAAAACAAAGTTTCTTTCTCTCAGCATTTCTGTCCCGACTGGTTTGTTCATCCAATCACAGAACTTTTTATTCATGAGTGACTCACAGGTCAAAGGTCAGGCGTTTACTAGAGAAAAGCTGAAACTGGTTCTGGACCAGAGAGAAGGACAGCTGGATCCGTTTAAAGGAATAAAGACAGTTTGGCTGCTGGCAAGGAAAATCTGGAGTTCTGTTCAGGTTCTGGTTCTGTTCAGTAGCTCAAAATGTTTATGCCATAAAAACGGTACTGTTTTCTGAAAGTGTGTTCCATATTTTGGATAGTCTGGTTCTGGTTCTGGAAGCAGAGCAGAACCAGAACCAGAACCAGCTGTTTGATCCAGTTCTGATGAGTCTCTGTGTTTGCAGCGGCTGCAGGAGCCGAACCGTCCGGCCTGATGTGTGTGTGTGTGTGTGTCTGTGTGTATGTGTGTGTCTGTGTGTGTGTGTGTGTTGTGTGTGTGTCTGTGTGTAGTGTGTGTGTGTCTGCGTGTATGTGTGTGTGTGTCTGCGTGTATGCGTGTGTGTGTGTGTGTCTGTCACACAGCAGACATCCAGCTCTTGTTTCCATGGTTACGTAACAAACATGGAGGTTTCAGCAGCTGTTCATGAATAAAATGTTTGAAGTTGAAAGTTTTAATCTGACCAGATTAGAACCAACAACTGAAACAAGCAGCAGAACTCCTGCTAACCTGCTAAAAGAGGAGCTAATTTTTAGCGTAGCGCCTTAGTGTGTTTGCTAACCTTGAAGACGTTTAGCGTGTTTAGCTAACCCTAAACTCCATTTCCTCAATAAATTCTAAAGTTTGCAAAGTTTCCATTTAAAGTTCAACGTCTGTGTTGACGTTTTGGTTATAGATGGTTTAGAAAATCCAAAACATAAACATTGAACTTCTTATTTTGAAGGAGAGAAGACTGTTAATGCAGCGGTTCTGTTCGACCCATTAGCCTTATGAAAAGGAAGAAACAAGACAGGCAGTAAAGATATAAAATAAATAATCACAGTCTTTGTTGTCTTTCAAGGGCAGAAATAATTTGAACTGAAGTTAGCGCTTTCGAATTAGCTCCCGCTAAGTGGCGCTACCGTACTTAGCATCCTGATGAAGAATCACAGGTTGCTGTTTCCCTGAGTGTCCACTAGAGGTCAGCACTTGTTTCCGAGCAGCAAATGGAAACTCTTCTCTGCTGAGAAACCAATAAAAATCCAAATCTCCGTTTCTCAGCAGACCGATGCCGACTCATCGTCCCGCAGCATCACTTTTACTTTGTGCTGTTACTATGAAACATCTTTACTCCCAAACCGCAGCCAACATTTCGGTTTTACTGCCTCATAAAAACTCCTCCTAATGGCTAAAATCACATCTGCTGATTGCAAGCAGAACTTTGGTTTGTTTTAGGAAGTAAAAGGAATACATTTATTTTAAAAAGCGTTAGAAATGCCAGGCCTTGGCTCTCGGTGTGAAGGTTTAATTTTGTCTGAAAAAGAAGTAGAAAGAGCCTCTTTTATTTCCTGGGACATGACTTCACATCCCGCTGTAGGAAAAAGTGAGTCTCCTGCAAGCAGCAGCAGCCTGCAGTGAAGCTGAGCAGTTCTCTTAAAAAACACAGAATAATGTGAGAGGAAAGTCCAGCGTTTCCCTGGAGACCCAATTACTAAACTTCTCCATCTGGCAGCTCGAGCAGCTGCTTCCAATCATCGCCCTCTGACTACCGAAGCGCTCTGCCTCACACCCATAGACTCCCGGCTCAATGCATAAATGCCTGATTATAAGCAGATAAAACATCAAACTCAAAGATTCTCATCTAAATTTCTCCAAACATGGAGGCGCGTTCTCCAGACTGACAGCTTTCTCTGGGAATCCAGATACTTTCCAACAGGGAGCGATCCTAACCTTACAGTTTCTGACGACGCAACGCCGAGTTTCCATCGACGTTTCTTTACTTATAATTAGATATCGCAACAGAAAAGCTTCATGGAAATGGACAAATTGGAAATAATTGTCTAAATTACACAACAACGGCTTCATGTTTTTTGAGGTTGTTTTTGGCTTTTCTGAAAAACATTTCATTGGAATCTTTGCAGAATAAAATCTGATGTAGTGAATGTTTACGTCACATGACTGAGCAGCTGCTTCCTGTTGGCTGTTTGTCTCCAAACATCCTGCAGCATCAGCAGACAGAACCATCAACGCCACCAAGCCCTCTGCTGGTCACCCGCCTCCACTTCCTGTTTATCATCGTAACGATGCGCTCTGGATTCGCTCCAGACTGAATTCACATTATTTTATTTTTACAATATTTAAAAGAGAGAAACATGGAAACAGGATGTGGCTCTTCCTGTTCTGAGCCTACAGGTCATTTTCCAGAAGCTCTTGAATCGTGTCAGACATTTTTACAATCAGGTTTTCTTATCAAAGAAAATGTTTCCTTTCTGGAACGTTCAGGTTTCAGGTTACCTTATCTAAACCTACAGGCTGCACCTGTGACCTATAACCTGTGACCTGTGACCTTTCTAAACGTACGTGGCTACATTTCCCAGTATAGGTATCGATTATTTCCCATTACTCTCAGACACTTTCCAGGAAGCATGCTACTTTCTAGAGCTTTCTGTAACTGTAGGGATATTTTCTTGTCAAACTAACTCAATACTTTCAGGGAGCAGATTGTGTTTCGTGTGACTTTCCTTACAAGACGTTGTGGGAAATATTACAATGACATTCCTAAAACTGCAGGATTCTGTTTTATGTGGCGACTTGCTACTTTCCAAAGTCTTTCTGAAACATGCAGGAGGTTTTATCAAACATGTGGCTAATTTACTTCTGGTCAACTACAATCTTTTTATCGCATATTTTCCAGAACCTGCAGCGCCGTTTTAGCGCTAGCTCTGCTATAACTTGCTACTTACTGGAAGTAGCGTGTTGCCTTCAGGAACAAAACGAGAACTTAGTTTAATTTATGGAACTTGAAAACTTTCTGGAACAAAAAAAAGTGTTTTTTTTCTGTTTTGTTTGAACTGTGGAAGATGCTTTGCTTCAGGGTTGTGGGTTGAATTATAACAGTAAATCTTCTCAAGTGCCAAACTGAAAGCAGAAAATGAAAGTTAAGGTTTTCATGTTTCCCTGAGCAGCTCAGAGTCGTCCTGATGAGTGTTTCTGTTTCTCAGGTGTGTGCCAGTTTCACCTGAAGATGGGGTGGCAGCGCTTGTTGCCCCTGTGTGTCCTCCTGGGGGCGCTGTTCCCCCCTGAACTCCATGCTCAGGACGGTAAGATGAACCATCTCACCTTTTCTTCACCTTTCCTCCCTTCAGCTGAGCTTACAAAGCAGATGATGATGAGAACTTTAAATAAAAACTTGCATTTTATGAAAGTGAATGTGAAATAAATGAAACGACTGAAACTGAAGTGGACAAAAAGTCATTAGACCCACAAAGTCAAACCTGAAACATTCGGAAACATTCTTGGCTAAATAATCTTGTTTTTATTTAAATTTTAATGGACTGGTTGTAAAGTTTACCAATATGATCCATCTGACCTGATTGATTAGAGGACTGATAAGTCAAAGAGAGCAGAGTGAAATGTTCTGGGCAGCTGAACAGTCAGTTTCATGTCAAACATTGTCACATAATAAACACAGCCAGTGTCTTTTCTCGGTCTTCTGTCCTCTGACGCTCTCCTCTGAAGACTGTGCACGAGGCTCGGCAGCTGATGTGTACTTTCTCGTGGATTCGTCGTGGAGCATGGGGCCGGAGAACTTTGACCTGATCAGAACGTTTCTGTACAGCCTGATCAAATCGCTGCACCAGGTTGGAGGAGGGAGGTTTAAATTTGCCCTCACGCAGTACAATAGCAGGCCCCGAACCGAGTTCCACCTCAACACCTACCCAACGGCGCCGGACGTCCTGGCACACGTCAAGGCCATGTCGCACCTGGGCGGCGGCACCCGGACCGGCCTGGGCCTGGACTTCCTGATCCGAACACACCTGACGTCTGCGGCGGGGAGCCGCGCGGCCGACGGGGCGGCCCAGGTGGTGCTGGTGCTGACCGACGGGCGCTCGCAGGACGACGTGGCCGAGCCGGCTCAGGCGCTGCGCATGGCGGGCGTGGAGGTGTTTGCGGTCGGCGTTCAGGACGCGGTGGACTGGGAGCTCCGGGAGCTGGCCAGCCAGCCACAGGAAACTCACATGTTCAATGTAGACTCCTTCCTCAAGTTGCGGGACATAATTCAAGATTTGGTAGTGAGTGTGTGTGGTGCAGTGAGCCGGGTGGGGGGCCCTCTGCTGGCCAACGAGGCCCCGGTGGCTGGACGAGGGACAGGTAACCAACGGTCCCACCTCAACTACCACACTAACCTGCCCACATGTGCAGGAAGAAGCTGCTGCTGAGATCAGGAACCTCCTATTAACACCACCCAGTTTTTAATTCGATTTCAGCACCATAACTTTTCCACCTGCAACATTAACCTGATGCCGAGTGCAACTCATACTTTCCTGGTGCTAACAGGTTATTTTCTGCAACTAACAGTCACTTTTACAGAGTTTATGCGACACGTTTTGGAAACTACCGAGTGATTTTCCAAAACTTGCAGAATAATCCCCAAAACGTCTCAGAGGAACGGAGCTGAAGTGACTTCAACGTCCGTCTACCAGAACTCATAGGAACTTTAGACAAAGTCACTGGTTCCGGTACTGGAACCGAGTAGTTCCCAGGTGAAAATGAGACGGAACCAGCCGGTGCTTTCTAACTTATACTGAACTATTATCAGAAACCAAAATTACAGTCAAACATTGACAACAACATTTTCATAACAGGAAGAAGTTGGCAAGATATTCATTCACTTATAAATGTTGTAACTGAATTTATATTCATTTAATTACCAAGAACACTACTGTCTACCAACTAACTAAACATGTTTAGTTTGTAGCCAAATATTAAGCAAGTTAGATAATTGTTGGTAATTGTGGTTGAAAAATGACTGAAGGGAAAAACCCGAGTCAATCTGAATAAATCTGATTCGTCCTCTTTGAGCTTCAGGACATTTTAGGCTAGTCAGGATTTTTTAGCAAGAAAGTGAGTTTGAAGGAAAATCTGCTGGGTTTTTTTGGCATCTAGAATAAATAATCAGATGAAATCTAAAAAAGTTCACCTGAAATTAGACAAGGAATATCAGGCAGTTTGCCTGACGCTTGTTTGTGGTGCACCACAGGGATCAGTCCTTTCCACAAACAAGTCGACTGCTTTCTGATAAAGTTTCAGTTTGTAGATCAAAAACAGCAAAAAGATTTTCAAATTCCTCAGATTAACACAACTTGATCTGACCAACCTGCAGATGGAAGCCTCATTTCTCGGAGGCTTTTACTTTGAAAACGTCCCAACCTGAAATCATGGAGCTCCTAACCAAAGCTAACCACACACCACTGCTTATGTGTCCTGCACATGTTTGTCTGTCTTTATCAGCCACAATGTCTCTGTGAAACATGTTCAGGAAATGAAACAGCTATGAACCTGACAGGGACCGACCGGCACCTGCTGCAGTACTGAACCTGGCCACTAGAGGGGGGAGTTCAAATATACAGTGATTGAAAGGAAATGGGATTCCTTTCAATCACTTTAACCTCATTGGTCCAGCATCACCTGAACCAATGAGGTCTGAATGAAATGGGACTGAATCAGCTGTTAGATTCTGCAGCAGGAAGCAGGGAGGACCACAGGGTCATGACTGGTCAGCTCACCTCAGGTCTGTAACAAGAGTCTGCATGAGAGGCTGAATGCAACGGAGCTCACCTCACGACAGGTTACCCCACGGCAGGTTACCCCACGACAGATTACCCCATGACAGGTTACCCCATGACAGGTTACCCCATGACAGATTACCCCATGACAGGTTACCCCATGACAGATTACCCCACGACAGATTACCCCACGACAGGTTACCCCACGACAGATTACCCCACGACAGATTACCCAATGACAGATTACCCAGGGCAGATTACCCAGGGCAGATTACCCAGGATAAAGGGAACGTTTCACACAGGCTGATGTTTTAATCCCCAGAATATTGGGAGCCTTTAGCAGCTGCTGTCTGAAAGCCAAAATGTATAAAACTATCTGGTTGTTTAATAATTTCACCAACAGCAGAAAATATAATAGCAACATTTTTAATGACCAATAATCTAGTTTAGATGCAACATGTTTGGGAACAGTTCAGGTGTGAGTTTCCAGACGGTGTACCTCAGAGCGTTGTGTTAGGAAACATCTGGAATATTTCTAGATTATAGTTATGTAGTTTTACACATCGATCCATGCACAGGGATGTTAATCGCCATGGAAACAGCTAAACCGTTATAGGAGACCTGCTGATCTAAAACACGTTAGGAAACAGTTGAGGAATCCTCCTTGGTTCAGCCTCCATGCAGTATGATGTTGTGTTGTTGATTCATTCACTCTGGATGTTTTGTCACACATGCAGTGATTTTCTAACTCGGTTGATGTCTTTGTCTCACTAGATTATTTGCTTTCACTATTTCCATTTGTTCTGTTTTTTTCTCTTTCTCTCCTTAAAGCACCAGATTCATCTGACCTAATATTCTTAATTGATGGATCACTGAACGTTGGAGCAGCTAACTTCCCCTATGTGCGTGATTTGGTTACGAGAATCGTTGAGCGCCTGTCTGTGAGCAGGGACGGCATTAGGGTGGCCTTGGTCCAGTACAACACCGACCCACAAATAAAGTTCTATCTGAATAGCTATTATGAGAAGTCGTCGGTCCTGGAGGCGGTGAAGGGCCTGAGCTTCTCGGGCGATGATGAGTCCAACCTGGGGGCGGCCCTGGAGGAGGTGGCTGACAGCCTGCTGGGCGAGTCGGCCGGAGGCCGGGCAGAGGAGGGCGCGCCCCAGGTTTTGGTGGTCATCAGTGCCGGAGCGTCCAGTGACGACACCGGCGCCGGCCACCGGGCCCTCATCAGGGCCGGCGTGGTCACTTTAGGGGTGGCGGTCGGTGCCGATGCTGCTGCAGAGCTGGAAGAGGTGGCCACAGATAAAAGCTTTGTGCTGAAAGCTGACAGTTTCAGAGATCTGACCTCCGCCGATGAAAATGTCTATGGCTACATTAACGGCTTGGCGACGCGCTCCATTATATTTCAGAATGAATTCACTGAAGGTATGTAACTTCTTCTGGTGTTGGTGGGTTGGGGTTTGTAAAGCCGGAGGGTTTCATAAACTGTTTGACAGATTCAGGTAGGTTAAGATGAATAATGTCAGGATTCCTGTAATTCTGCTGTTAAGTTCACATAACAACCAGCAATGGACAGAGAAACTGCTGACAGCATGATGTCACTTCCTGTTTTTGACTGCAGACAGCTGAGAAGGTTTAATGGCATCTGTTGCTCATGTGACCAGGTAGAACGAAAATATCCTTTATCAGTCGAACATAGGCAAAATTCATCAAGGTATGTAGATTCACACAAGTGTTAAAATATATAAAAACAATAATAATAATAATAATAATATTGATGTATACTGAACAAGATTAAAACACAAAAATACTGTAGTTATCAGAAATGAATCAGATTAAAGGTACAACTCAGTAGGATGACTTTTCTTAATTTAGATGCAGAAAATTTGCATTTGCAGATTCAGAAGTCAGATTATTTACAATATCTAAAAACAGAAATATTATTTAAAATGAATGAAACTGCAAATACAGCACAAACTTTGTGCACCGCAGATGCAGCAGCAAATTTAGAAAGGTCTGCATTCAGCTGATCAGCTTCAGTATGAACACATGAATCTAAAGCAGTTCAACCTTCACCAGAGAGGAAGAGGAGGATGAAGGCCCACAGAGCCTCGGCTCACAGATTGAAACACAAACATTCAGACGCCATATGCCATCAGTTCATGATCTACGGGGATAAATTAATGCCAACAAAGAGGCGGAGCTTCACACGCTGCTGCTGCTAAAATGCTAATTCCTCATTTAGCATTTTGCCAACACTGTAAACCTTCAACACACCTGAGATCATTTTACAGATAAATTCAAAGCACTAATTTACTTGACGGTTTTACAAACTTTCAGCTGAATAAAGTTCAAAATCTGTTTTAACGTTTTGATTATATTAAAAATTCAAGTAGCTTGATGTTTATATTCATGCTCTTAATTTGAAGAGGCTGACGACTGCAATTATGTTTCCTCCCAATAACCATTTAAAACAATAAACATACAAGAACAAAATAAAATAGAGAACAATATAAACAACAATTAGAGCTTTATGAAACATTTATATCATCTGAAAATTATGTTCATTTTTAAAGGTTGTAGTTTTAATGGCAGATATGATTTGAATGGCTTCAGCATTTAAACTGGATTTTTAGAATGCTAAAGATATTAAAATACAATAAAATCTGTAAATTGCACATTTGGAGGTTAATAAAACCGTTCTGCTTCACATCTGCAGATCGACATTTATTCTTTTTTCTGTTTTCAGTCGTAACGGTTGGAGAACGAGACATCGTTTTCCTGATCGACAGCACAATGGGAACGGCCGTCGTCAACGCCGTGCGGGAATACATCCGGCGCTTCGTCAGCACCAAGGAAATCGGTCCGAACGCAGTCCAAGTGGGCATCGCCCAGTTCGCCACCGACACCAGGGTGGTCATGGACCTCCAAACCCACAGGACCAAAGAATCGCTGCTCAGCGGTTTGGCAGCCATCAGACCCAGATCAGGAACCACCATCAACATCGGAGCCGCCTTGGACTTTGTGCGGCTCAACATGCTGAGGCCTGAGAAGGGCAGCCGCATCAACCGCAACGTTCCTCAGCTCCTGTTGCTGATTTCCAGCAAGCGGTCCAGCGACAGCGTGGAGGGTCCGGCGCAGGCTCTGCAGAAGCTGGGCGTTCTGGCGCTGGCTGCGGGCTCCAAGGCCGTCGCTGAGGACGAGATGAAACAGATCGCCTTTTCTGAAAGCATGGTGTTCATGGCAAAGGACTTCAGACAACTGTTTCGCAACGCCAGGGAGATAACCGATGCCCTCTCAACGCTTTCTGGGTCGGTGGTGGTGGTTGAATCCCCCACTGATCCAGGTAATTCCTCATTTTCCGAACCACCTTCCCAAAATTGGTCAATTAGCAAAACCTGTAACATCCCAGCCAATAAAAATGAAACAAAAGGCACATTGAAGCATTTACACATGAACAAAATTCACTTGGGTGAATCTGGATGGTTGTTTTCCAGTTTCAACACATCCCTCTTAATTTGAAGTGTTAAAAGAGAAACTAAACCCCAAATCCATGCAGATATGCTCACTAAATTGGCCCTTCAGGGTTATATCTTCATCTTTCTGTGCAATTTGTACCATTTTTTAAAAATCTCTGGTTTGTTCAAACGGTCCAGCTTAGTTGATGATTTGCCATCTGGTGGCGTTGCTCTGCTTCATGTGTGATTAGTAATATGGACACGGAGTGGAACGGGTCGGCTGAGCCCCGCGGGCCAACGGCGGCGCTCAGGTCCAGGGTTGGGGTTAGGGTTGGGGTTAGGGTTAGGGTGGAGGCTCAGCTGCTGCACAGTCGCTGCTTCTTTCATGTGTTGTTGCCATAAAAGTGTCCAGCAACAGAAAAGATTCGTTGATAGTCGCTTTTGTGAAAATAGTTGCTAAACATTGCTCAGCCGCAGGACTGCAACACTGGCCCCGTCTGTCATCCCTACTCCTGGCCCCTCAATGTGGCTTGGCTCCGCCCACTTTGGTGCAGGTTTTCCTCATTTTTGCCTACATTTTCACAATGTAAAATGTGAAATAACAAATCTATACACATTTCAATTCAACTAATTTTATTCACATTGCATCAAATTTATTAAAGGAAAGACAAGGCCATGAGGAATGACCTCACTGAGGACCACAGCTGCTCACCTGTGGTACCAATGGTTTAAAAGTTACTGATACCAAAGCTAGTTCAGTTACCCTGAAATAAGATTTGTGTTTTTTGTGCTTTCCTTTAGTGGTGATCACCACGGTGCAGACGCAGAGAGTGTTTCGAGACATCGTGTTCCTTGTGGACGGATCAAACTACGTGGGGAGCAGCAACTTGCCATTTGTGAGAGACTTCATGATCAACATCGTCAATCAGCTGAACATAAGTCCTGAGCAGGTCCAGATTGGACTCATGCAGTTCGCAGAGCGGCCAAGGATTGAGTTTTACCTGAACACCTACAACAACAACCGAGACGTCGTGGACAAAATCTCTCAACTCAGGCTGACTGGAGGCTCGGTGGTGAATACTGGAGCTGCCATGAGTTACGCTTTGGACAACATGTTCCAGACATCAGCTGGGTCACGCAAACTCCAGGGCGCCGTGCAAGTGCTGATCCTGATCACTGGTGGTTCCCCGCAGGATGATGCTGGAAGTGAGGCTGATAGACTGGCTTTGGCAAATGTTTTGACTTTTACAGTGAGTTCTGGGCAAGCTGACCAAGAAGAACTGGAAAAGATTGCCTTCATTCCCAACCTGGCCTATCACAAACAGAGCTTCTCTGAGTTACCAGCCTTGGCTGATGATATGATGCCAAATATAATAAGTACAGTTGGTGACACAGTAGTTGATATAACAGGTTAGTCTCCAAATGTTCTTTTAACACTGAAAAAGTTGAATACATATGAATGCAAGACGCACTGACTAACAGGTTTCTTTTCCTCCCCACAGAGGTGGTTCCTGGAGGTGAAAGAGACGTTGCCTTCCTGATTGATGGGACTGACAGTGTTCGAGGATTTTTTCCCTACATTCGGGATTTCATCCTCAAAGTGATTGAACCACTTGACATTGGGACTGACAAAATTCGCGTCTCTGTGGTTCAACACAGTGAGAGACCCACCCCGGTCTTCTACCTCAACACTTATCAAACCAAAGAGGAGGTGATAAGAGCTGTTCAGGGGATGACTCTGGCTGGTGGACGCAGCCTGAACACAGGAGCCGCTCTGAGATACATGAAGGCCACCATCATGTCTGACAGCAACGGCAGCCGCGCTGCTCAAAACGTCCCTCAGTTTCTGATTGTTTTGGCTGCAGACAGATCCATGGATAGCGTCACGGAACCCGCCGGGGAACTGAAGACGGACGGAGTTGTACCGTTTGGTGTTGGTGTCAAGAATGCAGACAAGAAGCAGATTGAGGCCATAGCGCACAACCCTTCGTTTGCTTTCAACGTGAAGGAATTCAGGGAACTGGAACCCATATCACCGAGGATCAACACCTATATTTCCCTACCGAAGGACCAGCTGGAAGTCGCCCTACAGCAAGGTAAGACAGACAAGCTTTCCTTCTTGCTGCGATGAAGCTGCTGTGTGAAACGCTGCTTTTTTCTCATGTTTGCTGCTTGACCAGAATAACTGAACTTTATCTGTGTCATAGTGCAAAATGATGCTGTAAAAAGAGATATTGTGTTCCTGCTGGATGGGTCTGATAACACCAGAGACGGATTCACAGACATAAAGAGTTTTGTTAAAAACATAGTGGGACGCCTGTATGTTGACCAGGGCCTTGACAGAGTGTCTGTGGTTCAGTTTGCCGACAGACCCACGGTCGGCTTTCATCTAAATTCCCACAAGACAAAGAGTGACAACATGAACGCCATTGATAACTTAAGGCACAAAGGTGGGAGGCGACTCAATGTTGGTGCCGCGCTCCAGTTTGTAAGGCACAGGGTCTTCACGTCGTCCACAGGCAGCAGGAGGCTGGAGGGGGTCCCTCAGACCTTGATCCTCCTCACTAGCAAACCGTCTGCAGACAGTGTGAAAGGACCAGCATTTGCCCTGAAAGAACATGAGATTGTGGCAGTCGGGGTTGGAGTGGCAGACGCTAACCTTGCAGAATTGGAAATGATTGAATTTAAACCTGGCTTTGCATTCAAGGTCACTGACTTTTCCAGTTTAAACTCAATCCAAACACAAGTTCTCTCTGCACTGAACATACAGCAAGACAATCAGGAAACCAAGAATGGGATTTCTGATTTAGTAGGTAAGAACACCAAATGTAAACCATATTTTATTTCTTTAAAACTATTGCTGAGTGAAGCATCATTAAGTCAATCAAAGGTTGGGACGAAATCAGGAATATTTTTGTTTTTTCTGTTCAGGCAGTAATTATTCCCACTAAAACCTTTAAATCATTGTTTTCTTTTTAATTCTTCATCGATCTTCATGTCGTCCTATATATAACAGAAACATAATTCCTAACATAAAGACATGAATCCTCCGTTTCCAACCTCCCTTTCTGTCCATGTATCAACCAGTTGACATGTTCAGCAGTCAGAGCGACGTAGTGTTTCTCCTTGACGGATCAGATGACTCCAGAAACGGACTTCCAGCTTTCCGAGAGTTTGTCAGAAGAGTGGCAGAAGATCTGGACGTTGGCAAAGATGGCGTTCGGTTAGCTGTTGTGCAGTACAGTGATGATGCCACGGTTTACTTTAACCTGGCAACCCACAAAACCAAAAAGGCAGTTATCTATGCCATCAGGGCGCTTCGACATAAAGGAGGAAGAGCCCGAAACACCGGCGCTGCGCTGGAGTTTCTGCGAAAACATGTTTTTTCAGCGTCCTCTGGCAGCAGGCGCCTGGAGGGCGTCCCTCAGGTCCTGGTCCTGCTGACCGGTGGGGCGTCCAGTGACGATGTCTCCAGCGCTGCTTCGGGCCTGAAGCAAGTTGGAGTTTTTTCTTTCGTCATTGGAATGAAAAGTGCTGACCAGGAGGAACTTGAGAAAATTGCCTCCTCCTCCAGGTTTCTTTTCAACTTTCCTGTGTTCAGTGAGCTTCTGTCCGTTCAGCCGGAGACGGCTGCATTCATCCAGACTGCAGCACAAACTCAGCCTCCTGCTGGCGTGGGTAAGAAGCCTCACAGATTCTCAGCCTCCCTGCTCGTGTCCCGCTACCACAGACCTTAATGCCAAAGAAACTGCATCATCTTCTTCATCAGCCGATCAGTTTCATGCTTTGTGTTCCTTGTGGAAGATGCAACATCTCTGTTGCATTGTTTCTTGTTTTGCTCTGAATATTTTTCTTCTCGGACCTTGGAGAGGATTTCTCTTGCTTCTGCAGCTCTTCCTTGAGCCAATGATAAACTCATCATTGCCAGATTATTTTTCATGAATGACTGAATGTAGTGTGAAGCGCTTTGAGGTCCGCTGGACTTAAAGCGCTATGCAAGTACAGTTTCCTTGTTCTGTTTAGAAAAATATCAAATGTGTCGCTTCTCTCCATCTTTAAGAAAGATGAATATTCCCTTTGTTTCACAAGAGTCTTCTTGATTAAACATTTGCCCAAAGTATTTAAGTACTGAACACTTTTTTTACTGCAAAAGCTTCTTAGTCTTTCACTCCCAACTGGTTTTGCTCTGATAAAGTGTTTGCAGCACATCTGCAGCGTTTGATCATCGTGTCTAATCGTAAAACTTGCATTCTCTTCTAGTTGAGCTAGAGTCTCCTGAAAGAGACATTGTGTTTCTGTTGGACGGCTCTGATGACACGCTGAGTGGCTTCCCAGCAATGAAAACGTTTGTCCAACAAGTAGTCGAAACCCTAATTGTTGGTGAAAACAAAGACCGTGTTTCTGTGGTTCAGTACAGCCAAGATCAACAAACACATTTCAGTCTGAACACCTACACAGACAAACAAGCTGTTCTGAACGCAGTCCGACAGCTGGACCACAGAGGGGGCCAACCCCGAAACACCGGAGCAGCTCTGGAGCAGGTGAGGAGGAACGCTTTTGCAGAATCCTCAGGCAGTCGCTACCAGGACGGCGTCCCTCAGATCCTGATTCTGCTGACTGGGGGAAGATCCGGAGACGATGTCACAAGAGCTGCTGCCGATCTGAAAAAGGAAAAAATCGTTCCTTTCTGTGTCGGAACAAAATCTGCCGACATTTTAGAGCTCCAATCGATTGCTCATAATCCATCCTATGCCTTCTCTGTTCTTACGTTTGATGACATTGGAAGCATTCATCAGCAGCTTGAGTCGTTGGTGCAAAGGGTGCCACGGCAACAGCCCAGAGAAACAGCACTTAATGTTTTAGGTAAGAACATTTTCTGAATCTGAGCTTAGCAGGCAGCAGCTTATCCAACCATCCCTTAAAGCACCAAATCATCCCAAATTTACTCAAATAAAGCACTTTGGTCTGTTTTTAAGTCAGTAAAAATACATTTTCACAGGTACAAAAAATTTTGTCCAAGGTTGGAATATGTAAACGTGAATGTCTGTGTAGCGGTGATACAATCAAACGACTGTTAGCGTGTCGCTACACAGCCGTTAGAAAACAAGAGACACAGCCGTTCCAGCCGCCGTCTCCTGGCAACGGCGGAGGGATATCAACCCCCTCCGCAACCACGTCGAACTGCGACAACTTGTAAATACAACATACAATAAAACCCAAAACAGCATTAATTTACTACAACTATTCCATGAAAATGGCTTGTGCGCCACATCTGCAAGGTCCTCTGCTGGGAGAGGAACCAGCAACTCCCGACCCCGTTAGGGAGAAGGGTGACGGAAAATGGATGGATGGATGGATGGATGGATGGATGGATGGATGGATGGATGGATGGTTATGCAACATGCATCGATTCTGATTGGCCACAACAGAGAAACGTTTCATCTGTTTGGATTGATATGAGATGAAACGGAGCGTGTCCTTCAGTTGTATTATTGATCATGAAAAGATTTGTATTGACTTAAAAATGTGGAACAAACTAATCAGTTAAAGAGTTTTTAAAGTTTAATCTACAAGACAGTTTGTATTTAAGGGACAAGCATCCATCTCTGAGGATGAACCTGCAGCTCATGACAAAAATCCACCAACTCCACATTTTGTTTTCTGTTAAGGTTCCACACAGCAGAGAGAGTTCATGCAAAGAGACATTGTGTTTTTAATGGATTCCTCTGATGAAATGCTGAGCGACTTCACACAAGTGCTTGGCTTTGTTGAGCAGATGGTGGAGAAACTCACTGTGGGTGAGAGGAAAGATCAAGTTTCCGTGGTTCAATACAGCAGCGAACCTTCAGTTGAGTTTCTCCTGAACACACACAAATCACAGCAGAGCGCTGCCGGCGGTTTCAAAACCATCAGACACAAAGGAGGCAGGGCGCGCAACACAGGAGCTGCTCTGAATTACGTCAAGGAAAATGTTTTCACACCTTCCTCTGGAAGCAGACGCCAACAAGGAGTCCCTCAGACCCTGGTTCTTCTGACCAGCGGACGGTCAAATGACGACGTCAGGAACGCTGCGGAAAACCTAAAAGAAATCGGTGTGATGATATTTGTGGTGGGAATAAAGAATGCTGACATCCTTGAGATGCAGTCCATTTCCCAGGAAGCCAGTCAAGTTTTCCTTGCAGCAGACTCCAGTGACATGTCAGACACTGAACAAGAAATCCTCACATCCATTCAGACGGGTCAGAAGTATGTTGCCACAACAGCGTCATATGGTAAGATTTGAACAGTTTGCCCACAGCTTGATGAATGAATGCTTAGTTTTAGTCAGTGGCCGTTCACTGAACCAGCCAACTTGTCTGGTTCATCTGACTGCAGATCCCAGCAGCAGAGACATTGTGTTTCTGATTGACGGCTCTGATGATTCTCAGCGAAGATTCCCAGACATCACAGATTTTGTCCAGAGAATAGTGAGAGACCTGAGCATTGGTCCCGACAGTGACCATCTGGCTGTGGTCCAGTACAGCAGCGCCGCTGAGATTCATTTTAACCTGAGTCGCTACGTGACTGAGGATGATGTTCTGGAAGCGGTTGATGGCTTGACTCACAAAGGAGGTTATCCTAAAAACATTGGAGCTGCTCTCCAGTATGTGAGAGACCATGTCTTTACTCCAGAGTCAGGAAGTCGGATCCGGCAGGGCGTGCCACAGATACTAGTGCTGCTGAGCGGAGGAAGATCTGGGGACGACATAAGGACCTCAGTGAGGTTGCTGAAGGAAATGGGTGTTTCTATAGTTGCCATCGGGACGAGTGATGCAGACACCTTAGAGCTTCAGACAATATCTCATGAACCCAGATATGCACTCTCTGTTACTGACTATGAGGAACTTTCCACTGTCAAGCAGGACGTGTTGTTGTTGTTAAGAGAGCCGTCACAACATGTGGTGCATTCAGTAGATTTTGGTAAGATCTGCTCTGATTCTGATTTAGTTTAAAAAAATCAGACTGGAAAGTCATCATGAGAAAACCTGACTGCCTTTAATCTATGCTTCTTGTTTTTGTTGCAGATTCAAAGAAAAGTGATGTAGTTTTTCTAATTGATGGCTCATATGACTCAAGAAATGGCTTTGAGGAAATTCGAGCCTTTATTCAAAGAATTGTTGAAAATTTAAACGTGAGTCAGAACGGAGACCAAGTAGCTGTTGTTCAGTTCAGCCGTGACGCCACAGCTAATTTCTACTTGAACTCCTATTCATCTAAGAGCGACGTGCTCAGTTCCATTAGAACGATGAGGCATAAGCTGGGACGGCCGCTTCACATCGGGAAAGCACTGGAGTTTGTCAAGGACCATGTCTTTGCTGCTTCAGTGGGAGGCAGAGGAGCCAATCGGGCTTCTCAGCTTCTGTATTTGTTTAGTGGTGGTAGGTCTGGAGATGATGTTAGAGGACCAGCTCAGATACTGAAAGCCAAGGGGATAAAGACTTTGAGTATTGGAACAAAGAACGCAGATACATTGGAAATGCAAACAGTGGCTTACACACCTGGACATTATTTTTATGTTCCAAACTATGAAAACCTGCAAAGAATTCACACATCTGTGGAAACCAAACTGAGGGACTCACAAGAAACCACTGAGTTCACAACTGGTAAGAAGCTAAACATGAGAGTTCTCAAGGTGGCTGATAATTAATGTTCTTTTCAAATTCATGAGCTTGTCTATATGTGCTTGTATACATTTCAGACCCGTCTACAGATGTAGAAACAGATCATCAGAAAGCTGATATTGTTTTTCTTGTTGACGGATCCGATAACATGCAACCTAATGAAAGACTAATGTTGGAGTTTGTGACGGATTTTGTCAAGAATTTAGAAATTGGGCCAAGTAAAGCACAGGTTGCTTTGGTCCAGTACAGCACAGAACCCAGTGCTGACTTTACCCTGAACAGATACTCAGTGAAGGAGGATGCCTTGAATCACCTGAGCAACGTGAAGCTGAAAGGAGGAGGCTCAGTAAACACCGGCAGAGCCATTGATTTCGTGAGGAATACAGTCTTCACTGCTTCATCGGGAAGCCGGCTCCAGCAGGGAGTCCCTCAGGTACTGGTCCTTGCAAGTGGGAGAAAGTCTGAGGATGATATCTTACGCCCAGTGGGAATGCTAAAAAATGCTGGCATTGTTGTGTTTGCTGTTGGAGTGGACAGTGCAGACAGGTCTGAGATGGAGCGGTTAGCTCCAGGGGCTTGGTATTTTCTCAAGGACTCATCTGATTTTCCGCTGGTGAGACAGCAGCTGTTGTCAGCCACTGCCTCTCTCAGAGGCTCTGTAAGCCCAGGGATTGGTAAGTGAAAAACTTTCTCACCTAAAACGCAGAACATTCAGCTATATTGAGCATATTTTGGTGGTGACTATACTTGGTTGTTCAGCAGCACTTTCAAAATGTATCTGATGATTCACATTCTTAGGTTCAAGTTCCACAATGAAAAGAGATATTGTATTTCTCATTGATGGATCTGATGACGTCAGGAACACATTCAGCACCATTCGCGAATTCATTGCAAATCTGGTTCAAAATTTTGATCTAGACCATGAGCAGGATAAAGTTGCTGTTGTCCAGTACAGCAACAACGCTGAAATCAGCTTCAGTCTGGATTCCTATGCCACAAAAGACGACGTTCTGCAGCGCATTGCGAGCCTTAAGCTGAAAGGCGGCCGCCCTCAGTACATTGGCGCAGCTCTACAGTTTGTAAAAGACAAAGTTTTTGTCTCAAACGCTGGTGGGCGAAAAACTGAAGGTGCACAGCAGATACTTGTTGTATTGGCCGGGGGAAGGTCCAGAGATTCACCGCGGGGCCCAGCAACCGCACTCAAACGCGGGGGGGTTGTCATATTGGCAGTTGGATCAAGACAGTCGAATTCAGCTGAAATGCAGGCCATTTCATCTGACACAGACTTCACATACTCTGTCCCTGACTTTGTTAATCTGCCTCGTATTCAACAACTTCTGACGAGGCGTCTTACTGGAATCAAGAGTCAGGAGATGACAGAAGGTAAGGGTGAAGGTTTAAAAGTCACATATATACATAGTGGGGTGAAAAGTGTTTGCACCTTACTGACTTCCTATTTTTTGCATGTTTGTCAAACTTCAGTGTTTCAGAACATCAAATCAATTTAAATATTAGTCAAAGACAACAAGTAACACGACATGCAGCTTTTAAATGGTGTTTAAATAGCGATGCGCTTTATCTGGGCCACACATGCATGGAAAGGAAAAGTGACTTATCACACCTGAGCTCCAAACCTGATTACTCTTCTGTTCTCATGACATCACTTAAATCAAGGGATGCACTGATCCACCGTTTTCACTCCCAATGCAGATATCTGAGGTTTAGTATCTGCCAAAACAATACAGAAAAACTGCTGAATTGACTTGAAGTTTTTTTAAACAAACAGAAATGTAGTGAATTACAAATTTATTTCCTAGCTCAGTGAAACATACTGCAATATACCAACAACTTCACAAGATTCAGCTGTTACTGAACAACTTGAATTTGTTCAGTAGATGCAATTTGGAGCATAAAAGTCAATGTAAAATAAAAAAAACTGAAACTGACAAACAATAGATTGACTGCCTTGGGCAGACATGCAAATCTGAACTGCATCAAACTTTCTGTCATGCTTCAGAAAGTGCAATTAAAAACAATGTAAAATAAATAAATCCAGAAGGAAAGGGCAGAAATATTTGCTTGAATCAAAATACAGAAACAAACAATCTGTTCTGCACCAGGAAATAATGTGTGGATAAATTATCCACACATTTGTACCAGTTGCATTTAAATAAATGCAGAGCATCATAACCAAGCTGAACCGTACAAAGCAAAAACCGGCAGTCCTACCGTTCACAGAATCGAATTGCCCCATCAGGTATGGCTTCACTAAAAAATATCTATTTTTGAAGTTTTGAGCTTTTGTTCCATCTTCCAACCAGGCTGTGAGTTTCTGTCCTTTTAGCCTCGTTAGCAGGTTAGGGACCCGCTAACAAGGGATTCCCTCAAATAAGCAGAAGAAAATAATAAATATAACTGGTTTTCTTCAACCCCAAAGGAAAATAGAACAATTCTCATATTGTAGGTGATAGAACTCTAGCAGTGCAGCCCAGGAACAGGCAGATATACATACATGTGTGCAGTGGCATGCAATGTATTGTAATAATGTTCTAAAGTAATAAAATCTCTGAAACTCACAGAGAAACTGAAAAACATTCGTGTGGACATGGTTCCTCCAATCACATTTGGAGTTCTGCCTCAGTTTTCTTTTCACCCGTATCTTTATCGTGGACGTTGTCACTTCTGACCTATTTTCTTTTCCAACGCCTGATACCAGCGTGGGTTGAGTGATGCTGGAGACGCTAATGAGCCATGTCAAAACTTCAAACTTGACATTTACTGACCAAAACCAAAGTTTGAGTAGTAAATTAAGCCTTGTGTAACAGTCAACTCTGGATTTTCCCTCCACATCCCCTGAAACTGCAGGTCTACATTTAGTAGCCAATGTTACGACAGGAGATGTTTTTCATATTGACATTAATATATTAATATCGGATCAGTCCATCTCTAAATAAAATAAGGCCTGACTGACAAAATGAAGAACACCATCAGATCCTTAACAGCTGCACATCATGTTGACATCCAAATAAATTCAGAAACAAATGAAGGAGAAGATAATTGATGTCTATCAGTTTGGAAAACTGATATAAAGGAATAAAAAGGCATTTCAAAACCTTCAGACCAAAGTCAGAGCCTTGTTCACTCCAAACATGGAGGGAATGAGGAACAGTGATGAACCGTTCAAGCAGTGACTGGCAGATCACACTTACTTCCCTAAGAAGTCAAAAAAAAAAACCCGACAACAAATCCAGAAGACAGAAATCCCCAGAGACAGGGTCAGCCGTCACGCTGCCCCAAAACGAAAACATTGCAGAAAAATGGCCTTGACGGGACAGTGAAGAGATAAAGACCATTGCCAAACAGAAAAAACATGAAAACTCACCTAATTTCACTAGAACAGACCTTCTGCATGTATTAAGTTTAAATAGCAATAACTTTCTCAAACAAGAAAATACACATACACATATTAAAAAAAACACCAGATAACAACTGCTAATTGTATTTATTTCTGTTTTCCAAGAACAGCAGTTTAAAATGATTAGATGTTCTGAAACAATGTTGAAAACATGTGAAACAAAAAGGAAAGAAGGAGAAAAACGTTTTCATGACTTCAGATATGGTTGAGCTTAAAGTGAAATTTGAGATTTCTATTTTTTTTTTTTTTTTTTTTTTTTTTTTTTTTTTTTTTTTTTTTTTTTTTTTTTTTTTTTTTTTTTTTTTTTTTTTTTTTTTTTTTTTTAGCCTAGGTCAAAAATCCACACACTGAAATACAAGAGTTTCTCTAGCACTGATCAAATAACTGATGTTTGGAGGTCAGCGTATCATCTGACTTGCATAGGGCCAGAATTTGCTACTTCAACCTGAAATTGTCTTATGTTTCCCAGTGGTCAGACAGCAGCCGGCAGGAAGGGACGTGGTGTTCTTGCTGGATGGATCTGATGGCACTAGATCTGGCTTCCCAGCAATGCGAGACTTTGTCCAACGGGTAGTGGAGACACTCAGTGTAGATGACAACAAAGATCGTGTCTCAGTGGTTCAGTACAGCAGGGATCCAGCTGTCCAGTTCTATTTGAACACGCATACCCGACAAAAGGCCAGATCCTTGACGCTGTCAGGGGTTTGAGGCACAAAGGCGGAAGACCCCTCAATACGGGAGCAGCTCTCCAGTACTTGAGGGATAACGTGTTCACTTCCTCTGCCGGAAGCAGGCGGCCGGAAGGAGTTCCGCAGGTCCTGGTATTGCTAAGTGGCGGAAAATCATTCGACAGTGTTGACGCACCGGCCGCCGCCCTCAAACAGATGGGCGTCTTGATCTTTGCTATTGGAAGTAGAGGCTCCGACAGCAGAGAATTACAGAAAGTATCCCACGATCCCAATTATGCTCTGTCTGTGTCCGAATTCACTGACCTTCCCAGTGTCCAACAGCAGCTTCAGGCCTCTGTGGAGGCCGTGGTTGTCGACGTCACCCCCTGAGTCACCAACTGTACTCGGTATGTTTTCAGGCATGCTCCTCCAAAGGTGACCTAAGCAGTTGCCTGTCTTAATTCTAAGCACAAGTAGGAAGAGAAATTGCTGGATCCATGCTTAGTTCCCAGCTTGCCTGTTGTGATGATCCATGCCATGTTTAGCTTCTGTAAGAAGTGAGAAAGCGTAGGACATATTGTCATCTCAAAACAGTCCTGTAGTTGACAGGGATCCTGGGAGGCATCTTTGATCAATGGTTTTGACTCTTTTGCCTTCCCTTCTATTCTCAGTTGACACTGCCAAAAAGGACATTGTATTCCTTCTCGATGGTTCTGACGGCACAAGGAATGGCTTCCCTGCCATGCGGGATTTTGTGGAAAAAGTGGTGGAAAAGCTCGATGTGGGAGAAAACAAAGACCATGTTTCTGTGGTCCAATTCAGCAGAGAAGCTGAAGTCCATTTCTACCTAAACACGTACAATACAAAGGAGGATATCGTGGATGCGATCAGAGGGCTTAGACACAGAGGAGGAAGACCCCTAAACACCGGGGCAGCCCTCCAACATGTCAGGGACAATGTCTTTACAACCTCCCTCGGGAGTAGACATCGGCAAGGTGTCAAACAAATGTTGATCCTGCTAACTGGGGGAAGGTCTTTTGACAATGTTGACGCCCCAGCCTCTGCTCTCAAACAGCAGGGCGTCTTTGTGATTGGTATTGGAACAAGGACCTCTGACAGCAGAGAGCTGCAGAAGTTATCATATGAGCCCACTTATGCGCTATCAGTCTCTGAATTCACAGACCTCCCTAGTGTCCGCAAGAATCTCCTCTGTCATGGGCACCCTTTGCCACCAACAGTGACGGGTAAGAAAGTGATACATTTAACATGACAGGGTTTTGAAAGATGCTGTTTGAAGTCAGTTCATGTATAAATTTCCCAGCCTAGGTCAAAAATCCACACACTGAAATACAAGAGTTTCTCTAGCACTGATCAAATAACTGATGTTTGGAGGTCAGCGTATCATCTGACTTGCATAGGGCCAGAATTTGCTACTTCAACCTGAAATTGTCTTATGTTTCCCAGTGGTCAGACAGCAGCCGGCAGGAAGGGACGTGGTGTTCTTGCTGGATGGATCTGATGGCACTAGATCTGGCTTCCCAGCAATGCGAGACTTTGTCCAACGGGTAGTGGAGACACTCAGTGTAGATGACAACAAAGATCGTGTCTCAGTGGTTCAGTACAGCAGGGATCCAGCTGTCCAGTTCTATTTGAACACGTGCCCGACAAGAGGCCAGATCCTTGACGCTGTCAGGGGTTTGAGGCACAAGGCGGAAGACCCCTCAATACGGGAGCAGCTCTCCAGTACTTGAGGGATAACGTGTTCACTTCCTCTGCCGGAAGCAGGCGGCCGGAAGGAGTTCCGCAGGTCCTGGTATTGCTAAGTGGCGGAAAATCATTCGACAGTGTTGGCGCACCGGCCGCCCGCCCTCAAACAGATGGGCGTCTTGATCTTTGCTATTGGAAGTAGAGGCTCCGACAGCAGAGAATTACAGAAAGTATCCCACGATCCCAATTATGCTCTGTCTGTGTCGAATTCACTGACCTTCCCAGTGTCCAACAGCAGCTTCAGGCCTCTGTGGAGGCCGTGGGTTGTCGACGTCACCCCTGAGTCACCAACTGTACTCGGTATGTTTTCCAGGCATGCTCCTCCAAAGGTGACCTAAGCAGTTGCCTGTCTTAATTCTAAGCACAAGTAGGAAGAGAAATTGCTGGATCCATGCTTAGTTCCCAGCTTGCCTGTTGTGATGATCCATGCCATGTTTAGCTTCTGTAAGAAGTGAGAAAGCGTAGGACATATTGTCATCTCAAAACAGTCCTGTAGTTGACAGGGATCCTGGGAGGCATCTTTGATCAATGGTTTTGACTCTTTTGCCTTCCCTTCTATTCTCAGTTGACACTGCCAAAAAGGACATTGTATTCCTTCTCGATGGTTCTGACGGCACAAGGAATGGCTTCCTGCCATGCGGGATTTTGTGGAAAAAGTGGTGGAAAAGCTCGATGTGGGAGAAAACAAAGACCATGTTTCTGTGGTCCAATTCAGCAGAGAAGCTGAAGTCCATTTCTACCTAAACACGTACAATACAAAGGAGGATATCGTGGATGCGATCAGAGGGCTTAGACACAGAGGAGGAAGACCCCTAAACACCGGGGGCAGCCCTCCAACATGTCAGGGACAATGTCTTTACAACCCCCTCGGGAGTAGACATCGGCAAGGTGTCAAACAAATGTTGATCCTGCTAACTGGGGGAAGGTCTTTTGACAATGTTGACGCCCCAGCCTCTGCTCTCAAACAGCAGGGCGTCTTTGTGATTGGTATTGGAACAAAGACCTCTGACAGCAGAGAGCTGCAGAAGTTATCATATGAGCCCACTTATGCGCTATCAGTCTCTGAATTCACAGACCTCCCTAGTGTCCAAGCACAACTCTCCTCTGTCATGGGCACAGCGCTAACAAGGGTCACACCTTTGCCACCAACAGTGACGGGTAAGAAAGTGATACATTTAACATGACAAGGTTTTGAAAGATGCTGTTTGAAGTCAGTTCATGTATACATTTCCCAGCCTAGGTCAAAAATCCACACACTGAAATACAAGAGTTTCTCTAGCACTGATCAAATAACTGATGTTTGGAGGTCAGCGTATCATCTGACTTGCATAGGGCCAGAATTTGCTACTTCAACCTGAAATTGTCTTATGTTTCCCAGTGGTCAGACAGCAGCCGGCAGGAAGGGACGTGGTGTTCTTGCTGGATGGATCTGATGGCACTAGATCTGGCTTCCCAGCAATGCGAGACTTTGTCCAACGGGTAGTGGAGACACTCAGTGTAGATGACAACAAAGATCGTGTCTCAGTGGTTCAGTACAGCAGGGATCCAGCTGTCCAGTTCTATTTGAACACGTACACGACTAAAAAGGCCAGATCCTTGACGCTGTCAGGGGTTTGAGGCACAAAGGCGTGAAGACCCTCAATACGGGAGCAGCTCTCCAGTACTTGAGGGATAACGTGTTCACTTCCTCTGCCGGAAGCAGGCGGCCGGAAGGAGTTCCGCAGGTCCTGGTATTGCTAAGTGGCGGAAAATCATTCGACAGTGTTGACGCACCGCCGCCGCCCTCAAACAGATGGGCGTCTTGATCTTTGCTATTGGAAGTAGAGGCTCCGACAGCAGAGAATTACAGAAAGTATCCCACGATCCCAATTATGCTCTGTCTGTGTCCGAATTCACTGACCTTCCCAGTGTCCAACAGCAGCTTCAGGCCTCTGTGGAGGCCGTGGTTGTCGACGCCACCCCCTGAGTCACCAACTGTACTCGGTATGTTTTCAGGCATGCTCCTCCAAAGGTGACCTAAGCAGTTGCCTGTCTTAATTCTAAGCACAAGTAGGAAGAGAAATTGCTGGATCCATGCTTAGTTCCCAGCTTGCCTGTTGTGATGATCCATGCCATGTTTAGCTTCTGTAAGAAGTGAGAAAGCGTAGGACATATTGTCATCTCAAAACAGTCCTGTAGTTGACAGGGATCCTGGGAGGCATCTTTGATCAATGGTTTTGACTCTTTTGCCTTCCCTTCTATTCTCAGTTGACACTGCCAAAAAGGACATTGTATTCCTTCTCGATGGTTCTGACGGCACAAGGAATGGCTTCCCTGCCATGCGGGATTTTGTGGAAAAAGTGGTGGAAAAGCTCGATGTGGGAGAAAACAAAGACCATGTTTCTGTGGTCCAATTCAGCAGAGAAGCTGAAGTCCATTTCTACCTAAACACGTACAATACAAAGGAGGATATCGTGGATGCGATCAGAGGGCTTAGACACAGAGGAGGAAGACCCCTAAACACCGGGGCAGCCCTCCAACATGTCAGGGACAATTCAGAGGGCTGTCTTTACAACCTCCCTCGGGAGTAGACATCGGCAAGGTGTCAAACAAATGTTGATCCTGCTAACTGGGGGAAGGTCTTTTGACAATGTTGACGCCCCAGCCTCTGCTCTCAAACAGCAGGGCGTCTTTGTGATTGGTATTGGAACAAAGGACCTCTGACAGCAGAGAGCTGCAGAAGTTATCATATGAGCCCACTTATGCGCTATCAGTCTCTGAATTCACAGACCTCCCTAGTGTCCAAGCACAACTCTCCTCTGTCATGGGCACAGCGCTAACAAGGGTCACACCTTTGCCACCAACAGTGACGGGTAAGAAAGTGATACATTTAACATGACAAGGTTTTGAAAGATGCTGTTTGAAGTCAGTTCATGTATACATTTCCCAGCCTAGGTCAAAAATCCACACACTGAAATACAAGAGTTTCTCTAGCACTGATCAAATAACTGATGTTTGGAGGTCAGCGTATCATCTGACTTGCATAGGGCCAGAATTTGCTACTTCAACCTGAAATTGTCTTATGTTTCCCAGTGGTCAGACAGCAGCCGGCAGGAAGGGACGTGGTGTTCTTAAGCTGGATGGATCTGATGGCACTAGATCTGGCTTCCCAGCAATGCGAGACTTTGTCCAACGGGTAGTGGAGACACTCAGTGTAGATGACAACAAAGATCGTGTCTCAGTGGTTCAGTACAGCAGGGATCCAGCTGTCCAGTTCTATTTGAACACGTATACATGACAAAGGCCAGATCCTTGACGCTGTCAGGGGTTTGAGGCACAAAGGCGGAAGACCCCTCAATACGGGAGCAGCTCTCCAGTACTTGAGGGATAACGTGTTCACTTCCTCTGCCGGAAGCAGGCGGCCGGAAGGAGTTCCGCAGGTCCTGGTATTGCTAAGTGGCGGAAAATCATTCGACAGTGTTGACGCACCGCCGCCGCCCTCAAACAGATGGGCGTCTTGATCTTTGCTATTGGAAGTAGAGGCTCCGACAGCAGAGAATTACAGAAAGTATCCCACGATCCCAATTATGCTCTGTCTGTGTCCGAATTCACTGACCTTCCCAGTGTCCAACAGCAGCTTCAGGCCTCTGTGGAGGCCGTGGTTGTCGACGTCACCCCTGAGTCACCAACTGTACTCGGTATGTTTTCAGGCATGCTCCTCCAAAGGTGACCTAAGCAGTTGCCTGTCTTAATTCTAAGCACAAGTAGGAAGAGAAATTGCTGGATCCATGCTTAGTTCCCAGCTTGCCTGTTGTGATGATCCATGCCATGTTTAGCTTCTGTAAGAAGTGAGAAAGCGTAGGACATATTGTCATCTCAAAACAGTCCTGTAGTTGACAGGGATCCTGGGAGGCATCTTTGATCAATGGTTTTGACTCTTTTGCCTTCCCTTCTATTCTCAGTTGACACTGCCAAAAAGGACATTGTATTCCTTCTCGATGGTTCTGACGGCACAAGGAATGGCTTCCCTGCCATGCGGGATTTTGTGGAAAAAGTGGTGGAAAAGCTCGATGTGGGAGAAAACAAAGACCATGTTTCTGTGGTCCAATTCAGCAGAGAAGCTGAAGTCCATTTCTACCTAAACACGTACAATACAAAGGAGGATATCGTGGATGCGATCAGAGGGCTTAGACACAGAGGAGGAAGACCCCTAAACACCGGGGCAGCCCTCCAACATGTCAGGGACAATGTCTTTACAACCCCCTCGGGGAGTAGACATCGGCAAGGTGTCAAACAAATGTTGATCCTGCTAACTGGGGGAAGGTCTTTTGACAATGTTGACGCCCCAGCCTCTGCTCTCAAACAGCAGGGCTGTCTTTGTGATTGGTATTGGAACAAAGACCTCTGACAGCAGAGAGCTGCAGAAGTTATCATATGAGCCCACTTATGCGCTATCAGTCTCTGAATTCACAGACCTCCCTAGTGTCCAAGCACAACTCTCCTCTGTCATGGGCACAGCGCTAACAAGGGTCACACCTTGCCACCAACAGTGACGGGTAAGAAAGTGATACATTTAACATGACAAGGTTTTGAAAGATGCTGTTTGAAGTCAGTTCATGTATACATTTCCCAGCCTAGGTCAAAAATCCACACACTGAAATACAAGAGTTTCTCTAGCACTGATCAAATAACTGATGTTTGGAGGTCAGCGTATCATCTGACTTGCATAGGGCCAGAATTTGCTACTTCAACCTGAAATTGTCTTATGTTTCCCAGTGGTCAGACAGCAGCCGGCAGGAAGGGACGTGGTGTTCTTGCTGGATGGATCTGATGGCACTAGATCTGGCTTCCCAGCAATGCGAGACTTTGTCCAACGGGTAGTGGAGACACTCAGTGTAGATGACAACAAAGATCGTGTCTCAGTGGTTCAGTACAGCAGGGATCCAGCTGTCCAGTTCTATTTGAACACGTACGACAAAAGGCCAGATCCTTGACGCTGTCAGGGGTTTGAGGCACAAAGGCGGAAGACCCCTCAATACGGGAGCAGCTCTCCAGTACTTGAGGGATAACGTGTTCACTTCCTCTGCCGGAAGCAGGCGGCCGGAAGGAGTTCCGCAGGTCCTGGTATTGCTAAGTGGCGGAAAATCATTCGACAGTGTTGACGCACGGCCGCCGCCCTCAAACAGATGGGCGTCTTGATCTTTGCTATTGGAAGTAGAGGCTCCGACAGCAGAGAATTACAGAAAGTATCCCACGATCCCAATTATGCTCTGTCTGTGTCCGAATTCACTGACCTTCCCAGTGTCCAACAGCAGCTTCAGGCCTCTGTGGAGGCCGTGGTTGTCGACGTCACCCCTGAGTCACCAACTGTACTCGGTATGTTTTCAGGCGTGCTCCTCCAAAGGTGACCTAAGCAGTTGCCTGTCTTAATTCTAAGCACAAGTAGGAAGAGAAATTGCTGGATCCATGCTTAGTTCCCAGCTTGCCTGTTGTGATGATCCATGCCATGTTTAGCTTCTGTAAGAAGTGAGAAAGCGTAGGACATATTGTCATCTCAAAACAGTCCTGTAGTTGACAGGGATCCTGGGAGGCATCTTTGATCAATGGTTTTGACTCTTTTGCCTTCCCTTCTATTCTCAGTTGACACTGCCAAAAAGGACATTGTATTCCTTCTCGATGGTTCTGACGGCACAAGGAATGGCTTCCCTGCCATGCGGGATTTTGTGGAAAAAGTGGTGGAAAAGCTCGATGTGGGAGAAAACAAAGACCATGTTTCTGTGGTCCAATTCAGCAGAGAAGCTGAAGTCCATTTCTACCTAAACACGTACAATACAAAGGAGGATATCGTGGATGCGATCAGAGGGCTTAGACACAGAGGAGGAAGACCCCTAAACACCGGGGCAGCCCTCCAACATGTCAGGGACAATGTCTTTACAACCCCCTCGGGGAGTAGACATCGGCAAGGTGTCAAACAAATGTTGATCCTGCTAACTGGGGGAAGGTCTTTTGACAATGTTGACGCCCCAGCCTCTGCTCTCAAACAGCAGGGCGTCTTTGTGATTGGTATTGGAACAAAGACCTCTGACAGCAGAGAGCTGCAGAAGTTATCATATGAGCCCACTTATGCGCTATCAGTCTCTGAATTCACAGACCTCCCTAGTGTCCAAGCACAACTCTCCTCTGTCATGGGCACAGCGCTAACAAGGGTCACACCTTTGCCACCAACAGTGACGGGTAAGAAAGTGATACATTTAACATGACAAGGTTTTGAAAGATGCTGTTTGAAGTCAGTTCATGTATACATTTCCCAGCCTAGGTCAAAAATCCACACACTGAAATACAAGAGTTTCTCTAGCACTGATCAAATAACTGATGTTTGGAGGTCAGCGTATCATCTGACTTGCATAGGGCCAGAATTTGCTACTTCAACCTGAAATTGTCTTATGTTTCCCAGTGGTCAGACAGCAGCCGGCAGGAAGGGACGTGGTGTTCTTGCTGGATGGATCTGATGGCACTAGATCTGGCTTCCCAGCAATGCGAGACTTTGTCCAACGGGTAGTGGAGACACTCAGTGTAGATGACAACAAAGATCGTGTCTCAGTGGTTCAGTACAGCAGGGATCCAGCTGTCCAGTTCTATTTGAACACGTACACGACAAAAGGCCAGATCCTTGACGCTGTCAGGGGTTTGAGGCACAAAGGCGGAAGACCCCTCAATACGGGAGCAGCTCTCCAGTACTTGAGGGATAACGTGTTCACTTCCTCTGCCGGGAAGCAGGCGGCCGGAAGGAGTTCCGCAGGTCCTGGTATTGCTAAGTGGCGGAAAATCATTCGACAGTGTTGACGCACCGGCCGCCGCCCTCAAACAGATGGGCGTCTTGATCTTTGCTATTGGAAGTAGAGGCTCCGACAGCAGAGAATTACAGAAAGTATCCCACGATCCCAATTATGCTCTGTCTGTGTCCGAATTCACTGACCTTCCCAGTGTCCAACAGCAGCTTCAGGCCTCTGTGGAGGCCGTGGTTGTCGACGTCACCCCTGAGTCACCAACTGTACTCGGTATGTTTTCAGGCATGCTCCTCCAAAGGTGACCTAAGCAGTTGCCTGTCTTAATTCTAAGCACAAGTAGGAAGAGAAATAGCTGGATCCATGCTTAGTTCCCAGCTTGCCTGTTGTGATGATCCATGCCATGTTTAGCTTCTGTAAGAAGTGAGAAAGCGTAGGACATATTGTCATCTCAAAACAGTCCTGTAGTTGACAGGGATCCTGGGAGGCATCTTTGATCAATGGTTTTGACTCTTTTGCCTTCCCTTCTATTCTCAGTTGACACTGCCAAAAAGGACATTGTATTCCTTCTCGATGGTTCTGACGGCACAAGGAATGGCTTCCCTGCCATGCGGGATTTTGTGGAAAAAGTGGTGGAAAAGCTCGATGTGGGAGAAAACAAAGACCATGTTTCTGTGGTCCAATTCAGCAGAGAAGCTGAAGTCCATTTCTACCTAAACACGTACAATACAAAGGAGGATATCGTGGATGCGATCAGAGGGCTTAGACACAGAGGAGGAAGACCCCTAAACACCGGGGCAGCCCTCCAACATGTCAGGGACAATGTCTTTACAACCCTCCCTCGGGAGTAGACATCGGCAAGGTGTCAAACAAATGTTGATCCTGCTAACTGGGGGAAGGTCTTTTGACAATGTTGACGCCCCAGCCTCTGCTCTCAAACAGCAGGGCGTCTTTGTGATTGGTATTGGAACAAAGACCTCTGACAGCAGAGAGCTGCAGAAGTTATCATATGAGCCCACTTATGCGCTATCAGTCTCTGAATTCACAGACCTCCCTAGTGTCCAAGCACAACTCTCCTCTGTCATGGGCACAGCGCTAACAAGGGTCACACCTTGCCACCAACAGTGACGGGTAAGAAAGTGATACATTTAACATGACAAGGTTTTGAAAGATGCTGTTTGAAGTCAGTTCATGTATACATTTCCCAGCCTAGGTCAAAAATCCACACACTGAAATACAAGAGTTTCTCTAGCACTGATCAAATAACTGATGTTTGGAGGTCAGCGTATCATCTGACTTGCATAGGGCCAGAATTTGCTACTTCAACCTGAAATTGTCTTATGTTTCCCAGTGGTCAGACAGCAGCCGGCAGGAAGGGACGTGGTGTTCTTGCTGGATGGATCTGATGGCACTAGATCTGGCTTCCCAGCAATGCGAGACTTTGTCCAACGGGTAGTGGAGACACTCAGTGTAGATGACAACAAAGATCGTGTCTCAGTGGTTCAGTACAGCAGGGATCCAGCTGTCCAGTTCTATTTGAACACGTATACCGACAAAAGGCCAGATCCTTGACGCTGTCAGGGGTTTGAGGCACAAAGGCGGAAGACCCCTCAATACGGGAGCAGCTCTCCAGTACTTGAGGGATAACGTGTTCACTTCCTCTGCCGGAAGCAGGCGGCCGGAAGGAGTTCCGCAGGTCCTGGTATTGCTAAGTGGCGGAAAATCATTCGACAGTGTTGACGCACCGGCCGCCGCCCTCAAACAGATGGGCGTCTTGATCTTTGCTATTGGAAGTAGAGGCTCCGACAGCAGAGAATTACAGAAAGTATCCCACGATCCCAATTATGCTCTGTCTGTGTCCGAATTCACTGACCTTCCCAGTGTCCAACAGCAGCTTCAGGCCTCTGTGGAGGCCGTGGTTGTCGACGTCACCCCTGAGTCACCAACTGTACTCGGTATGTTTTCAGGCGTGCTCCTCCAAAGGTGACCTAAGCAGTTGCCTGTCTTAATTCTAAGCACAAGTAGGAAGAGAAATAGCTGGATCCATGCTTAGTTCCCAGCTTGCCTGTTGTGATGATCCATGCCATGTTTAGCTTCTGTAAGAAGTGAGAAAGCGTAGGACATATTGTCATCTCAAAACAGTCCTGTAGTTGACAGGGATCCTGGGAGGCATCTTTGATCAATGGTTTTGACTCTTTTGCCTTCCCTTCTATTCTCAGTTGACACTGCCAAAAAGGACATTGTATTCCTTCTCGATGGTTCTGACGGCACAAGGAATGGCTTCCCTGCCATGCGGGATTTTGTGGAAAAAGTGGTGGAAAAGCTCGATGTGGGAGAAAACAAAGACCATGTTTCTGTGGTCCAATTCAGCAGAGAAGCTGAAGTCCATTTCTACCTAAACACGTACAATACAAAGGAGGATATCGTGGATGCGATCAGAGGGCTTAGACACAGAGGAGGAAGACCCCTAAACACCGGGGCAGCCCTCCAACATGTCAGGGACAATGTCTTTACAACCTCCTCGGGGAGTAGACATCGGCAAGGTGTCAAACAAATGTTGATCCTGCTAACTGGGGGAAGGTCTTTTGACAATGTTGACGCCCCAGCCTCTGCTCTCAAACAGCAGGGCGTCTTTGTGATTGGTATTGGAACAAAGGACCTCTGACAGCAGAGAGCTGCAGAAGTTATCATATGAGCCCACTTATGCGCTATCAGTCTCTGAATTCACAGACCTCCCTAGTGTCCAAGCACAACTCTCCTCTGTCATGGGCACAGCGCTAACAAGGGTCACACCTTTGCCACCAACAGTGACGGGTAAGAAAGTGATACATTTAACATGACAAGGTTTTGAAAGATGCTGTTTGAAGTCAGTTCATGTATACATTTCCCAGCCTAGGTCAAAAATCCACACACTGAAATACAAGAGTTTCTCTAGCACTGATCAAATAACTGATGTTTGGAGGTCAGCGTATCATCTGACTTGCATAGGGCCAGAATTTGCTACTTCAACCTGAAATTGTCTTATGTTTCCCAGTGGTCAGACAGCAGCCGGCAGGAAGGGACGTGGTGTTCTTGCTGGATGGATCTGATGGCACTAGATCTGGCTTCCCAGCAATGCGAGACTTTGTCCAACGGGTAGTGGAGACACTCAGTGTAGATGACAACAAAGATCGTGTCTCAGTGGTTCAGTACAGCAGGGATCCAGCTGTCCAGTTCTCATTTGAACACGCATACCGACAAAGGCTAGATCCTTGACGCTGCTCAGGGGTTTGAGGCACAAAGGCGGAAGACCCCTCAATACGGGAGCAGCTCTCCAGTACTTGAGGGATAACGTGTTCACTTCCTCTGCCGGAAGCAGGCGGCCGGGAAGGAGTTCCGCAGGTCCTGGTATTGCTAAGTGGCGGAAAATCATTCGACAGTGTTGACGCACCGCCGCCGCCCTCAAACAGATGGGCGCCTTGATCTTTGCTATTGGAAGTAGAGGCTCCGACAGCAGAGAATTACAGAAAGTATCCCACGATCCCAATTATGCTCTGTCTGTGTCCGAATTCACTGACCTTCCCAGTGTCCAACAGCAGCTTCAGGCCTCTGTGGAGGCCGTGGTTGTCGACGCCACCCCTGAGTCACCAACTGTACTGTATGTTTTCAGGCGTGCTCCTCCAAAGGTGACCTAAAGCAGTTGCCTGTCTTAATTCTAAGCACAAGTAGGAAGAGAATTTAGCTGGATCCATGCTTAGTTTCCCAGCTTGCCTGTTGTGATGATCCATGCCATGTTTAGCTTCTGTAAGAAGTGAGAAAGCTGTAGGACATATTGTCATCTCCAAAACAGTCCTGTAGTTGGACAGGGATCCTGGGAGGCATCTTTGATCAATGGTTTTGACTTCTTTTGCCTCTTCCATTCTTCTCAGTTGACACTGCCAAAGGACATTGTATTCCTTCGATGGTTCTGACGGCACAAGGAAATGGCTTCCTGCCATGCGGATTTTGTGGAAAAGTGGTGGAAAAGCTCGATGGGAGGAAAAACTGAAAAGACTTGCGTGTTTCTAGGTCCAATTCCTGGAAGCATGAGAGAAGCTTGAAGTCCATTTCTTAATTTTAAACACTTATAACATGGTGTATGGAGGATATTCGGATGCGATTTCAGGAGGGGTTAGACACAGGAGAAGACCAAAAACATCAGCAGCTCCTCCAACATGTCAGGGACACCTTACAACTCGGGAGTAGACATCGGCAAGGTGTCAAAACAAATGCTGATCCTGCTAACTGGGGAAGGTCTTTGACAATGTTGACGCCCCAGCCTGCTCAAAACAGCAGGGCGCTCTTGTGATTGGTATTGGAACAAAGACCTCTGACAGCAGAGAGCTGCAGAAGTTACTGCAAGGAGCCCACTTATGCGCTATCAGTCCCTGGAATTCACAGACCTCCCTAGTGTCCACAACTCTCCTGTCATGGGCACAGCGCTAACAAGGTCACACCTTGCCACCAACAGTGACGGGTAAGAAAGTGACACAGATTTAACATGATGCTAGTTTTGAAAGTGATGTTTGGAAGTCAGTCTATGTATACATTCTGCCTAGGTCAAAATCCACACACTGAAATACAAGAGTTTTCTAGCACTGATCAAATAACTGATGTTTGATGTCATGTATCATCTGACTGCATAGGCCAAATTGCGCCTAACCTGAAATTGTCTATGTTTCCCAGTGGTCAGACAGCAGCCGGCAGGAAAGGGGACGTGGGTGTTCTTGCTAGGATGGATCTGATGGCACTAGATCTGGCTTCCCAGCAATGCCAGACTTTGTCCAAAGTCAGGTAGTGAGATACATCACAGTGTAGATGACAAACAAAGATCGTGTCTCAGTGGTTCAGCACAGCAGGGATCCAGCTGTCCAGTTCTACTTTGAACACGCATGCTCGACAAAAGGCCGTGATCCTTGACGCTGTCAGGGGTTTGAGGCACAAGGCGGAACACTCTCAATACGGGAGCAGCTCTCCCGTAGCAATGGAGGGATAACGTGTTCACTTCCTCTGCCGGAAGCTTAGGCGGAAGGCCGGGAAGGAGTTCCGCGAGTCCTGGGCATTGCTAAGTGATGCAGGCACCATCTCGGGCAGTGTTGACAAGACGCCGCGCCGCCCTCAAACAGATGGGCTGCCTTGATCTTTGCTATTGGAAGTAGAGGCCCGACAGCAGAGAATTACAGAAAGTATCCCACGATCCCAATTGCTGCTCTGTCTGTGTCCGAATTCACTGACCCTCCCAGTGTCCAACAGCAGCTTCAGGCCTCTGTGGAGGCCGTGGTTGCCTCTGACGCCACCCCTGAGTCACCAACTGTACTCGGTGATGTTTTCAGGCGTGCGCCTCCAAAGGTGACCCAAGCAGCTGGGTTCCCTGTCTCCTTAATTCTAAGCACAAGTAGGAAAGAGAAATTGCTGGATCCATGCTTAGTTCCCAGCTGGCTTCTGTTGTGATGATCCATGCCATGCTTTAGCTTCTGTAAGAAGTGAGAGCGTGAGGACATATTGGTCATCTCCAAAACAGTCCCAGAAGCTGACAGGGATCCTGGGAGGCATCTTACGAGTCAATGGTTTTGACCTCTTTTGCCTTCCCTTCTATTCTCAGCTGACACTGCCAAAAAGGACATTGTATTCCTTCTCGATGGTTCTGGCGCGCAAGGAATGGCTTCCTGCCATGCGGGATTTTGTGGAAAAAGTGGTGGAAAAGCTCGATGTGGGGAGAAAAGCAAAGACCATGTTTCTGTGGTCCACAGCAGAGAAGCTGAAGTCCATTTCTACCTAAACACGGCACAATACAAAGGGAGGATAATCGTGGACGCGATCAGAGGGCTTAGACACAGAGGAGGAAGACCTCCTAAACACTGCGTAGCCCCTCCACATGTCAGGGACAATGTCTTTACAACCTCTCGGGAGGTAGACGCCGGCAAGGTGTCAAACAAATGTTGATCCTGCTAACTGGGGAAGGTCTTGACAATGTTGGCGCCCCAGCCTCTGCTCTCAAACAGCAGGCGTCTTTGTGATTGGTATTGGAACAAGGACCTCTGACAGCAGAGAGCTGCAGGAGTTATCATATGAGCCGCACTTATGCGCCAGATCGGTCTCTGAATCTCACAGACCTCCTAGTGTCCAAGCACAACTCTCCTCTGTCATGGGCTGCTGCGCGCTAACAAGGGTCACACCTTTGCCACGCAACAGTGACGGGTAAGAAAGTGGATACATTTAACACAGACAAGGTTTTGAAAGATGCTGTTTGAAGTCAGTTCATGTATGCATTTCAGCTCAGAGTCAAAAATCCACACACTGAAAATACAAGAGTTTCTCTAGCACTGATCAAATAACTGATGTTTGGAGGTCAGGCGTGACATCTGACTCAGCATAGGGTCGTGAATTTGCTACTTCAACCTGAAATTGTCTTATGTTTCCCAGTGGTCAGACAGCACGCCGCAGGAAAGGGACGTGGTGTTCTTGCTGGATGGATCTGATGGGCACTAGATCTGGCTTCCCAGCAATGCGAGACTTTGTCCAACGGGTAGTGGAGACACTCAGTGTAGATGACAACAAGGATCGTGTCTCAGTGGTTCAGTACAGTGGGATCCAGCTGTCCAGTTCTATTTGAACACGCATACGCCACAAAAGGCCAGATCCTTGACGCTGTCAGGGGTTTGAGGCACAAAGGCGGAAGACCCCTCAATACGGAGCAGCTCTCCAGTACTTGAGGGATAACGTGTTCACTTCTCTGCCGGGAAAGCAGGCGGCCGGAAGGAGTTCCGCAGGTCCTGGTATTGCTAAGTGGCGGAAAATCATTCGACAGTGTTGACGCACCGCCGCCGCCCTCAAACAGATGGGCGTCTTGATCTTTGCTATTGGAAGTAGAGGCCCGACAGCAGAGAATTAGCAGAAAGTATCCCACGATCCCAATTATGCTCTGTCTGTGTCCGAATTCACTGACCTTCCCAGTGTCCAACAGCAGCTTCAGGCCTCTGTGGAGGCCGTGGCTGTCGACGTCACCCCTGAGTCACCAACTGTACCTCGGTATGTTTTCAGGCATGCTCCTCCGAAGGTGACCTAAGCAGTTGCCTGTCTTAATTCTAAACACAAGTAGGCTAAGAAATTGTTGGTACATGCTTAGTACCCAGTTTGCCTGTTGTGATGATCCTTGCCATGTTTAGCTTCTGTAAGAAGTGAGAAAGCTTGGGACATATTGTCATCTCAAAACAGTCCTAGAAGCTGACAGGGATCCTGGGAGGCATCTTTGATCAATGGTTTTGACTCTTTTGCCTTCCCTTCTTTTCTCAGTTGACACTGCCAAAAAGGACATTGTATTCCTTCTCGATGGTTCTGACGGCACAAGGAATGGCTTCCCTGCCATGCGGGATTTTGTGGAAAAAGGGTGGTAGCTCGATGTGGGAGAAAACAAAGACCATGTTTTCTGTGGTCCAATTCAGCAGAGAAGCTGAAGTCCATTTCTACCTAAACACGTCATAATACAAAGGAGGATATCGTGGATGCGATCAGAGGGCTTAGACACAGAGGAGGACAGACCCTAAACACCGCAGCCCTCCAACATGTCAGGGACAATGTCTTTACAACCTCCTCGGGAGTAGACACGGCAAGGTGTCAAACAAATGTTGATCCTGCTAACTGGGGGAAGGTCTTTTGACAATGTTGACGCCCAGCCTCTGCTCTCAAACAGCAGGGCGTCTTTGGTGATTGGTATTGAACAAGGACCTCTGACAGCAGAGAGCTGCAGAAGTATCATATGAGCCCACTTATGCGCTATCAGTCTCTGAATTCACAGACCTCCCTAGTGTCCAAGCACAACTCTCCTCTGTCATGGGCACAGCGCTAACAAGGGTCACACCTTTGCCACCAACAGTGACGGGTAAGAAAGTGATACATTTAACATGACAGGGTTTGAAAGATGCTGTTTGAAGTCAGTTCATGTATATCTCCCAGCCTAGGTCAAAAATCCACACACTGAAATACAAGAGTTTCTCTAGCACTGATCAAATAACTGATGTTTGGAGGTCAGCGTATCATCTGACTTGCATAGGGCCAGAATTTGCTACTTCAGCCTGAAAGTGTCTTATGTTTCAGTGGTCAGACACAGCAGCCCGGCAGGAAAGGGACGTGGTGTTCCTGCTGGATTGGATCGGATGGCACTCAGATCTGGCTCTCTTCCTAAAAGAACAATGCGAGTGACTTTGTCCAACGGGTACGTGGAGACACTCAGTGTAGATGACAACAAAGATCGTAGTCTCTCAGTGGTTCTAGTACAGCAGGGATCCAGCTGTCCCAGCTCTTATTTGAACACGCACACGACAAAAGGCCCAGATCCTTGACGCTGTCAGGGTTTGAGGCACATAGGCGGAAGACCCTCAATACGGGAGCAGCTCTCCAGTACTTGAGGATAACGTGTTCACTTCTCTGCCGGGAAGCAGGCGGCCGGGAAGGAGTTCCGCAGGTCCTGGTATTGCTAAGTGGCGGAAAATCATTCGACAGTGTTGACGCATCGCCGCGCCCTCAAACAGATGGGCGTCTTGGATCTTTGCTATTGGAAGTAGAGGCTGCGACAGCGGAGAATTCCAGTAAGTTTCCCACGATCCCACATTATGCTCTGTCTGTGTCCGACTTCACTGACCTTCCCAGTGTCCAACAGCAGTTTCAGGCCTCTGTGGAGGCCGTGGTTGTCGACGCCACCCCTGAGTCACCAACTGTACTCGGGTATGTTTTCAGGCGTGCTCCTCCAAAGGTGACCTCCAAGCAGTTGCCTGTCTTAATTCTAAGCACAAGTAGGAAGAGAAATTGCTGGATCCATGCTTAGTTCCCAGCTTGCCTGTTGTGATGATCCATGCCATGTTTAGCTTCTGTAAGAAGTGAGAAAGCGTAGGACATATTGTCATCTCAAAACAGTCCTGTAGTTGACAGGGATCCTGGGAGGCATCTTTGATCAATGGTTTTGACTCTTTTGCCTTCCCTTCTATTCTCAGTTGACACTGCCAAAAAGGACATTGTATTCCTTCTCGATGGTTCTGACGGCACAAGGAATGGCTTCCCCTGCCATGCGGGATTTTTGTGGAAAAAGTGGTGGAAAAGCTCGATGTGGGAGAAAACAAAGACCATGTTTCTGTGGTCCAATTCAGCAGAGAAGCTGAAGTCCATTTCTACCTAAACACGTACAATACAAAGGAGGATATCGTGGATGCGATCAGAGGGCTTAGACACAGAGGAGGAAGACCCCTAAACACCGGGCAGCCCTCCAACATGTCAGGGACAATGTCTTTACAACCTCCTCGGGGAGTAGACATCGGCAAGGTGTCAAACAAATGTTGATCCTGCTAACTGGGGGAAGGTCTTTTGACAATGTTGACGCCCCAGCCTCTGCTCTCAAACAGCAGGGCGTCTTTGTGATTGGTATTGGAACAAAGACCTCTGACAGCAGAGAGCTGCAGAAGTTATCATATGAGCCCACTTATGCGCTATCAGTCTCTGAATTCACAGACCTCCCTAGTGTCCAAGCACAACTCTCCTCTGTCATGGGCACAGCGCTAACAAGGGTCACACCTTTGCCACCAACAGTGACGGGTAAGAAAGTGATACATTTAACATGACAAGGTTTTGAAAGATGCTGTTTGAAGTCAGTTCATGTATACATTTCCCAGCCTAGGTCAAAAAATCCACACACTGAAATACAAGAGTTTCTCTAGCACTGATCAAATAACTGATGTTTGGAGGTCAGCGTATCATCTGACTTGCATAGGGCCAGAATTTGCTACTTCAACCTGAAATTGTCTTATGTTTCCCAGTGGTCAGACAGCAGCCGGCAGGAAGGGACGTGGTGTTCTTGCTGGATGGATCTGATGGCACTAGATCTGGCTTCCCAGCAATGCGAGACTTTGTCCAACGGGTAGTGGAGACACTCAGTGTAGATGACAACAAAGATCGTGTCTCAGTGGTTCAGTACAGCAGGGATCCAGCTGTCCAGTTCTATTTGAACACGCATACACGACAAAAGGCCAGATCCTTGACGCTGTCAGGGGTTTGAGGCACAAGGCGGAAGACCCCTCAATACGGGAGCAGCTCTCCAGTACTTGAGGGATAACGTGTTCACTTCCTCTGCCGGAAGCAGGCGGCCGGGAAGGAGTTCCGCAGGTCCTGGTATTGCTAAGTGGCGGAAAATCATTCGACAGTGTTGACGCACCGGCCGCCGCCCTCAAACAGATGGGCGCCTTGGTCTTTGCTATTGGAAGTAGAGGCTCCGACAGCAGAGAATTACAGAAAGTATCCCACGATCCCAATTATGCTCTGTCTGTGTCCGAATTCACTGACCTTCCCAGTGTCCAACAGCAGCTTCAGGCCTCTGTGGAGGCCGTGGGTTGTCGACGCCACCCCTGAGTCACCAACTGTACTCGGTATGTTTTCAGGCGTGCTCCTCCAAAGGTGACCTAAGCAGTTGCCTGTCTTAATTCTAAGCACAAGTAGGGAAAGAGAAATTGCTGGATCCATGCTTAGTTCCCAGCTTGCCTGTTGTGATGATCCATGCCATGTTTAGCTTCTGTAAGAAGTGAAAGCGTAGGACATATTGTCATCTCAAAACAGTCCTAGTAGTTGACAGGGATCCTGGGAGGCATCTTTGATCAATGGTTTTGACTCTTTTGCCTTCCCTTCTATTCTCAGTTGACACTGCCAAAAAGGACATTGTATTCCTTCTCGATGGTTCTGACGGCACAAGGAATGGCTTCCCTGCCATGCGGGATTTTGTGGAAAAAGTGGTGGAAAAGCTCGATGTGGGAGAAAACAAAGACCATGTTTCTGTGGTCCAATTCAGCAGAGAAGCTGAAGTCCATTTCTACCTAAACACGCATAATACAAAGGAGGATATCGTGGATGCGATCAGAGGGCTTAGACACAGAGGAGGAAGACCCCTAAACACCGGGGCAGCCCTCCAACATGTCAGGGACAATGTCTTTACAACCCCCTCGGGAGTAGACATCGGGCAAGGTGTCAAACAAATGTTGATCCTGCTAACTGGGGAAGGTCTTTTGACAATGTTGACGCCCAGCCTCTGCTCTCAAACAGCAGGGCGTCTTTGTGATTGGTATTGGAACAAAGACCTCTGACAGCAGAGAGCTGCAGAAGTTATCATATGAGCCCACTTATGCGCTATCAGTCTCTGAATTCACAGACCTCCCTAGTGTCCAAGCACAACTCTCCTCTGTCATGGGCACAGCGCTAACAAGGGTCACACCTTTGCCACCAACAGTGACGGGTAAGAAAGTGATACATTTAACATGACAAGGTTTTGAAAGATGCTGTTTGAAGTCAGTTCATGTATACATTTCCCAGCCTAGGTCAAAAATCCACACACTGAAATACAAGAGTTTCTCTAGCACTGATCAAATAACTGATGTTTGGAGGTCAGCGTATCATCTGACTTGCATAGGGCCAGAATTTGCTACTTCAACCTGAAATTGTCTTATGTTTCCCAGTGGTCAGACAGCAGCCGGCAGGAAGGGACGTGGTGTTCTTGCTGGATGGATCTGATGGCACTAGATCTGGCTTCCCAGCAATGCGAGACTTTGTCCAACGGGTAGTGGAGACACTCAGTGTAGATGACAACAAAGATCGTGTCTCAGTGGTTCAGTACAGCAGGGATCCAGCTGTCCAGTTCTATTTGAACACGTACGCACAAAAGGCCAGATCCTTGACGCTGTCAGGGGTTTGAGGCACAAAGGCGGAAGACCCCTCAATACGGGAGCAGCTCTCCAGTACTTGAGGGATAACGTGTTCACTTCCTCTGCCGGGAAGCAGGCGGCCGGAAGGAGTTCCGCAGGTCCTGGTATTGCTAAGTGGCGGAAAATCATTCGACAGTGTTGACGCACCGCGCCGCCCTCAAACAGATGGGCGTCTTGATCTTTGCTATTGGAAGTAGAGGCTCCGACAGCAGAGAATTACAGAAAGTATCCCACGATCCCAATTATGCTCTGTCTGTGTCCGAATTCACTGACCTTCCCAGTGTCCAACAGCAGCTTCAGGCCTCTGTGGAGGCCGTGGTTGTCGACGTCACCCCCTGAGTCACCAACTGTACTCGGTATGTTTTCAGGCATGCTCCTCCAAAGGTGACCTAAGCAGTTGCCTGTCTTAATTCTAAGCACAAGTAGGAAGAGAAATTGCTGGATCCATGCTTAGTTCCCAGCTTGCCTGTTGTGATGATCCATGCCATGTTTAGCTTCTGTAAGAAGTGAGAAAGCGTAGGACATATTGTCATCTCAAAACAGTCCTGTAGTTGACAGGGATCCTGGGAGGCATCTTTGATCAATGGTTTTGACTCTTTTGCCTTCCCTTCTATTCTCAGTTGACACTGCCAAAAAGGACATTGTATTCCTTCTCGATGGTTCTGACGGCACAAGGAATGGCTTCCCTGCCATGCGGGATTTTGTGGAAAAAGTGGTGGAAAAGCTCGATGTGGGAGAAAACAAAGACCATGTTTCTGTGGTCCAATTCAGCAGAGAAGCTGAAGTCCATTTCTACCTAAACACGTACAATACAAAGGAGGATATCGTGGATGCGATCAGAGGGCTTAGACACAGAGGAGGAAGACCCCTAAACACCGGGGCAGCCCTCCAACATGTCAGGGACAATGTCTTTACAACCCCCTCGGGGAGTAGACATCGGCAAGGTGTCAAACAAATGTTGATCCTGCTAACTGGGGGAAGGTCTTTTGACAATGTTGACGCCCCAGCCTCTGCTCTCAAACAGCAGGGCGTCTTTGTGATTGGTATTGGAACAAGGACCTCTGACAGCAGAGAGCTGCAGAAGTTATCATATGAGCCCACTTATGCGCTATCAGTCTCTGAATTCACAGACCTCCCTAGTGTCCAAGCACAACTCTCCTCTGTCATGGGCACAGCGCTAACAAGGGTCACACCTTTGCCACCAACAGTGACGGGTAAGAAAGTGATACATTTAACATGACAAGGTTTTGAAAGATGCTGTTTGAAGTCAGTTCATGTATACATTTCCCAGCCTAGGTCAAAAATCCACACACTGAAATACAAGAGTTTCTCTAGCACTGATCAAATAACTGATGTTTGGAGGTCAGCGTATCATCTGACTTGCATAGGGCCAGAATTTGCTACTTCAACCTGAAATTGTCTTATGTTTCCCAGTGGTCAGACAGCAGCCGGCAGGAAGGGACGTGGTGTTCTTGCTGGATGGATCTGATGGCACTAGATCTGGCTTCCCAGCAATGCGAGACTTTGTCCAACGGGTAGTGGAGACACTCAGTGTAGATGACAACAAAGATCGTGTCTCAGTGGTTCAGTACAGCAGGGATCCAGCTGTCCAGTTCTATTTGAACACGTACACGACAAAAGGCCAGATCCTTGACGCTGTCAGGGGTTTGAGGCACAAAGGCGGAAGACCCCTCAATACGGGAGCAGCTCTCCAGTACTTGAGGGATAACGTGTTCACTTCCTCTGCCGGAAGCAGGCGGCCGGAAGGAGTTCCGCAGGTCCTGGTATTGCTAAGTGGCGGAAAATCATTCGACAGTGTTGACGCACCGGCCGCCGCCCTCAAACAGATGGGCGTCTTGATCTTTGCTATTGGAAGTAGAGGCTCCGACAGCAGAGAATTACAGAAAGTATCCCACGATCCCAATTATGCTCTGTCTGTGTCCGAATTCACTGACCTTCCCAGTGTCCAACAGCAGCTTCAGGCCTCTGTGGAGGCCGTGGTTGTCGACGTCACCCCTGAGTCACCAACTGTACTCGGTATGTTTTCAGGCATGCTCCTCCAAAGGTGACCTAAGCAGTTGCCTGTCTTAATTCTAAGCACAAGTAGGAAGAGAAATTGCTGGATCCATGCTTAGTTCCCAGCTTGCCTGTTGTGATGATCCATGCCATGTTTAGCTTCTGTAAGAAGTGAGAAAGCGTAGGACATATTGTCATCTCAAAACAGTCCTGTAGTTGACAGGGATCCTGGGAGGCATCTTTTTCAAAGGTTTTCACTCTTTTGCCTTCCCCCTTCTATTCTCAGTTGACACTGCCAAAAAGGACATTGTATTCCTTCTCGATGGTTCTGACGGCACAAGGAATGGCTTCCCTGCCATGCGGGATTTTGTGGAAAAAGTGGTGGAAAAGCTCGATGTGGGAGAAAACAAAGACCATGTTTCTGTGGTCCAATTCAGCAGAGAAGCTGAAGTCCATTTCTACCTAAACACGTACAATACAAAGGAGGATATCGTGGATGCGATCAGAGGGCTTAGACACAGAGGAGGAAGACCCCTAAACACCGGGCAGCCCTCCAACATGTCAGGGACAATGTCTTTACAACCTCCTCGGGGAGTAGACATCGGCAAGGTGTCAAACAAATGTTGATCCTGCTAACTGGGGGAAGGTCTTTTGACAATGTTGACGCCCCAGCCTCTGCTCTCAAACAGCAGGGCGTCTTTGTGATTGGTATTGGAACAAGGACCTCTGACAGCAGAGAGCTGCAGAAGTTATCATATGAGCCCACTTATGCGCTATCAGTCTCTGAATTCACAGACCTCCCTAGTGTCCAAGCACAACTCTCCTCTGTCATGGGCACAGCGCTAACAAGGGTCACACCTTTGCCACCAACAGTGACGGGTAAGAAAGTGATACATTTAACATGACAGGGTTTTGAAAGATGCTGTTTGAAGTCAGTTCATGTATAGGTTTCCCGGCCTAGGTCAAGAATCCACACACTGAAATACAAGGGTTTCTCTAGCGCTGATCAAATAACTGATGTTTGGAGGTCACGTATCATCTGACTTGCATAGGGCCAGAATTTGCTACTTCAACCTGAAATTGTCTTATGTTTCCCAGTGGTCAGACAGCAGCCGGCAGGAAGGGACGTGGTGTTCTTGCTGGATGGATCTGATGGCACTAGATCTGGCTTCCCAGCAATGCGAGACTTTGTCCAACGGGTAGTGGAGACACTCAGTGTAGATGACAACAAAGATCGTGTCTCAGTGGTTCAGTACAGCAGGGATCCAGCTGTCCAGTTCTATTTGAACACGTACACACTACTAAAAGGCCAGATCCTTGACGCTGTCAGGGTTTGAGGCACAAAGGCGGAAGACCCTCAATACGGGAGCAGCTCTCCAGTACTTGAGGGATAACGTGTTCACTTCCTCTGCCGGAAGCAGGCGGCGGGAAGGAGTTCCGCAGGTCCTGGTATTGCTAAGTGGCGGAAAAATCATTCGACAGTGTTGACGCACCGGCCGCCGCCCTCAAACAGATGGGCTGCCTTGATCTTTGCTATTGGAAGTAGAGGCTCCGACAGCAGAGAATTACAGAAAGTATCCCACGATCCCAATTATGCTCTGTCTGTGTCCGAATTCACTGACCTTCCCAGTGTCCAACAGCAGCTTCAGGCCTCTGTGGAGGCCGTGGTTGTCGACGCCACCCCTGAGTCACCAACTGTACTCGGGTATGTTTTCAGGCGTGCTCCTCCAAAGGTGACCTAAGCAGTTGCCTGTCTTAATTCTAAGCACAAGTAGGAAGAGAAATAGCTGGATCCATGCTTAGTTCCCAGCTTGCCTGTTGTGATGATCCATGCCATGTTTAGCTTCTGTAAGAAGTGAGAAAGCGTAGGACATATTGTCATCTCAAAACAGTCCTGTAGTTGACAGGGATCCTGGGAGGCATCTTTGATCAATGGTTTTGACTCTTTTGCCTTCCCTTCTATTCTCAGTTGACACTGCCAAAAAGGACATTGTATTCCTTCTCGATGGTTCTGACGGCACAAGGAATGGCTTCCCTGCCATGCGGGATTTTGTGGAAAAAGTGGTGGAAAAGCTCGATGTGGGAGAAAACAAAGACCATGTTTCTGTGGTCCAATTCAGCAGAGAAGCTGAAGTCCATTTCTACCTAAACACGTACAATACAAAGGAGGATATCGTGGATGCGATCAGAGGGCTTAGACACAGAGGAGGAAGACCCCTAAACACCGGGGCAGCCCTCCAACATGTCAGGGACAATGTCTTTACAACCTCCTCGGGGAGTAGACATCGGCAAGGTGTCTGACAATGTTGACGCCCCAGCCTCTGCTCTCAAACAGCAGGGCGTCTTTGTGATTGGTATTGGAACAAAGACCTCTGACAGCAGAGAGCTGCAGAAGTTATCATATGAGCCCACTTATGCGCTATCAGTCTCTGAATTCACAGACCTCCCTAGTGTCCAAGCACAACTCTCCTCTGTCATGGGCACAGCGCTAACAAGGGTCACACCTTTGCCACCAACAGTGACGGGTAAGAAAGTGATACATTTAACATGACAAGGTTTTGAAAGATGCTGTTTGAAGTCAGTTCATGTATACATTTCCCAGCCTAGGTCAAAAATCCACACACTGAAATACAAGAGTTTCTCTAGCACTGATCAAATAACTGATGTTTGGAGGTCAGCGTATCATCTGACTTGCATAGGGCCAGAATTTGCTACTTCAACCTGAAATTGTCTTATGTTTCCCAGTGGTCAGACAGCAGCCGGCAGGAAGGGACGTGGTGTTCTTGCTGGATGGATCTGATGGCACTAGATCTGGCTTCCCAGCAATGCGAGACTTTGTCCAACGGGTAGTGGAGACACTCAGTGTAGATGACAACAAAGATCGTGTCTCAGTGGTTCCGTACAGCAGGGCTCCAGCTGTCCAGTTCTAGTTGAACACGTATACGACAAAAGGCCAGTTCCTTGACGCTGTCAGGGGTTTGAGGCACAAAGGCGGAAGAGCCCTCAATACGGGAGCAGCTCTCCAGTACTTGAGGGATAACGTGTTCACTTCCTCTGCCGGAAGCAGGCGGCCGGGAAGGAGTTCCGCAGGTCCTGGTATTGCTAAGTGGCGGAAAATCATTCGACAGTGTTGACGCACCGGCCGCCCTCAAACAGATGGGCTGTCTTGATCTTTGCTATTGGAAGTAGAGGCTCCGACAGCAGAGAATTACAGAAAGTATCCCACGATCCCAATTATGCTCTGTCTGTGTCCGAATTCACTGACCTTCCCAGTGTCCAACAGCAGCTTCAGGCCTCTGTGGAGGCCGTGGTTGTCGACGTCACCCCTGAGTCACCAACTGTACTCGGTATGTTTTCAGGCATGCTCCTCCAAAGGTGACCTAAGCAGTTGCCTGTCTTAATTCTAAGCACAAGTAGGAAGAGAAATTGCTGGATCCATGCTTAGTTCCCAGCTTGCCTGTTGTGATGATCCATGCCATGTTTAGCTTCTGTAAGAAGTGAGAAAGCGTAGGACATATTGTCATCTCAAAAACAGTCCTGTAGTTGACAGGGATCCTGGGAGGCATCTTTGATCAATGGTTTTGACTCTTTTGCCTTCCCTTCTATTCTCAGTTGACACTGCCAAAAAGGACATTGTATTCCTTCTCGATGGTTCTGACGGCATAGTGAATGGCTTCCCTGCCATGCGGGATTTTGTGGAAAAAAGTGGTGGAAAAGCTCGATGTGGGAGAAAACAAAGACCATGTTTCTGTGGTCCAATTCAGCAGAGAAGCTGAAGTCCATTTCTACCTAAACACGCATAATACAAAGGAGGATATCGTGGATGCGATCAGAGGGCTTAGACACAGAGGAGGAAGACCCCTAAACACCGGGCAGCCCTCCAACATGTCAGGGACAATGTCTTTACAACCTCCTGGGGAGTAGACATCGGCAAGGTGTCAAACAAATGTTGATCCTGCTAACTGGGGGAAGGTCTTTTGACAATGTTGACGCCCCAGCCTCTGCTCTCAAACAGCAGGGCGTCTTTGTGATTGGTATTGGAACAAAGACCTCTGACAGCAGAGAGCTGCAGAAGTTATCATATGAGCCCACTTATGCGCTATCAGTCTCTGAATTCACAGACCTCCCTAGTGTCCAAGCACAACTCTCCTCTGTCATGGGCACAGCGCTAACAAGGGTCACACCTTTGCCACCAACAGTGACGGGTAAGAAAGTGATACATTTAACATGACAAGGTTTTGAAAGATGCTGTTTGAAGTCAGTTCATGTATACATTTCCCAGCCTAGGTCAAAAATCCACACACTGAAATACAAGAGTTTCTCTAGCACTGATCAAATAACTGATGTTTGGAGGTCAGCGTATCATCTGACTTGCATAGGGCCAGAATTTGCTACTTCAACCTGAAATTGTCTTATGTTTCCCAGTGGTCAGACAGCAGCCGGCAGGAAGGGACGTGGTGTTCTTGCTGGATGGATCTGATGGCACTAGATCTGGCTTCCCAGCAATGCGAGACTTTGTCCAACGGGTAGTGGAGACACTCAGTGTAGATGACAACAAAGATCGTGTCTCAGTGGTTCAGTACAGCAGGGATCCAGCTGTCCAGTTCTATTTGAACACGCATACCGACAAAAGGCCAGATCCTTGACGCTGTCAGGGGTTTGAGGCACAAAGGCGGAAGACCCCTCAATACGGGAGCAGCTCTCCAGTACTTGAGGGATAACGTGTTCACTTCCTCTGCCGGAAGCAGGCGGCCGGGAAGGAGTTCCGCAGGTCCTGGTATTGCTAAGTGGCGGAAAATCATTCGACAGTGTTGACGCACCGCCGCCGCCCTCAAACAGATGGGCGTCTTGGATCTTTGCTATTGGAAGTAGAGGCTCCGACAGCAGAGAATTACAGAAAGTATCCCACGATCCCAATTATGCTCTGTCTGTGTCCGAATTCACTGACCTTCCCAGTGTCCAACAGCAGCTTCAGGCCTCTGTGGAGGCCGTGGGTTGTCGACGTCACCCCCTGAGTCACCAACTGTAGTCGGTATGTTTTCAGGCATGCTCCTCCAAAGGTGACCTAAGCAGTTGCCTGTCTTAATTCTAAGCACAAGTAGGAAGAGAAATTGCTGGATCCATGCTTAGTTCCCAGCTTGCCTGTTGTGATGATCCATGCCATGTTTAGCTTCTGTAAGAAGTGAGAAAGCGTAGGGACATATTGTCATCTCAAAACAGTCCTGTAGTTGACAGGGATCCTGGGAGGCATCTTTGATCAATGGTTTTGACTCTTTTGCCTTCCCTTCTATTCTCAGTTGACACTGCCAAAAAGGACATTGTATTCCTTCTCGATGGTTCTGACGGCACAAGGAATGGCTTCCCTGCCATGCGGGATTTTGTGGAAAAAGTGGTGGAAAAGCTCGATGTGGGAGAAAACAAAGACCATGTTTCTGTGGTCCAATTCAGCAGAGAAGCTGAAGTCCATTTCTACCTAAACACGTACAATACAAAGGAGGATATCGTGGATGCGATCAGAGGGCTTAGACACAGAGGAGGAAGACCCCTAAACACCGGGGCAGCCCTCCAACATGTCAGGGACAATGTCTTTACAACCTCCTCGGGGAGTAGACATCGGCAAGGTGTCAAACAAATGTTGATCCTGCTAACTGGGGGAAGGTCTTTTGACAATGTTGACGCCCCAGCCTCTGCTCTCAAACAGCAGGGCGTCTTTGTGATTGGTATTGGAACAAAGACCTCTGACAGCAGAGAGCTGCAGAAGTTATCATATGAGCCCACTTATGCGCTATCAGTCTCTGAATTCACAGACCTCCCTAGTGTCCAAGCACAACTCTCCTCTGTCATGGGCACAGCGCTAACAAGGGTCACACCTTTGCCACCAACAGTGACGGGTAAGAAAGTGATACATTTAACATGACAAGGTTTTGAAAGATGCTGTTTGAAGTCAGTTCATGTATACATTTCCCAGCCTAGGTCAAAAATCCACACACTGAAATACAAGAGTTTCTCTAGCACTGATCAAATAACTGATGTTTGGAGGTCAGCGTATCATCTGACTTGCATAGGGCCAGAATTTGCTACTTCAACCTGAAATTGTCTTATGTTTCCCAGTGGTCAGACAGCAGCCGGCAGGAAGGGACGTGGTGTTCTTGCTGGATGGATCTGATGGCACTAGATCTGGCTTCCCAGCAATGCGAGACTTTGTCCAACGGGTAGTGGAGACACTCAGTGTAGATGACAACAAAGATCGTGTCTCAGTGGTTCAGTACAGCAGGGATCCAGCTGTCCAGTTCTATTTGAACACGTACACGACAAAAGGCCAGATCCTTGACGCTGTCAGGGGTTTGAGGCACAAAGGCGGAAGACCCCTCAATACGGGAGCAGCTCTCCAGTACTTGAGGGATAACGTGTTCACTTCCTCTGCCGGAAGCAGGCGGCCGGGAAGGAGTTCCGCAGGTCCTGGTATTGCTAAGTGGCGGAAAATCATTCGACAGTGTTGACGCACCGGCCGCCGCCCTCAAACAGATGGGCGTCTTGATCTTTGCTATTGGAAGTAGAGGCTCCGACAGCAGAGAATTACAGAAAGTATCCCACGATCCCAATTATGCTCTGTCTGTGTCCGAATTCACTGACCTTCCCAGTGTCCAACAGCAGCTTCAGGCCTCTGTGGAGGCCGTGGTTGTCGACGCCACCCTGAGTCACCAACTGTACTCGGTATGTTTTCAGGCGTGCTCCTCCAAAGGTGACCTAAGCAGTTGCCTGTCTTAATTCTAAGCACAAGTAGGAAGAGAAATAGCTGGATCCATGCTTAGTTCCCAGCTTGCCTGTTGTGATGATCCATGCCATGTTTAGCTTCTGTAAGAAGTGAGAAAGCGTAGGACATATTGTCATCTCAAAACAGTCCTGTAGTTGACAGGGATCCTGGGAGGCATCTTTGATCAATGGTTTTGACTCTTTTGCCTTCCCTTCTATTCTCAGTTGACACTGCCAAAAAGGACATTGTATTCCTTCTCGATGGTTCTGACGGCACAAGGAATGGCTTCCCTGCCATGCGGGATTTTTGTGGAAAAAGTGGTGGAAAAGCTCGATGTGGGAGAAAACAAAGACCATGTTTCTGTGGTCCAATTCAGCAGAGAAGCTGAAGTCCATTTCTACCTAAACACGTACAATACAAAGGAGGATATCGTGGATGCGATCAGAGGGCTTAGACACAGAGGAGGAAGACCCTAAACACCGGGGCAGCCCTCCAACATGTCAGGGACAATGTCTTTACAACCCCCTCGGGAGTAGACATCGGCAAGGTGTCAAACAAATGTTGATCCTGCTAACTGGGGAAGGTCTTTTGACAATGTTGACGCCCCAGCCTCTGCTCTCAAACAGCAGGGCGTCTTTGTGATTGGTATTGGAACAAAGGACCTCTGACAGCAGAGAGCTGCAGAAGTTATCATATGAGCCCACTTATGCGCTATCAGTCTCTGAATTCACAGACCTCCCTAGTGTCCAAGCACAACTCTCCTCTGTCATGGGCACAGCGCTAACAAGGGTCACACCTTTGCCACCAACAGTGACGGGTAAGAAAGTGATACATTTAACATGACAAGGTTTTGAAAGATGCTGTTTGAAGTCAGTTCATGTATACATTTCCCAGCCTAGGTCAAAAATCCACACACTGAAATACAAGAGTTTCTCTAGCACTGATCAAATAACTGATGTTTGGAGGTCAGCGTATCATCTGACTTGCATAGGGCCAGAATTTGCTACTTCAACCTGAAATTGTCTTATGTTTCCCAGTGGTCAGACAGCAGCCGGCAGGAAGGGACGTGGTGTTCTTGCTGGATGGATCTGATGGCACTAGATCTGGCTTCCCAGCAATGCGAGACTTTGTCCAACGGGTAGTGGAGACACTCAGTGTAGATGACAACAAAGATCGTGTCTCAGTGGTTCAGTACAGCAGGGATCCAGCTGTCCAGTTCTATTTGAACACGTACACGACAAAAGGCCAGATCCTTGACGCTGTCAGGGGTTTGAGGCACAAAGGCGGAAGACCCCTCAATACGGGAGCAGCTCTCCAGTACTTGAGGGATAACGTGTTCACTTCCTCTGCCGGAAGCAGGCGGCCGGAAGGAGTTCCGCAGGTCCTGGTATTGCTAAGTGGCGGAAAATCATTCGACAGTGTTGACGCACCGGCCGCCGCCCTCAAACAGATGGGCGTCTTGATCTTTGCTATTGGAAGTAGAGGCTCCGACAGCAGAGAATTACAGAAAGTATCCCACGATCCCAATTATGCTCTGTCTGTGTCCGAATTCACTGACCTTCCCAGTGTCCAACAGCAGCTTCAGGCCTCTGTGGAGGCCGTGGTTGTCGACGTCACCCCCTGAGTCACCAACTGTACTCGGTATGTTTTCAGGCATGCTCCTCCAAAGGTGACCTAAGCAGTTGCCTGTCTTAATTCTAAGCACAAGTAGGAAGAGAAATAGCTGGATCCATGCTTAGTTCCCAGCTTGCCTGTTGTGATGATCCATGCCATGTTTAGCTTCTGTAAGAAGTGAGAAAGCGTAGGACATATTGTCATCTCAAAACAGTCCTGTAGTTGACAGGGATCCTGGGAGGCATCTTTGATCAATGGTTTTGACTCTTTTGCCTTCCCCTTCTATTCTCAGTTGACACTGCCAAAAAGGACATTGTATTCCTTCTCGATGGTTCTGACGGCACAAGGAATGGCTTCCCTGCCATGCGGGATTTTGTGGAAAAAGTGGTGGAAAAGCTCGATGTGGGAGAAAACAAAGACCATGTTTCTGTGGTCCAATTCAGCAGAGAAGCTGAAGTCCATTTCTACCTAAACACGTACAATACAAAGGAGGATATCGTGGATGCGATCAGAGGGCTTAGACACAGAGGAGGAAGACCCCTAAACACCGGGGCAGCCCTCCAACATGTCAGGGACAATGTCTTTACAACCTCCCTCGGGAGTAGACATCGGCAAGGTGTCAAACAAATGTTGATCCTGCTAACTGGGGGAAGGTCTTTTGACAATGTTGACGCCCCAGCCTCTGCTCTCAAACAGCAGGGCGTCTTTGTGATTGGTATTGGAACAAAGGACCTCTGACAGCAGAGAGCTGCAGAAGTTATCATATGAGCCCACTTATGCGCTATCAGTCTCTGAATTCACAGACCTCCCTAGTGTCCAAGCACAACTCTCCTCTGTCATGGGCACAGCGCTAACAAGGGTCACACCTTTGCCACCAACAGTGACGGGTAAGAAAGTGATACATTTAACATGACAAGGTTTTGAAAGATGCTGTTTGAAGTCAGTTCATGTATACATTTCCCAGCCTAGGTCAAAAATCCACACACTGAAATACAAGAGTTTCTCTAGCACTGATCAAATAACTGATGTTTGGAGGTCAGCGTATCATCTGACTTGCATAGGGGCCAGAATTTGCTACTTCAACCTGAAATTGTCTTATGTTTCCCAGTGGTCAGACAGCAGCCGGCAGGAAGGGACGTGGTGTTCTTGCTGGATGGATCTGATGGCACTAGATCTGGCTTCCCAGCAATGCGAGACTTTGTCCAACGGGTAGTGGAGACACTCAGTGTAGATGACAACAAAGATCGTGTCTCAGTGGTTCAGTACAGCAGGGATCCAGCTGTCCAGTTCTATTTGAACACGCATACACGACAAAAGGCCAGATCCTTGACGCTGTCAGGGGTTTGAGGCACAAAGGCGGAAGACCCCTCAATACGGGAGCAGCTCTCCAGTACTTGAGGGATAACGTGTTCACTTCCTCTGCCGGAAGCAGGCGGCCGGAAGGAGTTCCGCAGGTCCTGGTATTGCTAAGTGGCGGAAAATCATTCGACAGTGTTGACGCACCGGCCGCCGCCCTCAAACAGATGGGCGTCTTGATCTTTGCTATTGGAAGTAGAGGCTCCGACAGCAGAGAATTACAGAAAGTATCCCACGATCCCAATTATGCTCTGTCTGTGTCCGAATTCACTGACCTTCCCAGTGTCCAACAGCAGCTTCAGGCCTCTGTGGAGGCCGTGGTTGTCGACGTCACCCTGAGTCACCAACTGTACTCGGTATGTTTTCAGGCATGCTCCTCCAAAGGTGACCTAAGCAGTTGCCTGTTTTAATTCTAAGCACAAGTAGGCTAGAGAAATTGTTGGTCCATGCTTAGTTCCCAGCTTGCCTGTTGTGATGATCCATGCCATGTTTAGCTTCTGTAAGAAGTGAGAAAGCGTAGGACATATTGTCATCTCAAAACAGTCCTGTAGTTGACAGGGATCCTGGGAGGCATCTTTGATCAATGGTTTTGACTCTTTTGCCTTCCCTTCTATTCTCAGTTGACACTGCCAAAAAGGACATTGTATCTCCTTCTCGATGGTTCTGACGGCACAAGGAATGGCTTCCCTGCCATGCGGGATTTTGTGGAAAAAGTGGTGGAAAAGCTCGATGTGGGAGAAAACAAAGACCATGTTTCTGTGGTCCAATTCAGCAGAGAAGCTGAAGTCCATTTCTACCTAAACACGTATAATACAAAGGGAGGATATCGTGGATGCGATCAGAGGGACTTAGACACAGAGGAGGAAGACCCTAAACACCGGGCAGCCCTCCAACATGTCAGGGACAATGTCTTTACAACCTCCTCGGGGAGTAGACATCGGCAAGGTGTCAAACAAATGTTGATCCTGCTAACTGGGGAAGGTCTTTTTGACAATGTTGACGCCCCAGCCTCTGCTCTCAAACAGCAGGGCGTCTTTGTGATTGGTATTGGAACAAGGACCTCTGACAGCAGAGAGCTGCAGAAGTTATCATATGAGCCCACTTATGCGCTATCAGTCTCTGAATTCACAGACCTCCCTAGTGTCCAAGCACAACTCTCCTCTGTCATGGGCACAGCGCTAACAAGGGTCACACCTTTGCCACCAACAGTGACGGGTAAGAAAGTGATACATTTAACATGACAAGGTTTTGAAAGATGCTGTTTGAAGTCAGTTCATGTATACATTTCCCAGCCTAGGTCAAAAATCCACAAACTGAAACATTAGGTGCACGAGCAGTAACAGATTAATTTTTCTCATTGGAGGATCATTCTTCCAAATGTGGTCATTTGTACATTAAGGATTAAAAAAAATCACTAACACATTAACAACCTTTTTTACTATCAAATGTTATGCTTAAAAAATCTACCCAAAGTCTTTTTGCAAAAACGTAAGTATGCTTTGTTCGGTTCTTTTTACACTGTTCACCATCCACTCCTCTAACACGTTTCAAGTTTTCAGGTTACACCACCGCAGTGGGTCTGATAATAAACAATGATGAGACCCTGTACAGAGAGGATATCCAGAACCTTTCCTAGTGCTGTTGAGTAAAAAACCTGATGCTCAGCGGAGATAGGAGAGTGTGTAGGCAACATCAAATTGCTCAGAGTTTTTGTGGGCATCCACATCAACTTTAACCTGGTCACTGCACATTTCTTTTCTGATGAAGAAGGCTCAGCAAAACCTTTTCTTCCTCAGGAAATCGAAAATGGATCAACTCCCAGCTCATTTACTAAAAAACCTCCATAGATCTTTAACTGAGAGCATCCTCTGCCCCAGCATGACTGTGTGGTACAGCAACTGCACAATATAGGACAAAAAGCATTTGGCCCAGGTGCTGAAAAGTGGATTGTGGGTAGTAAGTTACCAAGCTAATCCAACCCACCTAGCACATAAACTGTTCCGCTGCCATCAGGGAAATGGTAAAGATACACAAGCTTTGGACAGAAATCTGTCTATTTCAATATTCTCTGCCCCTGCAGACACACCCTCACTCTTATGCTTTTTCATAAGGTCTGATTGAAACTTTATCACTGAAGGTACCACTCCAATTTCATTATGATGAAGAAACATAATGACAAATCAAAATATTACGTCTTATGTCTTTGAAGGTTTGATTCAGCCGTCGATTGGTTCAGTTGCCTCATACAGTAACAAGTCGTCTTCCCGATCTTTTCAGAGGCTCCACTAGACTTTTTTGATGTCCTAATGTCATTTTTTTTTCTCCAGACTAACACCAGTGATTGTGGTCAGAGTAACTACATATAAACAATTAAATTAAATAATAGCACTTCAATTAGGAACATAGACATGAATCTTGTGTAATTCAATGTTTTAGGGTTTTGATGTTGATCAGATGCAACAGCATCATGTGATCCTTCCAAGCATCACATCATCATGAGAACATTTTTCTAATCAGAAGTTGCAAAGTCTTTCTGACCGCAGCGCAGTGGAAGGAATTCAATAGAGACTCACCAGATGCACTTTAAAAGTACTTTGTTCATAACTCTTCAACACTCAGATGGGATTTTATCAATTTAGTTACATCCAGGATGTACTCTGTGCTTGCAGTTAAAATGTTTGGGCTTTGGGACCAAGGGGTTGTGTATGAATTCATCAAAATAACAGTTGGCCTTCAGTTTTTTTGTGTCATTGTTTAAAATAACCATTAAGAGATGAAAAGCATTCCATTAAGGCAGCTCCTCCTCAGATGGGAACTTTCTATTATTCATTGACTTTAAAGGCAAAGATGAGGTACTTTTAAAGCCTCTGAGTGATGGATTCTGAAACTTCAGCAAGAATTTGTTTGATTCCTGCCCACTTTGGAGGTGGTGGAGGTGGCTGTGGTGCAGGGCTGTGGTGCAGAAAGGCCTATTGAGTAATATCTCAATGAGGTCCACAGCATTGAAATCAAGTTATTTTGATCACTCGCTTAAGATCACGTTGAATTTATACTAATACATTGTCATTTTGTTTTTCTTATAGCGGAATCGCAAGGCCCAAGAAAAGACATCGTCTTCCTCATTGATGGATCGGATGGTGTTGGGCGAGAATTTGCTATCATCCAAGAGTTCATCCGCAGAGTGGTCGAGCGTCTCAACGTGGGTGAAAACAAGATCCGAATTGGTGTTGTCCAGTATGGTGACTCTGCCAAGGCTGACATGCATCTCAATACCTACACAACAAAAGAAGGCGTCCTAAACGGCATCAGGGAAATGAGACAGCTTGGAGGAAGACAGCGGAACCTTGGCCAAGCATTGCAGTTTCTCAGTCAGAATGTTATGATACCAGGACGAGGCAGCAGGAAGCGAGAAGGTGTGCCGCAGTTTACTATTGTTGTGTCCAGTAGGCCCTCAACAGATGATATCACTCGTCAAGCCTCTTCGCTCAAGCAATCTGGAGTCATCTCATTCAGCATTGGCACAAGGGAGATCAACCCCACAGAACTAAAAGTATTGTCATATGTCCCAAATTTCTCCTTTACTGTTGATGACCTCCCCGGCTTGTACACAGTCCAAGAAAATCTCATCAACACAATAACAGAGTTATCAGACGAGGATATTGCACGCTTGAGACCTCAATTCCCAACATATGAAGGTGAATTGTCTTTATTTCTTTTCTCTTTAAATCTCTTTAGTTTTTAGCTCTGAAGGACGCTGTACTCACAAAGCTTACTTACCTACTTACCAGGATTGCAACAAGCTTTAGTATCCCTAAAACAGTGCTGAAACATCCTGAGACAGTTAGGCCGTTTCTAAAGGTGAACTTCCTGTTCTTAACCGGGAAACATCTAACACATCCACAGTTAGAACAGATGCAGATGATTTGGTGTTGACGTTAGGGGGAGTGCTGATAATTTGTGAATACGCAGTTTTCCAGCCTTTAGGTTGAGTGCTGGTAATGCTTTAAAAGTATGTCTATGGATCGAGTTCCTTCCAAGTTAATGACATGTTTAAAGCATTGCAACAGCAGAAAAGCAACTGATGATCAAAACTTGTAAAGTAACAGATAAAAATATTAAACACATAACAGAAGAATAATATACAGCATAGAACGAGCAACATTACAACAAAATTTAGATTAATAAAGTGATCCAAAGGAATGTGAACCTGAGTAGAATAACTGAATAGATTCGACTGAGTATTTCCGCAATAAACTTTTTAGAAAAGTATGTACCGTATTTTCCGGACTGTTTGTCATGTATCGTTAGCATACCATACAATTATTCAGCCTGTTGTTGCCTCTGTTCTATTTTTATTGCATTTCAAGATGACATGTCTGTTCTTGGTGTTGGATTTTATCAAATAAATTTCCCTCAAAAATGCGACTTATACTCTGGTGCAACTTACATATGTATTTTTCTTCTTTATTTTGCATTTTATGGCTGGAGCGACTTAATAGTCCGGAAAATATGGAAAATAAAATGGTCAAACACAAACCGTTTTCATTCATTCAGAGTATTTCTAGTAAATACTGCATTGACTTTGACTAGTAACCAATCACAACCAGTAGCTCAAAACGCAGCACTGGGCTGCAGTCGTTATTAAGCAGAAAAGATGGATTTAAGAGAACACAAGAAAACTTTATACAATACTTTATTCTTTAATTTCCTACTCTACAAATTTTTGGTTGAGCATACAAATATTTAATAATCGCTGTTTGTTTTAAGTAAAATTTTAACTTATTTTGCCTTAAATCTGACCAGCATTAGATATATTAGGATATATTTTAAGATTACATATCTTGTTTTAAAATCTACTCAATCTGGATGTAAACTGAAGTGCATAAACTGATGCATTATATTTGCATTGTATTTCATTGTGTGTGCCTTTTCAAGACGCTCCATAGTTGTACTGTCCATAATGTCTTCCGAAAGCCCATAATGACCAAGTCACATGTTCGAATTTCCTATTAATATTTTTTAAGATAACACAGTGGGCCACTGGAGGGGAAATCCTAATTTTAAGGTACAGAAATTTGAAAACACAGAAACAACTTTGGTTCCTACAATGGTCGAACCAAAATAGTTTAATGTGTTTCAATCATTTGTATAAATACTTTAACGGTCTTGTTGGTTTCCTTCTGTATACGATTGACATAGATTAGGGTTTCTACACGCCCCATGTTTTTAATCGTACATCCCAGTAACGGATGTACAATCCTTTACTGATCCTTAAACGCTATGATCCTTAACCATAGCGTTTTATTTTGCTTGTATCTCAACAGTATTCACACCACCGGCAGCAACAGGAGATAAAAGGGATGTTGTCTTTCTGATCGATGGCTCTTCTGCAACACGTAGTGAGTTCCCGTCCATCCGTGACATGATAAGAAGAGTCGTGGAGCAGCTGGATGTAGGACTGGACAGGGTCAGAATCTCAGTGGTACAGTACAGCGACGATCCAAAGCCAGAATTCCTCCTCAACGAACACTCCACCAAAGCTGAGGTCCGGCAGGCTGTGGGGAAACTCAGGAGCAGCGGTGGAAATCGCCTCAACACGGGCCGGGCTCTTGAATGGGTCTCCAGGAACATCTACCAGAGATCTGCAGGAAGCCGCATCGAGGAAGGCGTGCCTCAGCTCCTCATTCTGGTCACAGGCGGCAGGTCTTCAGACGATGTGTCCACACAAGCCAACCAGCTAAAGAGAAATCAGGTTGGCCCCCTTGCCATTGGTTCGAGGAACGCAGATGTAAATGAGCTGAGACAGATTTCCTTAAAGCCAGAGCTCGTGTTCTCCGTTGACAGTTTTCAACAACTTCCAAGAGTGGAGCCACAACTCATTAGTTCAGTCCAAACAATATCCACCTATGACATTATCAGCAGTTACGTTCCAACAGTGGATATAGGTAAGAAATTTTACTTTTACTTTACTGTTAGCGGTAACTTGCTGGAATTTATGTTTTGTCACATTTTTGTTTACTTTGCAGCCACCCTAGATCTTGGGAAAAAGGACATCATCTTCCTCATTGATGGTTCAGACACCACAGGCCCCAGTGGGATTGCCCATATTCGAGACCTGATTGTCAGCATTGTCCAACAGCTCGATGTGCAGCCTGATAAAGTTCGTATTGCTGTTGTCCAGTACGCAGACAGAGCGAAAACCGAGTTCTCACTCAACACCCACAACAGCAAGCAGGCTGTGCTGTCTGCTGTCAAACGCCTTCGTCAGATGGGCGGACGCTCCTCTCAGCTGGCCAATGCCATTGATCATGTCTTAGAGAACGAGGTCAAACCATTGGCTGGCGTTCGTCTGTCTGACGCCTCCCAGCATCTTGTGGTTCTCACAGGAGGACCGTCCTCCCAACCGGTTTCTATCTCTGGACCACTGCTGAAGAACAAGCGGGTGAACTGCATTGGTGTTGGGACTAGCAACGCCGACACATCTCAACTAAGTCAAATTGCCACGTCTTCAGAAGACGTTGTTACAGTGCCTACATTCCCCAACTTATCGACAACAAAAGACAAGATTATTTCCAGACTGAGAGGCTCCACAGGGACGGATTTCCCCACATATGTTTATCCAAGTAAGTCAGATAACTTAACGTGCGCACCTGGCTATGGGTAGATTCATTAGAGGGAAAAATGGAACCAAAAATATGGCCTAAAAACAATGAAAAATAACAAAAATAGATAATAGCCAAGTGTACAAAAGTATTTTGGAAGTTAGCACAACTTCAAAAAGTAAAGTGAGTCAAATGCACCGCACTTATTCATAAAAATGTGGATTATTTTGTTCTGCACAGAAGCTGAGATAGGACAGTCTTTAAATAATTAACATTATTCTAAATAAATTCTTTATTGCAATGTCTCTTTATAAATGAGCCTAAGGTAATCCAGATTATTTACATAGCTCTAATTCACTATAAATGTCATCTCAAAGAAGCAAACAATTCTTTCCTTCCACATTTTCTATAATCAGACAGAAATAAATTCAGTTCAATTTTATCCTAAACACAAAGCAAGACCTTTCAGAGCCAGTAGGTCAAAGGTTACCAATCTGGCCGACTGGATCAAGATTCTGAGTTTCCAACTATTAGAATAAAAAGGAAAAATCTTTCCAGGCACTGGAGAATTAAGGATTGATATGTGAACCTCTGCAGATACAGCACAGGAACCGCTCACATGGTTTACTCCGATGCATTCTGGGAAAAGTGTTTCTCATCATGACCATCATGTTTGAATCTCCGTCCAGAATTACGACCCTAATTTCTGGTGCAGATGTTTACTGGTAGAATTAATCTGATTTCTGTATCATTTAGTTGTTTTGACTAATTAATCCTTGTACATCTAAAACATGGACATGATCACATTGTAGCACAACAAAGTACATTTTATTGTCTCTTAATAATACAATAGCTTATTATTTAAATATTTTACCATTTCTGAGTAGATTTTTATCTTTTGTTATTCTGGGCATTTCTAGTTTTTATGTAGTCAAAAGTGAGATTCACCTGAAAAACAAAGTCAAACTTATATTAAACTGTAGCAAAAGCATAAGTATAAATAATATCTACTGCTTTTTGTTTTGAGTCAAAACAGAAATTTAAACAACAGCAAAGACTTGGATACATTCCCTGTTTTACCTCATATATTCTGAGTCTTTGCTACATGTTTGTTTCCTTTTAGCGGAAGATCTGCCTCAATCCAAAAAGGCTGACATAGTATTCCTCATGGATGGATCCATCAACCTGGGCCCGAGCAACTTCAACGACGTCAGGGACTTCATCATGAATCTTATCGATCTGTTCTACAGCGAGAGAGACAACCTGCGAATCGGCCTTGCGCAGTATGCCACGGATGTGAGCGACGCCTTTTTCCTCAACACCTACAGCAACAGGGACGACGTCATCGAAGCCATCAGCAAGATAGAATACAAAGGCGGACGCAGAATCATGACCGGCGACGCCATTCGCCACGTTCAAGACGTCCATTTTAGCAAGCAGAGAGGCAGTAGGAAAGATGAAGGTACCCCTCAGATCCTCATGCTCGTCACAGGAGGTCGCTCACAGGATGACGGGAAGACAGCCGCGCTGGGCCTGAAGAAGAAAGGCATAAGGATCTTTGCTGTTGGAGTGGGCGACATTCAGGATGAGCTGGAAAACCTTGCGAGTCAGTCGTCCACCGCGGCCCGAGCTCAGACCTTCCAGGAGCTGTCAGAGCTTAATGAACAAATCCTGGAGGCTTTGGACGATGAAGTGAAGGGGAAACCTTGCATTGATACACAACAAGCAGCCAAACGTGAGAGAAAATTATTTTGGCTTCCATAACTAACTTTATTATAGAGCTGTTAAACCTAAAATTTGCTTTTCAGATTAGAATTTCAATGTTTTTGATAAAAAAGTATCTAAACTACAAAAATGATGTTTTACAGCCTGCAATGTTGAGGTGTTAGTTGGCTTTGATGTGTCTGGCCAGAACATCTTCAGCACTCAGAGTAACATTCAGAGCAAGATGAACGCCATTCTGCAGAGAATTTCCAAAATGGCCCCCATCAGTTGCTCTGGAGGGCAGAACCCCTCCATTCAGGTGGGCATGTTGGCTTTGGACTCTGCCTCCAAGCCGGTCCAAGTCGACTTCAAGGTCAACCCTGATGAGCTGTTTGAGGCCTTCAGAGGCCTGCGGAGTCAGGGCCCCTTCTTCCTGAATGCTCAGACCATCCAAGCCTACATGAACCGGTTCCGAAGCAGACAATCCGACACCATCAAGGTTGGTTCCTCAAACACTTGGAAATGACTTGCAGAGTTGTTTGTTGTTAAATCATAAACTGATCATTGTTTCCACTTTGAACTTAAAGGTCATCATCCACCTGACGGACGGTCTCGATGCTCCATACCCTGAAATGAAGAGACGAGTTGAGGAGCTTCGTCAGTCGGGTGCGGAGATCTCACAGGAGACAGCCTGACTACCGTCCAACTTATTTTTTAACTGGATGTTTCTGTACAACCTCAATCAGGAGTGAACAGTTTCATTCTGGTGGGGCTGGAGCGGGTGGAGCAGTTTGATGAGGCGTTGCTGTTGGAATTTGGCCGCGGCTTTCGATACACAAGGCCCTTAAAACTCAACGTCATGGACCTGGATTATGAACTCCTGGAGGAACTGGTCAGTACAGATTAAACCCAACCATGGTCTTTTCTGGAGGTTAATTTTCCTTAGAGTTCTTGAAAAATACTTTTCTTCCCCTCCTTAGGACAACATTGCAGAGAGGGAGTGCTGTGGCGTTCCATGTAAATGTACTGGGAACCGAGGAGACCGAGGCGGCGTGGGCCTGCCCGGGATTAAGGTACCTTAACTGGACAACGGCATATTTCTGTAACCCTGGGTTAGCTTCCTAAGGGAAAACTAACACTTTCATTGCTCTGCTGTAGGGTAGTCCAGGATTACCAGGAAGCCCGGGACATCCTGGTGACGAGGGTGGACCAGTGAGTCCAAATGTCTTCTTCCATCAGCCACCTGTCACATCTTTAATGTTTGTGTATTCAGTTTCCATTTCTTATAATCCCAGGGAGAAAGAGGTCCGCCTGGTGTTAACGGTACTCAGGGCTTCCAGGGATGTCCTGGACAGAGAGGTGTCAAGGTAATTTGAATAATTTTTTCACTTTCTGCTGAATAAAGGGATACGTTTTAATTAAATTACTGCAACAGTGATTCAAATCTACAAATTTTCTTTCCAGGGATCTCGTGGGTTCTCAGGAGAAAAGGTGAGTGTAACCTTCTGAAGTAATAAAAACATGTGATATAATATATACATCTCTAAGCATCTAATTTTGCTTTAGGGTGAATTGGGAGAACTTGGACTTGATGGCATCAATGGAGAAGAAGTAAGGTTTTTTTTCTGATATAATGAATCAGTTGCATTATGTTGTGTTTTCAGTTCTGTTTTTCTCTCAATGCTTGGTTTAATGGTGTTTAACATCTTTGCAGGGGAAAAGTGGAGTTGCTGGACCTCCAGGTGACAGAGGAAACCCTGGCAGGAGAGTAAGAAACATCACACATTTTCATTTCTTTCCTCTGATGCATTTAAAAAATGGCTGAAAAAAACAAACATTGTGTTTGATTATTTTTAGGGTGCTAAAGGAGCCAAAGGACAAGCAGGCGACATCGGACAAATGGGAATCAGAGGAGACCCTGTGCGTATTATAACATTTATCCTTTGAGCTTTGTTTGAATAACTCCTGTAGAGTGAAACTGTCTCATGTCCTCACCTTGTCTGCAAATTACTCTAGCATCCTCTCACAGTCCAAGACACAAATGTCAGATTAATTGGTCACTTCTAACCCCCAACTACGGCCATGTTTCCATTGACTTTTCTTTATCCACATTTTGAGGAATTGGACGAGAAAAGGTTGGAGACGGCAAAACTCAAAAAAACTGTCAGTTTTGTAAAGAAGTTTTTGGGCCCAACCCAAAGAAACCCTCAAAGATAAATAAAAGCACATTTACAGAATGAGGCAGTTTTCCTCCTGACGGTCCGGTCGACCCGGTTCTAGTGGAACCAGAACATCTGCTCCACCTCCAGCTGCTGTGGTTCTGACCCAAACCAGCCTGTTCCCCTCCTGGCCTGTGGGGGCGCTGCACCAACAACCACTGCAGGAAACGACACTAAAATTTCTGAAGACGCTGAGAGCAACTTCCTGTTTCACCAGATGGAACAAGATGGAGGCGTCAGAGTTTAGTGCTGGAGGATTTCTCTTTAGTCTTTGGCTGAAGACCAGGAGCCATTTCTGCTGCTAGTGCTAGGCTAGCATGTTAGCTTTGGTTGGATTTACCCAGAATGCCCTGCTGTAGTCCACTTCCTGCTTTTGGAGCGCTCTCTGGTTCGCTTGGCGTTCAGATTCAAACTGAACCCAGACCTGGAGGACCAGAGGTCAGAGGTCAATTAGCATTCACACCTCACCAACTGAACCGGACTTTGACAAGGCAAGTGGACTGGAGTCGGGGTCTGACAGTGAATATTTACCTCACGTGACCCATCGGCTGTTTTCGAGTTCGGCCTTCGACAGAATTGCATTTCTTTCTCTCCGTGTCCAGACAACACGAACCGTTGCCAACACTAGCTGACATGACAGAACAATTACACGTCCATCAGCAAGGGATTGCTGAAAGCCCGCTCTCCATTGCCCTGTGATGTGCAGTTTCTACATTCACTCCTGATGTCAACATCCCAACGAAATCGTGCTCTGCGCAGCCTGGCTGATTCACCCAAACCAGTCGATGAAACCTCGCCTCATTAGCAAAACTATCCCAAGTCTTCTGGAAACACGGCTGGTGGATGTTTAGCTGTTTGTCTTCTTCTCTGTGTCAACTGGTAATGGGATTTGTTGTTCACTGAACGCCAGACATTTGGATGGAAGGAAAATGTCTCTGGTTCTGTTCTTGGTTTCTTTTTAAACTAAAGAGAGAGTAACCATATTCCACTGATATTTTTTTATAAACATGGCCTTTGCTTAGTTTTCTTAACATTAAGTGGAGGTAAAACTCAGGGAATTGTGTCTCTGTTCCTTAGGGGACGAGGGGGCGAGATAACAACAGTCCAGGACCTAAAGGAGAGCGCGGTGATATTGGACCGCCGGTACAGCCCAATCTTTTTCTGCTCTTTTGGTTTAATTTTGATGTAATTATGGTGACAGGGATATCTGTTCCCGAATGACAGGGAGTTCCTGGTGAAGATGGGTTGAAAGGAACCCCTGGCGATCGTGGCAGACGGGTAAATAACTCATTTAATCACTTACAAAGTTTTCAGGCTTCTTGTGAACCTAGACTTGAGTGTATCTTATGCTTTTTAAGGGACTTGATGGCAGAAGAGGCCAGGCAGGACAGCAGGTAAGTTCCTCTCTGAAGAATGGCATCCCAGTGTCTGAGTAACTCACAGTAATGCACCACTGTGCTGCTCATCGAAAGGGAAACCGCGGGCTTCCTGGAGACAGAGGCCAGGCCGGACAGCCTGGTATCGCAGGCTCAAGAGTGAGTTTAGTCGTTTTACTTCCATCAGATTTCACAATTTTCTTGTTTTCATTGGATCCCAGCAAATCCAAACAAACTTGTGTGTGACTATAGCTGACTTCATTCATTAGCTGATACGATGAATGAACAACAAAGACTTGCCCTGCCTTTTCCCAGGGTGCAGCTGGACCAGTCGGCACACGAGGACCCAAAGGGGAAGATGGGAACCCAGGACCCAGAGTAAGCCAACCAAACTCAGCTCTTCCGTGCCTGAGGTCGTGTTGGACACCTAACCCAAAATGTCCCGACGTTTCACCGTTTAGGGTCCTGGAGGTAATCCTGGTCCAAACGGAGAAAACGGAAGAAGAGGACCTCTGGGTCGCAAGGTACGGCGCGAATGTGACGAGTCTCAAGTTTCATTTTGAGACTGTTTGGACAACCAGGCTGCTTCACACTGAGAGGCTGAGCTCCAGCCTGATTAAATCTGTGGATCCGAACCTTACAGCCCACAGAAACACTCCCCTCGTGATTCATTACTTTGGCATTTTCTCAGAAAATACTCCTGTCCTCATTCCCTGTGTCTGGTTCTCATGCTCTCTTGTAGGGAGAACCAGGAGAACCGGGACCCAAGGGTGTGATTGGACCGGTTGGCCCCCACGGAGAGCCTGTGAGGATAAAATCTCAACTTCTCTGTCCCCGCTTCTTTCACTGAAACATATTTATTACGCACACATTTTAATTGTTTTCTCTTTTCATGTTTTCAGTAGTTCAGAAAATTTTATTGCTTGACCTCTTAAAACTCGCAGCCGTGAAACTGGCAGTCATTTGTGTTTCCAGCTGCGGATCATGGAGCTTCTTTAGAAACGTAGCGTTAGCTGCTACATGTTTAGCATTGAGATGCTATTTTAGGCTAGCACAGCTTTGCTAACAGGCTAACTGCTAGATCAGTTTAGAAGCAGAAATTAACCCCCGGTGGGCCGAGCCGCTACTTCATGTTTGCATCTGAAACACATGAATGAGTAAAAGATGCAAACAATTGCATTTGCATCTTTTTTAATGCATTCAAATCCATGAAATTCGTCGAAATTAATGTGCAAAAGTCTTAGCCATATATTTTTGTAACCATTGCGACCCTCGTGTGACAGACATGCACAGTAACTTTGATTATGATGCATATCTGTTTCCTGTGACAAATAGAAAAAAATCAATTTTTTCACTCTGCAAGTTATTTTCAAACAACTTCATCTTGAAAGGTTTATGGAAATACGAATATTGTGACTAAGAGATCATAGTTAAAGGAATTTAACACTTTAAAGATCAGTATGTTTACATAACTCGCCTTAAAAAAACACAGTTATTAAAGATCAACAGTTTGGAAAGCATCACGCAGACAGGCAAACCACTTTTAAGGATAAAAATATTTTCAATGACATGTTTTGTCATTTAAAATTATGACATTTCTTTTTTTATAAATATCTAGTAAATATAATGTATTTTCATTGACATAAAACTGAAGAGGCTTGAAAATGAGCAAACGAAGAAACCAGAAAGCCACGGCGTTTCAAGGTCACAGCAGTTTGTTCCTATTTTCTGTTCAGGGTCAAGATGGCAGAGATGGAATCGGTTCGAAGGGAGAAAAAGGAAGGAAGGCAAGTGATTGTTCAGGACACAACATGTTTGATGGTTCTGGTTCTGGTTCTGGTCAACATTTTGATCAATTGATTTTATGTGTTTGGCTACACACTGCTTCATGGTGACGTGAATTTAATTATTTCATACCATCTGTTCTTCTTTAAAGGGTGATGATGGTTTCCCAGGATTCCCTGGACTCAAGGTCAGGCGAGGTCACGTTTCCAGGTAACACTCTGGATCGTTTGCAGGATGTTTGATGAGTTTGTGGTTTCAGGGTGCAGCCGGAGACCCTGGACCCCGCGGAGGACCTGGATCCAGAGGGAACCGTGGACAGAGAGTACGTTCACTTTCCTTCTCTATTTTGCACTAAGAAATCTTTGCAGCAGTGGAAGGAAATCACCTTTCACGCATCCTGACTTCATGCCGACTCGTTCCAGGGCGTCTCTGGGGATGTTGGATCACCTGGACAGAAGGGAGAAGTTGGATATCCTGGACCCTATGTGAGCATTTTAAACCCCTAAACTTCCCAAAAATCAAATCACATCATCCAAATGTCAAATCTTACAGCATTGCCATCACATGGGACCAGTTGGATGCTTTAGGGCGTTTCGCCTTCACACTGCTTGATGCCCATTGTTGATTCATATTCCAAGTGATTTGAATGCTATAGCAAAGAGTAAATTTAGAAAAAGTTCAGGAAAAACTATCTCAGCCCTAATCAATATCATCACAATATTCAGCAAGAGCAGCATAAATATTTATTTTATATGGTGCCACAAACATCAGCATCAGCACTGTACACCAAACTTTGACCTGGATTTGAATGTGGCACCGTCTTTATCTCAAGGTGAACTATTGTTAACTTTATCATCCCAAGATGTGTTGACATGACTTAATAAAAATATTTAAATCAGAGGCAGCTTCAACCATAAAGCAAAGGAGCAGCCAGTGTTCAGTTCGAAAATGTCAGAACCCTACCCCAACAGTAACATGATCAGCTCTGGCTCAGGCTAACCATGATGCTAACCATGAGCTAACCCTGACGCTAACCATGATGCTAACCATGACGCTAACCATGATGCTAACCATGATGCTAACCATGACGCTAACCATGACGCTAACCATGACGCAACCATGTAGCTCATCAAGGTTATCTCAGGGCAAATTCTGCTTTATTCTAACCAAAGTGCTCCGCAGCACATGGGTTGACAACAGCAGGTAACAAGGAGCTCAGGTATTTCACAATGAATACCTGTGGATGCTAACTTTAGCATCCTCTGTCGGCGCATCACTCTGCTATCTGCTTACGTCACACCAGCCAAGTTTTAGACTTGAGAATACAGGAAATGTCATGACCGTCAGGCGAGAGACGTAGGAGCCAAGCAGAGAGAAAACGGGAGAGAAAACAGGACAGCCGACAGCTACACAATGATATGCAGATGAAAAGCTGATTTATTACAATAAAACTTAAACTCTTAAAGATTTTGGCAAACTGACGAGCGGACATGTTGGATCGAAGCAGCTCAACATTCTTCATTTGAACACAAGGCTTTTCGGTTCTCTTAACATTGCTACTTTATTCATGATAATAATTAATTCTGGTTTTATATTGACTTTATTATGGTACCATTATAAATATATTGACAACACATTTTATTTGTATCAAACAAAATTAAAAACAGAACACTTAAGTACATCAAACAAAATCAACTCTTGTAATTTCAAAAAACTAAATTATTTTAATCCGGCCTAATACTCCGTCTGAAACACATGACCTTTTGATGTTTTGTGAACATCTCCTACAGGAAAGCTCTTCTTTTTAAGAACCACTGCTACATTCATAGTTTTAGGTTTTTCCAAGAGGATGGACATTAGCTGAATGGTGGGAAGAAAAACACATTTTCCAAACTAACAAGAAACAGACTTAAAATAAATTGCTGCTACTTTTTTTTGGAAATTCAATGTGATTATTCTATGAAAAAAACTTGAAAACTGCTAAAACCTAAATTTGTTGTGTGTATAATTAAAATGTTGATGGTTTTTAGCATTTTTGGCTAAAGTTCAAAGCCTTCGTTAGGGTTAGGGACCAGGTCGTTAATGGACCAGGAGCTGCTGCTGTAAGGAGGGAACATGAATGGAGATAAAAACATTTGTGGAGATGATCCTGTTGTAAAGTAAGTTTGCCATTTGATGGACTTGTTTTTGCTTCACAGGGGGCCAAAGGACCCAGAGGACCAGGTGTTGTGGTATGTCTCCATTTTATCAAATAAATCATACCGCACTAATAAATCAAACTTTCCTCTGCTTCCATTTAGTTCACTTTTAGTTTTCTAATAATTTATTGTCCGTTTCAGCAATGTGACCTGGTCAAGAAGATCAGGGATAACTGTCGTAAGTTTTCATGGTTTTTTTACCTTTGGATGCGTTTTTGTTCTTTACAGTCAGTTTCTCACGCTCTTTTCTTTTCTTTCCTAGCTTGCTGTTATGGTGAGTATAGAGGATTGCTGATTTGCAGGAAATGCTTCAGGTGGCCGTGTTTCTCCAGAGAACCGGGTGTCTTTGGTTTTAGGTAAGCAGGAATGTCCGCTGTACCCCACCGAGCTGGCCTTCGCGCTGGACGTCTCGCAGGGCGTGGACCGCCAGGTCTTCAACAACATGCGGGACACAGCCGCCCTCCTGGTCAGGAACATCACCATCGCCGAGAGCAACTGTCCGAGAGGAGCTCGCGTCGCTCTCACCTTGTACAACAACGAGGTGATCACCGAGTTCCGGTTCGCTGACTCCATGAAGAAGCGGTCGCTGGTGGAACACATCGAGGTGCTGCAGAAACCGCGGTCCAGTAAGGAGGCCAGTCTGGACACGGCCATGAGCTTCGTGGCCCAGAACACCTTCAAGAGAGTACGCAGCGGTTTCCTGATGAGGAAGGTCGCAGTCTTCTTCGTTGGTCATCGTGTCAGGCAGACCCAGAGGATCACCAACGCCGCCCTTCGTCTTCACGATGCCGGAATCGCCACGCTGCTGTTGGTGAACAGTGAGAGCAGAGAGCTGAGCCGGGCAGTTCAGGTACGACCCAACCAGCGAAATGATCGGCAGTCCTGTGAAAGCAGCTCATCTCATTCATTCCCCTTTAAACCAGGTGAACAACACGGCGCTGGCCCAGGTCATCGTCCTTCCCTCCCCAGGAAGCTCCCAGTACAAGTCGGTCTTCCAAAAGATCTTGAGCTGCCACGTCTGCTATGGTGAGTCAAACTGGGACGCAAAGTACATGTTCACTGCATTTTATTTGGGAAAAAAACTTTTACATAAATTAAAGTGTTTGATTATTTACATGCACAAGAAATGACATGGAAATGTAGGAGATTAGCTTTTTATTTCATCCATTAATTTCTTAGTGACCATTTTGGAAAAAAATGTCAAAGCGTAGGAAAATTGTTCAAAGATGTGGTCTCTTCATTTTTAAGGACATTTTGTGAAAAGGCTAAATGTAGAAATAAAGAGCAGTTAGGTGGTGCTAAAGTTGGAGACGAAACCTCTGATAAAGTTTTCACCACAGTTCCAACCCATCCGGCGTAAAGTCGGCTAGCGCCGGGTTCGCACGGCGTTTTGTGGTCCAGTCAGAAAGCAAACCTGGAGAGGAATCCAAAATACTGAAGACAAATCAACAGACGTTTTCTGTTAAATATACTCCATTAGCTGTCTGCAATGTTTGTTTGATCTGAACCATCTGGAGTGAAATCGTTTGTCTTGCTCCAATCACACTGTAAAACCAAATCTGTTATATCTGCAATGTTTTATCGCTCTCTCCGGCTTTGAAAACAAAAGTTTGAATGGCGCCATGCGAACCAGCGTTTCTAATGAATGTTTCACACTCACGACCTCGAGATTCATTCCTCTCGTCAGAGCAGATCCCTGATCTGTCTGCATGTCGGTCAGATTCATTCAGACATTTCCTCCAGCCAGTTGAACCACGGAGACATTCAGACTGAAACAACAGTCTAGATCATTAGTAATAGTAATAATACTTTGTCTTTTCTAGACTCCTGCGCTCCAGACCAGCTTTGTGACTATCTGCCTCCGTCGGCCGGCCGCGATCGGCGATCTCTGACGTCTGACGTGGACATCGACATGGCGTTCGTCATAGACAGCTCCGAGTCGACCTTCCCGTCCTTCTTCATCGAGATCAAACGATACATCGCTCACATCGTAGAGGCTCTACACGTGTCTTCGGATCCCACCGCCTCCGTCCATCACGCCCGAGTGTCTGTCGTTCAACAGGCTCCCTACGAGTTCATCCACAACCGGACCGGCCAACCCATCCGCGTGGACCTGGGCCTGACCGACCACGCCTCGGCTCAGGCCATCGTCCGGTTCCTGCTGGACAAGACGGAGCAGCTGGAGGGCGGCCGCGCCCTGCCGGCGGCCATCGAGGCCACCGTGGATCAGGTGTTTGAGAAGGCGCCGCTGCAGCGCGACAGGAAGGTGATCGTCCTGTTTGTGACCGGCAGCGTGGAGGCGGACGAGGAGCAGCTGGTCCGCATCGCCAACGAGGTCAAATGCAGAGGCTACTTCCTGGTGATCTTTGGCATGGGCGAGTCGGTGGGGCCCAGGGACGCTCACATCCTGTCACGCATGGCGAGCGAGCCCTCTGATGTCTTCTTCAAGCGCCTCGACCTCATTTCCCACTTTTATGACAAACACATCCAGACGTTTGGCCAACTGTTTGCTAAGTATATCAGCTGTGAGTCCAACAGATTTTCCTCTGCAGCTTTTTTCACAATCTTTCTCCAGCATGAAACTCATGACATCTTCTCTGCTTTATAGTTGAAAACCGACCTGAACAATCTAAAAACTGTCAGTGGACGCAGAGCGACCAGCCGCTGAAGAGCCCCCTGCCACCTTCACCCCACCAAGAGTGAGCCAGAAAACCTCTGCATTAGTTCCCACCGTTAGCCTGTCTTTAATCGCTGTTTTCACCAACGTTTATTCCCCAGGAAACACCAGAAGCATCATGACGGCCACCAAGCAGTGCATGAAAGGAAGCCCCATAGTAAGATGCACAAACTTCATATTTACTGATATTTCTTTTAATTATCCAAGATGGCTGCCATGGTTGTCATGGAAAATGAGTTTTTACACTCAAATCACCAATTGAATGAATGTGTTTTATGTCAAATTAAACACATTTTGAACCATAGATATCATACATTTTCTTGACTTTGTGTTTCCTGGTGGACATTTTTCAAAATGGTTGACAGGGTTGTAAGGGAGGATTTATTTTTGCACTAACATTGGCAGTAGGTACTGCCAGTTAGTGAAGCTAACCAAAATCTAATCAAAAAAGTTAGCTTCACTTAACACTGATTTACTAAATTTTAGCTCTGCTATTGCTAAGCCGCTAAACATATAAAAATATGAGCAGAAGCTAATGCTAACACAAGAAGTTATCAGAAGCAAATGCTAAACCACAAAATACAAAAGAATTAGTAACACATGAAAAATTAGTCAAAGCTGATGGTAACATTAAGATGTCGGTTTCTCATGTCCTTCCAGGTATGAGACTCGCGAACGGTAAAGTCCTCAGTTTCTGATTCTGCCGCGGTTTTTTATTTTAAAGTTGTGTGAATATGTTGACCAAAGTGAAAAACTCCTGATGTGATTTAAAGTTCATCCGGGTTTTGAAAATTGATAGCATTTTATGACAATAATTGGTTTAAAAGGCGGCCGTCATGAAACTCAAGTAGCCGATGGAAACATGAAAACATCCAACCTGAGAGGTTTGCATGTTAGCATGGGGTTAGCATGCTAATATTAAAGCTTGTTTCCACACCTACATTTTTATAGTGAAATGTTGCACTACTAGTCGTTGTATCAGCATTGAACCTTTTTGTATTTGTATCCTGATGTAAAAAACAAGGTAGATTTCCTTTATTCTGACGTTTTCTGTTTCCACCCTCCAGATGCCGACGAGCTGCACGTCTCCAACGTCACCGCCAGCAGCTTCACGCTGCGCTGGAGCAACCCCGAAACCAAACTGCCGGTCTACTTTGAGGTGGTGGTGACCCGACTGCAGGACCACAGCCTGGTGGTGAAGACCAACGTTTCAGGCTCAGAGATCGCCGTGTTCAACGTGGAAAGCTCTCAGACGTATCACGCTGTCGTCACGGCGTACACAGCAGAGGGGCGGGCCGTCTCCACCCGAAAGGGCATCGTCACAACCAGTAAGTTCAACAAACACACAACCTACCGACTGCTCACACACATTTGTTAGGGCTGGGACTAATTTTGATTAGTTAGCTATAGAGATTTGATGCATTAAAATTTTCATTTTGTATTTTATTTTTGTATAACTTTTGTATTTGCACATTTCTGGTCCGTTTATAAGTCTGATGCATAAGCGACATCGCAAACAAACGCCACGATGAGGAAGCTGCTTCTCTTATTCCACTGGGGGATCATGGAGGCGTCAGAGTTTAGTGCTGGAGGATTTCTCTTTAGTCTTTGGCTGAAGACCAGGAGCCATTTCTGCTGCTAGCGCTAGGCTAACATGTTAGTGCTAGGCTAGCATGTTAGCTTTGGTTGTAGTTACCCAGAATGCCCTGCTGTAGTCCACTTCCTGCTTTTGGAGCGCTCTCTGGTCCGCTTGGTGTTCAGATTCAAACTGAACCCAGACCTGGAGGAGCAGAGGTCAGAGGTCAATTAGCATTCACACCTCACCAACTGAACCAGACTTTGACTAGGTAGAATGGAGTCAGATTAAAATGGACTGAACTCTGTTTATACTTATAATTTCTGCTCAGTTTAATGAGATTTCTCATCTAAAGTTATTGAATCAAACTATCAAACTTATCTTCAAACGCTGCTTCATACCTAAAGAATCGCTTGTAAAAGAGTCTTTCCTGAAGTTTCATATTAATTACCTGAAGTTTCATAAAGTTTGTCCGTTATTGTAGCTTCATTGTTGCCTCTTTCTCCTCCCAGAAGCAGCCAGCCTCAGCAGCAGCACTGTAAAAACTACACCGCTGGACAAACCAGAGCCTGGTAAGCTGGTCTGCAGAGACAGCAGGAAAACCATGAGAACCAGTGTGAATTTAGCCAGCAGCTGCTGAGGTTCATGACCTGGACCAAAAACAGCCTCTAAATTACTAAAAGAAACTAACATTTTAGCAGATGTAGTCATAACTAACTTTTCAGTTCACTTGTAAAAACTCCAAATTAATCCACTTTCATTCTCCTGACTTCATTTTGGATAACATAGCTGCCCTGGAGATCATAGGTTCTTGATTTTGTAGGAAAAACTTCTGAATGTCTAAAAAACTGCTTGCATAGTAAAGTGAGCTGTTGATTTTAACACACATTATCTTCCATGTTTTAAATTTAATCATAACACAAACGCTTTCTCTCCCTGTCTGTCCGTCTGCACATGTGTGTGTTTCTGTTTCCCATTATTTTCATGTTGCATGTTGTAGCTAATGGCCTGGCAGACCCCTGCTCACTTGACTTTGACCCGGGAATGCCGTGCAAAGACTTTGAGGCTAAGTGGTTCTTTGACAGACAGAATGGGTTCTGTGCAGAGTTCTGGTTTGGAGGTTGTGCAGGAAATGAGAATAGGTTCGACTCAGAAGAACTTTGCTTGAAAAACTGCATGAGGTCAGGTGAGTTATGGCTGGAGGAAATCCTTTAAAACAAAGTGATCATTTAGGTTCAACTTAAATAATTTGTCCAATATGTGAAAACTAAATATTAATTCTTGTCCAAACTTTTGTGTTTCCATAAGTTATTCCTCAAGTTTTTTAATGAATTGAACAAAATCAATGAACCAAATCAAATAATGTAATGCTAATCTCAAAATTAGCCTTGCAAGCTAATGTTAGCACTAAGAAACATTAGCATAAATAGCGTCGGATTAATATCGCCATGTCGACGTCTTTTTCAGATTTTTAATCAAAGAAAATATTTTGTGTTTGTAAGCTAATTTGAGACTAAAATTTTTAAATAAATTAAAAAGTAATTTTGCGATCTTTAAATTTGAGTTTGCAGCTAGCTAACATTTAGTTATACATCTTTAAGAGATTGTCTGAAAAGAAATATGTAATATTAAATAAATTAATAAAATATTGCCATAATAGCTCATATCACAAGCTAAAAGCACTTTAGCTACCGTAGCATTTCAGATCTCATCTTCTATTAATATTAAAATTTTTAATGACGTTCAAAAAATGAGCATGACTCCACAGACCAACGTTGAGCTTTCACTGAATATAAAACCAGTACAAATAGCCAATAACCGCAAGTTATTTCTACTAATACAAACAATTTTAGGCACACTTTAGCCTAAATGAAAGAAATTAAGAAATATACATGAATTATTTATAAAATAGCGCTTTTTAATCATGTCCGTCCAGTTTTGTTCAACAAACCAATATTTGTTGGATTGTACGCAAAGTTTACAGAATGAGTCAAAAATATAAAAAACCTGATTTAATATTTATTTTAAAGTATCTTTTCATGATTTATGAAAAGCGCTTTTACATCAAGTTGCCATGTTCTACTTATCAGTCTAATTATTATGATTCACAATAAAATAAAATATACTTCCAGTTAGTTATTTTAATCAAGGGACAGGTGATCTCAAAGGAACTGAAATAATTGGTTTAATTATGTTATGGAGATAAATTCAGAGGAATGAAATTGTCCTCTTGAACTTAAAGCAACCAAAGTAAAGAAATTTGTATTAATGTTTAATATTTCATGCATAAGGTGGGGAGACATTTTCTTGCAGGTTCAAAGTGTCCTTCATTAGATGCAGTGTTCAGAAACACCATTTTTAGTAACCTGGGAGCCCAAAATGCACCGAATTCAGAGAATCGCCAGCTGATGTTTTCCTGTTTCCGCCTCTGCAGCGCCGCAGCCGGAGGAGCAGCGAGCCGAACAGCTGGAGATTCTCCCGGCTCCTGGTGAGAACTTTCATTAACGCGATTATTTTTAAGACTCATTCATCCAAAGACAGTAAAAAAACCAGAGTCCACATGACTCATCTTCTCAGGAACAAGACTGAATTACAGCTTTATCAGCCAGATTGTTTGTAAACATGCGCTCTAAAATGTTTCTGTTCTTATGATCAAACATCAGAAGCAGAAGTTAAAACGATTCATCTCCCATCGGTGGAGAGCTGGCCGCGTTGCGCCGGCCGTGAAGCTGCTTTGTTTTTACTCATTTGTTCTTCACTTCCAGCTGCCATTACGTCTGTGGACATTTGCCAGCTTCCCAAAGAAGAAGGAAAATGTGCAAAGTTTGTTCTGAAGTGGCATTTTGATGCCACCAGCAGGAGCTGCAGCCGCTTCTGGTACGGCGGCTGCGACGGGAACCAGAACCGCTTTGACACATTTGAGCAGTGCATGAAGGCGTGTGGAGCCGCAGGTATGTGTCACCCGTTATAGTCAAATCCTCTGAATGAAGCCTCACTCATTCTCTGTGCCTAATGCGTACACATTAGTGACAGAGATCAGTGTTTTTGTTACTTTAACAGTGTCATGCATACAAGATTTATGTTGCAAATATAACATTAGCTTCTATTAACACTGCTCAAACTAATAATGAGCCATTAATGGAGGCCTAGACTGTAGCCGGATATCTGAGAAAACAAACATAATTTTATTTATTTCGACTGTTCATCCACATGAAACTGTTTAATATCACAAAAAAATATTGATGAAAACTGCAACCAAACTGGAGAAGACTATGTATTTATGACTTCATGTCTGCGACAAACAATAATCCAATATTTCCGCATCGTGGCGTCTTTAGCTCTGCGCTACACTGCCCCCTGCTGGTTCTCATGTTTAAAACACACGGATTCCTGAAAGATCCCGTGTGTACGATGTTCATTTCAACAATGTTTGATAAATTCACACATTTAATGTTTAGTAAAGTCAAACAAAGTTTAGTAAAGCCAGTTAGTTACCTGCAGCAGTGTGCAGCACCCTGCAACACTCTGCAGCAGCGTGCAGGAGCATGCAGCAGCATGCAACACCCTGCAACACCCTGCAGCAGCGTGCAGGAGCATGCAGGAGCATGCAGCAGCATGCAACACTCTGCAGCAGCGTGCAGCAGCATGCAACACCCTGCAACACTCTGCAGCAGCCTGCAACACTCTGCAGCGCTACGTTTCCAGTTAACCTGACTGGTTTCCTCCCAGCAGGGAACCCGGGGCTCCTGGCTGCAGTGAGAACATAGGAGTGGCGCCTCAACCTTGTCTGCAGAAGCAAAGGGCCGCACTGTAAGGACGTCTTGCTGAAGCAATGGTGGCAGCACTGGACTCAACACACATGAACTTTGACCCCCGACTTCCTGAAGTAGTCTGTTTGACGACGAGATGTAAGGAAGACAGTTTGCTGCGTGAAAACTTTCATCTATTGGTGCTAAACGTCTGAGTTGAATAAATGCAGCAGTTTGTCTTGACCCATGAGTCTCGGTCCTGTGGAGTCGTGAGTTTCTTCACTGCAGCGCGGCTCTGTACGGCCATGTTCGTCACCCAGAATCCCGCCGCTCTGATGTCCAGTTAAAGTCACGTCCAGATCCGTTTCCTGCTACTTTAACAGAATGTAATGTCACTCTGGTTTTTGGTTTTCATGAGGTTTGCCTGTCAGTCTGTGTCTGGGGGAAATAAAATGAAGTAGACTTTGTAATAAACACGAGCGTCTGACTTTTCTTTCTACTCAACTGTTTACTGTCAGAAGTCAAAGGAAAACTTTAAAATCTGCCAAAAAACGTTTGGAAGAAGCTGTGATGACACCAGCGCTGAATTAAAGTGGGTTTCATGATGTCCGGATCCAGCGCGGCGCCGTTTTCCGGAGCGGTCTGGAACAATCTGAGGTCGCGACCTCTGGGTCTGATATTCTGGACGGTGAGCAGCTGAACTTTGTTCACAGCAGCTGAACTTTGGACCAACAAACGCTGCTGTGACAGAGCAAGGAGACGAGTGAAACAGCATGAGGGGAAAGCCGGGCCAGTTTTCAGTTTCCAGCATAATTAGAGAATCTTTTCTGATTTTCTGCCTTTTGGTTTGACTTCGCTGGCACGGCCTAGTTAAAGTCACACAGACCAAATTCAGAGCCTCCCACATCTAAAGCAGCAAATTATTGAATTATGCTGAACACTAAAACTGAAAGTACTTAGTGGTGAAACTGAACATGAAGTTATTTGTCTCTGTGTGAGATCTGGTCACCATGGAGACACCAAACCTTCAGTCTGCATGTTTATGCATTTAAATAGGAAACAAATCAGCCACTGGCAGCTTTTACCTAAAAATAACTTCAAATTAATCATCATGAGGAAACACATAAAATCTGGATCTGTAAAATGAGATCATTTGTTCTACAGTCATTTGAGAATAAAGTTTTAACTTTATAAAATCAAATTCTCAAAATGACTAACGCCAAAAGAACTAAGAGAGTTAAAGGACGTCAGGTTAGCATTAGCATTAGCTGAGGTTCACTGTTCCCTCTTCTTAACAAAGGCAGCTCAGATAAGATTGAAATTAGCTCAGCATTTAAAACCAAGACGAATCCATTTGCTACAAGCTAACAGCATTTTCCCTCCAAAATGCTGGCTAAGCTAAGCTAGCATTAGCATCAGAGATGAACTCAAAATTCATCAGGTTATGCTCATTCTGCTAAACAAATCAACTTTATTTTCATGGCTTTTCTACTCCAGAATAAAACCAGAATATGAGAGTAAAACAGTAAAATAAGGAAATAAGATCATTTTTATGGTAATATAAAAAGTGAAAAACAAAAGCTGGTTTTAGATTAAAGACAGAAAGAAGAGAACATGAAAATCCCAGCATGATCAATAAATAAGATCAGACACTTTCTGTTGGTCATGATGAGCCTCCAGTTCCTCGCAGCAGTTTCTCCTCTCTGAGCGACAAAACAAACCGTTGTCCTGCTGAACCACAACCAGGCAGTTTTTCCTTCCAGTGGCTTTCTTGGTCAGCCTGCCATCACTTTGACAGAAGAGTTCACAGCTTATTAAATGTCTTATTTAACTTTGGCTCATGTTCTGAATGTGACTGAAAGCATTTCAGCTGCAGCCGCCAGCAGAACACAAAGCTGAGACTGTTGGTCAGAGTTCACAGAGTTCAGAGAGCGGCTCGCTGCGACGTCATCATCATGGAGGACAAAGCAAACCGCCGATCCCTGCAACATGAAACCAACATGGAGCCAACATGAAACCAACATGGAGCCAACATGGAGCCAACATGGAGCCAACATGAAACCAACATGGAGCCAACATGGAGCCAACATGGAGGCAACATGAAACCAACATGGAGGCAACATGGAGCCAACATGGAGGCAACATGGAGGCAACATGAAACCAACATGGAGGCAACATGAAACCAACATGGAGGCAACATGGAGCCTCCCTCCAGGATGGCTTCGAAAGCAAAAAGTCTCAGCGGCTAGCAGAGCGTAGCTTCATCCTGTTAACAGAACAGCCAGCAGACTCATCCAACCATCATCTCTTATCCTGGAAGTTAAAGATCAATGATGTCTGTAGATTCATTCCATCCTCAAATTACTCTCAGGTTTTTTTTTTCCTCTTGCTTATCTTTTTATTTTCTATCTCCAAGGAAATATCTGTATTATGGTCTGCCTGCAGAGTTGAACTCTAGGATGTTGTTTATTTTACATTAAACCTTACAATGTTCCAGCTGTAGGTTCTGCACCTCAGAGCCAAAGCGTCTCTCTGAGTTTTTCCTGCCGTTCCTGTGACTGGTGAATTAAATGCTCCCATTGCTGATCTGGTAAATGTGTCTGTTATGAAGCTGCGGCTGGAAGACATTAAATCGTTCTAATGCTGCTGAGCTCAAACACTAAAAGCATCTTCAGAGCAATAAACGGCGTGAGACGAACTTCCAATCCTCTGAGATAGGACACCAAATAAATCAGCTGATAAAACTTTTTAAAGTGCAGATCGTCTCCTGGTGGCTCTGAGTAAGAGGGAAGGAATGTCATCCGTCTGTTTTTCTCATCACTGACCGAGGATCGCTCTGCACCCAGCTGGGAATGTTTCAGTTTCTGCTTTTCAAACCAGAGTCTCCACCTGGAACCAGTTCACCTGCTGGTTAGCTCCCAGCAAACAGCTGGAATCATTTCTCCCTCTGCAGAATCGTGGCATTCATGTTTCATCATTCAAGGCTGCACATTTAGCTCCAAACTGAACATGTTGCTAGCACATTTAGATACTTGCTAGCTAAAAATGTAGCTAGCAATTTAGCTTGCTGGCCTATAATAAATGTATTTGTGTTGCCTGGTTAGCCCAAAAGCTTTACAGAGTGAAAAAAGATATAACACAACAGATGGTAGAATAAAAGGAGAAGAATTAAAAATGTCAGAACTAAGTATCAAAGGCTATGTTGAATATGTCCTGATCTGAACAGGCCCGGGTCAGAGGTCAGAGGTTCCTCCAGCAGGCGCTGATTTACATAAAAGGTTAAAACATCACAAACATGGCGAGGCCTGATCCACACATCCTTCATGTCAAACGTTTCCAGATTCAGCTGCCAAGCATCTCAAGGTTTCTAGTTGAAAAACATTTTGGTTTTGATCCAGAGTCAAAGAACATTATTTATGTGGCACCTTTACTCATTTCATGCAGAGAACTGAAATGGAGGATGCTTGGGTTCCCCAATGACCCAGTTTATGACAAATATGACCAGAGAAACATTTGAATTTTAGGCAAAATGATTCAGCCTAACTGTAAAAACTAAAGTGACAAAAAAACTATCATTTCGTCACCACTGTAACTTTATAGTTGAAAGACTCTTAAGATTTATAGAAAATAAGGCAGAACAAATTAAATATTAATGGCCACCTTTTCCCCAAACCAGGGCACAACGAGAAATGTCCAATTATATCAATATACCGTCCTAAACAAATGTAACGCAGTCAGCTTGTTACTCACGACCTCCGGGAGAGCAGGAAAACGCTGCAGGCCTGTAGAAACAGCGAGGAGTTCAAACCCAAAAACATTGAGAGCGTTTAAATTCCGTCGTTCTTTCCTCCCGACGGCCATTGAACGCAGCAGAACCGAGGGGCTGAAGCGGCTAGCTCACTTAGCTTAGCGCAAAGCTCGTCTCCTTCCGTCTGTCCCCTCTCGTCGCTCTCGCGTCGACCAAGCTCCTCCAACTTCTCCCGAACTCCCCGGAGCTCCTCCAACTTCTCCCGAACTCCGTCCTCTCCCGTGTTTTGTCCGGTTTTGTCTCCTGGAGTCTGTATTTCCCACTTCTTGTCCGGTCGCCTGCTCCGGTCTCCACCATCACGGTTCTCCTCTCCTTCTTCCTCCCGCCTCCTCTCCTCTCAACCAATCACGAGTCACGCACCGAACGCGCTGTCTCAGTGACCAATCAAATGCAAAGCCAAATAAAATACACGGCGCATCTTACGTCACACGAATACTTCTTTACATAAAATAATGCTCTTAGTCATTTACAAATAATACCGTTTTAATTACTAAGTAAGCTAATTATTTAATAGCTACCTTTACCCTCTGGAAGTCAGGAGAAAAAGACAAAAATATCATTTGTGTCTTGTTTTATTCTCTTCCAATCCAAACCAAAAACAGAATAAAGTAAAACCGTTGGCGTCTTCTCACCTCACCTCTCCCCTTCACAATAAGAGCATACATTCAGGTGTGAAATATATACATTGATCAGCCACACAGGCCCCCTGAACACACAGAATGTCACAAACACAAAAACACATCACATGTGAAACAAGTACAGAAAAGAAAACACATAAATGAAAAACTAAACCGCAGCAACAAACAACTGAAATACCAAACAGTAACGATTAGGTAGTTTAATAAGTCGGCCACCATGGGTTCTTCTCACAGGAACAGGAGCTGAAATTGAAAGAGACTCTCCAGATGGACCGCTACCAAACTGTCCACCTGAGGAGACAAAGCAGCTGTAAGGGGAGGAAGAAACTGGGGGACGACCAGGAGGCTGAGCCCACTCAACTGGGTCCCCTGGTTACAGAGTTGGCTTCAAACGGGGTAATCAGGAAATACTGTCCTGATTACCACCAGCTCCACCAGAACATCCTGGTTCTCCTCTCCAGAACACGGATTGGACCATCGTAAGGAGGCTGAAGTGGTGAGCGGTGTGAGTCACGGCAGATAAATACAGACATTAGGTCCTTTGGAACAAATACCTGTGGAAGTTAGACCTTTTCTACTCCTCTGGGGATCAACCAAACCCGCTGAACCTGGAAGAAATTCCCCTGGTGCCCTCACAGGCTGTGCCCTTTTTTTGACACCTTTGGTAACTCTGATAAAAGCAGGAAACTTTTATCAGAGTTTCCTGTTGATAAAAGGAAATTCTTGGGGCCTCGGTTGTTCTTGGGGCCTCCGGTTGCTTCTTGGGGCCTCCGGTTGCTTCTTGGGGCCTCCGGTTGCTTCTTGGGGCCTCCGGTTGCTTCTTGGGGCCTCCGGTTGCTTCTTGGGGCCTCCGGTTGATTCTTGGGGCCTCCGGTTGATTCTTGGGGCCTCCGGTTGATTCTTGGGGCCTCCGGTTGCTCCCGGTGACTTGGCGGCTATGACTCTCGCTGCGGCTCCTCTGCAGCAGTGAGGCGTCAGCAGGAAGGAAACCAGAGGAGAAAAAAATTCAGTTCAAGCAGAAAAGATGTGAAAATGAAACTTCATGGCGGCTGGTTTACCGAGGAGCCAAACCTGACGACGGGCTGCAGGTCCATTTTCCCTTAGAGATCAAACAATTATTTCTGAATTTAAATAAAGTTTTTGTGAGTCTGAATCTGCTGCAGCTCAGTAAATCAGTCGGTGCCTGTTGGCTTGAAGACGCTTCAGTGGAAAATGTGAGTCTGTGGTTCTTCTGCACATGTTGGATAACCTTTTGAAAGTGAAAGAAATGTGCCAATTTCCTCCATTTTGTCCTTCTGGAAGCTTCTGTTCGGCTCTGATTGTAAATTTGCTGCAGCTCATTTTTTCCTGCTGCAGCTTCCAGAATGTGAAACACCAAATTTATGTTTCTGTTATTCAAACAAACTGAAGCTAGGAGCAGCTGCAGCAACGGAGGCCGGGGGCTACCAGCGGTTAGCTGGTTAACCAGTTAGCTGGTCAGGCGGTTGGCCGGTTTGCTGCAGCTCCTCCGTGGTTTTGGGTTGTGCTGCAGGTTTCTGGCTGTGATCCTGCAGAGGTTTGAAAGTCAGAGTTTGATTGGCTGAAGCTGCAGACCAGGCGGCCATGTTGGCTGCAGAACAAGCTGAAGTTTTTCTGCTGCATCAAACCTTCAGAAGTTTCACATCATTTTCTGAAACATTTCATGTCTGCTGAAGTTTGACCCGTTCAACTCAGAGCTAAAGATCCGAGCAACGGCTCGGCGGTTCTGGTACCAGCAGGATGAAAGCTTAAAGTTACACTGTTAAAAATGAACAGCCAATATTTGGTTTATTTAGTCTCTCATAAAACAAAATGGGACTTCATTTTTTAGTCATATTTTCACCAAATTACTAATTTTTTATCAGTTTCAAAACAAAACATTAAATTGGCAAACTTAATCTTTAGCTAATTAAATGTTTAGTAAGATCCATCCATCCATTTTATCCGGGTCGGGTCGCGGGGTCAGCAGCCTAAGAATGGAGGCCCAGACTTCCCTCTGCCAGCCACTTCTTCCAGCTCCTCCAGGGAATCCCACGGTGTTCCCACAGCGTTCCCACTGCGTTCCCATGGCGTTCCCACGGCGTTCCCACGGCGTTCCCACGGTGTTCCCACAGCGTTCCCACGGCGTTCCCACAGCGTTCCCACGGCGTTCCCACGCGTTCCCACAGTGTTCCCACGGCGTTACCACGGTGTTCCCACAGCGTTCCCACGGTGTTCCCACGGCGTTCCCACAGGGAGCCTCCATCCTGAGCAGGAGCCTGAGCCTCAGCTGGCTCCTCTCTCTCCATGTGGAGGAGCAGCAGCTCCACTCTGAGCTGCTCTCTGTAAGGGAGCCCAGCCCCCCTACAGAGGAAACCCAATTCTGCCGCTTGAATCCGAGATCTTTGGGTCATGACCCAAAGCTCATGATGAGGGTAGGAAGGTAGATCGACCAGTAAATCCAGAGCTTCGCTTTTTGACTCGGCTCTCTCCTCACTACAACGGATCGGTACTGTCCAAATTGTTTTTTGAGTTGATATTTTTATTTAGTTTTGTTTTTTGTTGAATATATTTTTGGGATAAAAGATTTTCTGAGATTTTTTCTTTCGTCTGCTGCCTTTCATTTTATTGATTTGTGTATTTTCTCGGTTGCATAACTGTTTTGTTTGTAATGAAATGAATAAATATTAAAAAAAGAAAAATAACCTGCCACGGTGTGAAGACTTTCCTGAGCGAGTCTGTGTCCTAATTAAAGTAAACTTTGTGATCGTTGCCTTTAATTTCCTGTCGGCTCAGTTAGCGTGTGCATGTGACTCCTGTGGATGAAGGCTGCCTTTCAGGTCCGGACCGGACCGGAACCGAACCGCCTCCTGCTTTCATGAGCAGGTCAGGAAGTCAGTGGGATTAGAGAAGCAGCAGAAGCTGAAACAGGAGCTGCAGGCGAGATGATAAAGTTTAAGTTTCACAGACTCCAGTCTGTCTCTCCTCGACGTCCATGTTGGAAGGCCTTCCTCCCTCATCCCGCCGGAGTCTTTCTCATGACTCGTCCGTCTCCATGGAAACGGGCTCTCCGTGGACCATGATGCCGCCATCCGCAGGGGAACAGCGCCCTCCGCTGTAATCAGCCACCAGGCACAGACGATAACCTCAGATCGGAACCAGGACCGGAACCAGGACCTCTGATCTCGGTCAGTTCCACAGTTTGGACCGTTGTGCTGGTTCTTCCAGTCGGTTGCTATGGTAACTGCCTGTTAGGTTTCGAACTTTAAAACGATTTTCTAAAATCAAATAATTTAATTTCTCCTCAAAATTTGACCCATAAAATAATAAAGTGAAAACTGTTAATTAAATAAAAATACATTAAAATGTTCTTCCTGCAGCGTCTCGTCTCCGATCCTTCGGGCGGCGGTTCTGATCCGGTCCAGATGTGGAAACGCTGCGATTGAAATGTGAAATTTGTCATCAGACGGTTTGAGTGAACCGGTTCAAAATGGGGTTAAAGGTCACCGCTCTTTACTCACTCCCTGTGGATCCGTCCAGAACCGGATCAGATCCAATCTCTGCAGTCAGAACCGGAGGAAAAACGGTACTGGCCCGTACGGGGATCGAACCCGCGACCTTGGCGTTATTAGCACCACGCTCTAACCAGCTGAGCTAACCGGCCTGATGACGTCACACAGCGCACGCTGTGCGGTGAAATATGAGCATGCGCAGGTTTCTATTCAGCACCGGGCTGAGCCGTTTTCCTCCCGAACCACCTCGCCACGCTGCGAGAAGAAAGTACTTTATATCAAAGAAAATATTCAGAAACGAAAAGCGGAAGGAGAGCAAACCCAGAGTTCTGGTTCTGGTTTCCCTCCGGGTCTCGGAAACATCTGCAGTTTAAAGACAAATAACGCGATAAGATCTAAATAATTAAAAACAGGATGAAGCTAAAAATAAAGATGGCTTCGTGGCAGCAGAAGGCAACCAGATGGATTCATGCCCACATTTTCTTCTGGTACCAGCTGATCGGTTCCTCCAAACATGGACCGGGCCTTTAAATAAATACTGACAGTAGAACCTGAGCAGCTGCTTCTGGACCCGAACCGAGTTCAGTTAAACACGTGTGACCTGAATGGAGACCCTGAGGGTCATAATTATCCATACAGCCCCAGTGATCAATGCCTGCATTCCTCTGATGGGTTGGTTTCCTGTTCAGCTGGGTGTGTTTGGACCACAGTTCTGTTGGAGACCCATCAGGTCCCAACTGGGTCCCAACCCACCCTGATTAGTGTCAGGGTGGGTTGGACGAGACCAAGGGCCTCTGGAGAAGATTTCAATATGGACACACAGCAAAATGGGCTGCAAACCCACGAATGATGCAAACTCCAAAACAGAAAAACACTCTAATAAAAAACGCTGTGAGTAGAAAATGTTGCAGCAACAGGAAACGAGCAACAGAGAAGATCCCACCAACGGCAGCCAGATTCAAACGCTGCACAAAACAGAAGTCCTCCAGTCCACTAGAGGGAGTCTGCAGCAGGAAATACAGACTGCATAGTGGGGCAGTTGGTAGCACTGTTGCCTGGGTTCGATTCCCGGCCCAGAGTCTTTCTGCATGGTGGGTTCTGTGCAGGTTCTCCAACTTCCTCCCAGTCCAGAAACATGACTCAAGAGTGTGGTTGTCTGTCTGTGTGTTGCCCTGAGATGGGCTGGTGACCCGTCCAGGTGACCCGTCCAGGTGACCCGTCCAGGTGACCCGTCCAGGTGACCCGTCCAGGTGACCCCACCTCTCGCCCAAAACATTGGCAAAAAAGAAAAGGGCTGGATGGATGAACTGTAGCTCACCTTTGTCTCTCCTGGTCATCCTGACTTCCTCTGCAGCTATAGAGGGTCCGGTCCGCGCCATTAGTTGGTCGGCTCCCCCTAGAGGTCTGGAGGAATTCTGTTTAGTCAGCAGGGTTTCATACTGGTTGAGCATGTAATAAAGTCTCTTCAGCCTGACCGCAGAATCAGCAGCTAGTTGGACCCAGCCGGTTCTGAGGCAATCCAAACGGGTCGGAACTGGTTCTGGAATGGAGAATGAAGGCTAGCACTGATCATCTGGAGCTGTGTGGAAACTCTGGTCTGATCCAGGTAACTGCACCACAAGCTGGCTAATGGCCACGTTAGCCGTCTGAGCCAGTATGTACATTTATGAGCTTGTGTGGATCAGAGTGAATGGAGACCCGGTTCCAACCTGCAGAACCCGATTACCCTCATCTGATGGAAACAGAAGCTCAGCCAACAAGTAGAAACAGAAACACGTTTATTCAGCAGTCAAAACAGGAAGTCGGGTGGAAACAGGAAGTCGGGTGGAAACAGGAAGTCGGGTGGAAACATGACTGGGTTCTCCATGTTTGTCTGAAACAACAGTAATCAAAGCTATTTACACATCAGGCGGCTGCAAACAGCCAGGCATCATCGTCTGAGTGGGGCGGGGCCATAGGATGAACCCGGGTGTTGGTCCATCAGGAGGAGCGGTGGGCTCTCCTCCGGCGGAACCAGGGGAGCCTTCAGTTCTCTAGGAACGCCACGTAGTCGGTGAGGCGGCCCAGCTGCTGCTCGTTAGGAACCAGCGACACCGGGGGCGGGTCTGGAGAGAGAGAGGGGCGAGCGAGTCAGGGGGTTTCCACCATCTATCTGAGCTCTATCTGCAGCCCTGCCCCCACCTGTTACTGCTCAGAACAGGGGGGGCAGAGATAAATCCAGCACGATGTGTTCGCCCTCCAGTGGCTGTTTCAGACACTGAATTGTAGTAAACATATAAATGTGTGAAAAGGAGCCAGAGAAGAAGTGTGTGTGATTTAACGGGAACCGGCGCCCCCTACCTGGCTTCTTGGGCATTACCATCCTGGTTGCTGGGTCGGCCTGCCAGCCTTGACTCACCACACCTGAGAGAGACGAGGGACAGCAGGATGAGTCCATGAAAACCCGACAGCCGCTACAGGAAGTAGCCTCACCCTTCACCGCCTCCTCCACCGTGTAGCCCACGAAGGCAGCGAAGTCTTCGGCTGTGATGGAGGTGTAGGCCTGCGCCACCAGGCTGTAGGCCCGCTGCCTGCTGCTCTCTGTGGACAACAACATGGTGAGGAGGAGGAGGACAAAACCCATCATCTTCATCATGTCTGCTGAACGAGCCGCAGCTCGTCACGGATCATAACCAGGAGCCGACAACGGCTCAAATTCTTCATTTCACATCTTTGAACAGATTCAGGAAGCTTCCTGTCCAACGGGCAGCTAATACGTTAGCATCCAAGAAGCTCCTCCCACTTAACCCGCTTGTTTTTAACCAGGCTTTAGAGTTAAAGGGCCAGATCACATTATTTAATCTCCTGAAGCCAAATTTCTTCATTATTTCCAGAACGTGAAGCAGCTAAAACTGAACTGAATGATTTAGCTTGATGTTTTCATTACTTCTGTTCTCTCAGCAAATGCTGTGTCGTGTCTCCAGGTAAAGATGAATCATTTCAGGATGAATCATAATTATTCTGAAAATCACCTTTTGACCCCAGGTGGAGTCTGGCGCCCTCCAGAGGGCCTCTGCGCCTCATGTTGGGACTCTGGAGGCAGCAGTGGATTTTATTCAGGGCTACCAGAGAAAAGGATAAATATATGCCGCACTTTTCAAATTTTAGAACAGAACCTGAATCTCAGGAACGGGGTCACCGGGGTCACCGGGGTCACCGGGGGCCTCAGCTCCTTATCAGGTGACTGTTGAGGGTCCTCAGTCACGCCGACATGTTCTGCTGTCACCGCGTCAACGCCGTGGCCTCTCAGGCTCTGTTGCCTAGCAACGGCTCTCTGTGTACCAACAGAGCTCAGGCAGCCGGAAAGTTTTCCACCAGGAGGATCGATAAGAGCTGGCCGGAGCCGCACTGAGCATGCTCAGAACAGAAGGTCACTCTGCGTGTCACTTCCTGTCTCTGAGCTCAGCGACCAGCTGGACGACCATTTTAGCTCAGAGTCAGTCGGGTCAGAGCTGCTGAGCAAGAACTCCATGAGAGGAACCGGACCGGCCCGGCTATTCCTGGACGCTATCGCTCGCGCGCACACACACACACACACACACCTATCACAAACACTCTTCCTGAAATAGCTCAGACTGTTCTCCAGCAAAGGCAACACTGCTGCAGCTTTTAATAACCTGCTTTGGGTCCCAACAGAACCAGAACCGGGCCATGGATCAACTTCACACAGCTTTATTTCCAGTACAGACTGACTGGGCTTCCAGCAGCGCATCAACAACCAGAAGCTACAAACATTTCTAACCTTCAATACAAAAGTATAAAAAGACGTAAAGAAATCAGAGTCTGTGTCTCAGTCCTCATGGACGCCTCCGTCCCCCTCCGTCCTATTCTTCCTCCTCTTCCTCCTCTGCGTCCTCGTACTCCTCGTCTTCCCCGGTTCCGAAGTCCATCTTGGCCAGCACGGCCTCCACCGGCTCCGTGTTGAGGGTGAAGTGGTCCATCTTCTCGAAGCCGGGTTCTGGCCGCTCTTCGCCCAGCGAGGCTTTGGCGGCGTCCCGGGTCCGGCCGATCAGGCCCTTGGAGGCCAGCAGGAACTCGGCGGCGCCGCTCTGCTCCAGAGCGCGCACCGCCGTGTCCGTCAGCTCGGAGCTGGCCTGCAGCCGCTCGCCGTAGCGCTGGGCCAGCGCCCGCAGCGCCGCCACCTTGTCGTCCTGCTCGCGGCCCAGCTGCTCCAGCAGCACCGCCTTGCGCTCCTCCAGCACGGCGTACAGCAGGTCGAAGCGCTCCGCCAGGCCCTGCTTGGCGCGCTGCGCGTTCTCCTGTACGGCGCGCCCGGCGTCCTCCATCTGGTGCAGCAGCGCCTGCAGTCGGCCGTTGCTGGCCACCAGCGCGTCGATGGCGTTGCTGAGCTCGGCCTTCTGGCTCTGGGTGGCGCCACCTCGCAGTCCTTGTGCTGGCCGAACACCTTGCACATGGAGCAGGTGGGGCGCTGGCAGCTGACGCAGTAGATGTTGATGCGCTCGTCCTCGTGCTCTGGGCAGCACGGCTCCTTGGCCTCCTGCGCCTTCAGCGGCTCGGCCTCGCCCTTCCCCTCCTGCTGCTGTTTGTAGATGTCGATGATGTTCTCCACCAGCAGGTTGCGCTGCAAGCCGTGCACGCCGTGGCGGTCCAGCACCACCTCGAAGCGGCAGGTGGGGCAGCGGAAGACGCCGCCGGAGAAGCGGTAGGGGTTGCGGGAGTCGTAGAGGTCGCTGGCGCAGCCACGGCACAGGTTGTGCTGGCATGGCAGAATGACCACCGGCTTGGTGAACATGTCCAGGCAGATGGGGCAGCTCAGCTGCTTCTCCAGGCTGTCCATGGGGCTGGGCGGCCGTACCACCGAGCCCGTCCTCTGGAGGTCCATGTCCTTGGTTCTGGTTCTGGGAGAGACGTGACGCTTTGCTGCTGCTGCGGCGCTCTGGGTGTATTCTGGTCCGGCGGCAGGCCAGCCGGCCTTTATAAGAGCCTCCAGACAGACACCCGATCCACCAGAGCACATTCCTGCCTGGACATTTTCACAGAACTCCCCCGCCCCCATCGAGTGTCGCGTGGAGACGGACGGGAGGGGGGGAGGCGCAGACCGGGACAAACAGCCTGCATGTGACCAGAGAGGCTCAGCAATAAACACAACATGATGTTTTCCAAAAGACCAAGAGAAAATGTTTTCAGTCTGACCAACAAACAAGCTGAACCCAACCACTAACCAACTACCAACCACTAACCAACTACCAACCAACCACAACCAACCACCAACCAACCACCAACCAACCACCAACCAACCACTACCAACCAACCACAACCAACCACCAACCAACTACCAACCAACCACTAACCAACTACCAACCACAAAACCAAAAACTGAACACAGATTCCACTGATCAATATTAGCTTCACTAATGGTAAAGTGCGATGCTAACACCACTTAGGAGAAGCTAATGCTAAAAGGTTATACCAAGACACTAACGCTAAAGTGCTAATTATTAATATTAGTTCTGCTAATATTATAGTGTTAGCAAAATGCCAGCAGGCTCAAATGTGTCATTATACTTCTTCCTGTTTCAGTTTATAGTTGTTGAGTTTTGCTAACTGCCGCAGATTTAGCCTGACTGACCCCAGTGAGAAACCATGCAGAATATCAGGACATTTCAAAATGTTCCCAACAGAACTACAGCAATGCATTCTGGGTTCAGAATATACATCATTTGCTGCAGCGCAACATGGCTGGAGAACATAAGGACACAAAGCTTCTGCATCATCACACTTCAAAATAAGAGCATGAGCAGAAACGTCCTGAAGGATTTTGATATGCAAAACTTCAAAACAAATGTTGAACTTTATTCATCTGAAAGTTTAAAAACATTCAGATAAATTAGAGCTTCAGAATTTACCCAGAAAAATGTATTAAGAGGAAGCTAAGATCGCTAAGCGTTTTCAAAGTTAGCAAAAATGCTAAACATAAATTAGCTCCACTGTTAGCAGATCAGAGGACGCGTGTCCACCGCTGCTGTGGCGTCATCAGGTGAGTTAGCACAACGCCAGGGCAGAAAGGCATCAGCAGCGACCACAGAGGAGCAACTGTTGCTGCTCAACAACCTGAGAGGCTTCAGTTTAGAGGAAGGTCGTCCTCCAGACACCACGACGATCAACAAGTAAAATCCCTAAACGTCTGAAACGAGTCAGACTGGAATAAATTAAACAGAAACTGTAACATTAACAAATCCAAATGTTTACTTGAACAGTTTTATTAGAGCTGCCAGCTGTTACCAAACCGTCTGATGAAACTCTGTTTATGACATCAACAGCAGATCAACATCCAGAGAAGTTATTTTAAACTGTTGCACAACCAATAGCAGCGCCACAATCACTCAGGACGCAATAAACTCCTGCTGACGTCTGTCGGAGAAAACCCCGAGATCACCGCGCCAAGGCAGGAGGCTAACCCTGCAGCTAGCTGCTGTAGCGAACCCTGCAGCTAGCTGCTGTAGCTAACCCTGCAGCTAGCTGCTGTAGCTAACACTGCAGCTAGCTGCTGTAGCGAACCCTGCAGCTAGTGTCAAGTGTTTTTCTGCATGAAGTTACCTCTGAGGGCCTCCATGACAGGAAGGATATTCTCGGACCACTGGTGGGCTGCGATGGCCGTGTAGATCCCCGGGAAGTCTCTCTGCCAAATGCGCTGGCCGACGGCCCAGATAGCTGCTAGCTCAGAGTTAGCCTGCAGCCGAAAACAAGACAGAAACCTTCAGCAACCAGAGACACGTCTCCATACAGCTGGGAGGATTTAGGATTTTCACTGCTGTGTCTGACAGCTGCTCTGCTCAGCCTCACAGGATACAGAGGACAGACATCAGCACTGCTGAGACACCTGCAGTTTCCACACAGCTGCTAGCTTAGTTTGAAACTTACTTTCCAGGATTTGGGCTGAATATTTGTGTTTTTAATTTCCTCCATTTCATAGTGAGCGGCTCTTCTAGCCTTTACGGTAATCCTGCTCAGTGGCTTTTCTTAATACGGCTCTCTGCCCAGGGTGGCACATCACTGGGATCAGCATGAGCCTTCTGCTGTTTCCACAAATGTCAATATTTATACACAAAGTTACATTTTGTGCATGTATTCAAAAACATATTTTAAGCAGAAAAATTTTATTTTATTTTTCCTGCTTAAGTTTCATATTTTCACATTCAGAATTTCCTGATTATTTATAACAACTTATACTTTATCACTATTGTTTTTAATGTGTCAATCTGTTTGTTTATGAACAGATTGTTGCAGCTGCACTTCCACTGGTTAGCAGGACTTAGCACAAGTTAGCAGGAGTTAGCACTTGTTTAACAAGAGTTGGAAATGGACCAAAGTCCTGAGTATTACGACAGGTCCAGCAGAACTCTGACCAGAACCTGGTCCAACAGACGTCTGAGCAAACTTACTGATTTTATGGCCTGAGGAATCCTCTTCCACAGATAGCGGGCGTTGTTCCTAGAGGCCAGAAACAACAGGACTCAGTCAACAGGAAGTGGAGCAGGAATCACAGGAAGCTCCACTGGTTGATGGGCAACGCTGCAATCCAGAGACTTAATGGTTTGGTTATCAGGAATATTCTGATTTGGACCTGATTCTCTCTACATGGCAAGAGCAGGTTGCCATGGAAACGGTTTGATTTACACGCCCATTAGTCAGCGGGGGTGAATCCTAACATCACCAGTCAAAAGGAGATGTTAGCACAGCGGCCATTTTGCTTTACTTACATGTCATTGTTGAGCAGATACAGCGCTAGCATCTGAGCGTAGACCTGGGGAGTTGCGATGCCCCCTGGAGCCTGGTGAAGATAGTGCAGGTGGTTATTTCTGCAGATCTTCATGCATCAAAGATATCAGTGACCAAAAACGACATATAAAACACAACAGGTCTAAAACAAGGTGGATAAGACAGGAAGTGACCCGTTTTAGGCATTCAGCGCCTGCCTGAATAAAAAGTCTAGAAGGAAAATCAGGTAAAACCTGATTCCTTATTCACATTAACGTTTGAACCGTCATTAAAAAAAGCTTTTCTGCATTACCGTGGTTACAGGTTACAGAATACCAGCTGAGAGACAAATAACATTAAATCATTTTCTCCCCAACATAAAATGAACCAAATCAACACTTTAAGTGGTTTCCTATGCGATCATATGCTGATCAGGTTTCCATGGAAACCAGGAAATAATGTCTGGCTTCATGGCTGGGACTCATCTGAAAATGAATCATTTAAGCTACATGTCTTTCTGTTCAAAGCTAAATGTTCTCATAGCACAAAGTTGCATCATTAACACAGGATGATTGTTTGGCTAATTAAAAACATTTTCTGTGATTTTTGATCCAAATTTTGGGTTCCACGTAAACAAGAGAAAATAATTTAGTTCAGATTTTTTTATTTTAAACCTGCATGTTTGTATCTCATGTGCAAGTTTTGTGAAGCTGTAATATAAACAGATTTGAAAAATGGCGGTGGAAAAACAGATTAAAAGTGGATTAAAAAACAAATCGGGACAGAAATCTTCTGAAAGAAAAAATTTTTTGAACTATTCTGATTCATTTTCATGGATTAGCAGCGCCATCTGCTGGCAGCTGTAGTCAGTGTTGATGGTTTGACTGTTTAGTAAATGATCTGCTGCTAATTATTAGCCTGTTGGTAGAATAAGCATTAATAACCCAGTTAACAGCCTTAAGTTCAATCAGTTGTCTGAAATAGTTAATTAGGAATAAATTAAGGCTTTTTCACAGAGGGTCTTTAGACATTATGTGCAATTTTTATCTCGTTATTATTCATTAGTTATCAGTGTGAAGCGTAATATCAGACAATATTTGCAAACTTATTGTGACAGAAGGGAGTGAGAAAAACATCACTTTGACAATCAGGAGCCTCCGTACAATCAGGAGTACGGAGGCTCCTGTAATGTACCTGCAGACAGGTTTGTGTTTTCCTCTACTTAGCATCTGATAGCATAACACAGTTCAATTAGCATAACACAGTTCAATTAGCATAACACAGTTCAATTAGCATAACAGTCCAGTTAGTGTCACAAAATGCTGTTAGCACAGTCCTTTTCTCGGCTTTATTTCTCCCTGTTAGAGTTAACTGGACTCCTCCTTGGGCTGCCACCTTATCATGATGGAGGGGTTTGAGGGCCCCAATGACCCCAGGAGCTCTGCTGTCTGGGGCTTCATGCCCCTGGTAGGGTCACCCAAGGCAGACGGGTCCTAGGTGAGGGACCAGACAAAGCGCAGCCAGAAGACCCCGAAGATGAACGGCAACTTTGGACTTAGGGTTCCCTCAGCCGGACGCAGGTCACCGGGGCCCCACCCTGGAGCCAGGCCTGGAGGTGGGGCACGTTGGTGAGCGCCTGGTGGCCGGGCTTTTACCCATGGAGCCCGACCGGGCCCAGCCCAAAGAGGAAACATGGGTCCCTCCTCCCATAGGCCCACCACCTGTGCAGTGTGGGATGGGTGGCGGCTGAGGGAGGGGGCCCTGGCGGTCCGATCCTCGGTTGCAGAAGCCGGCTCTTGGGACGTGGAATGTCACCTCTCTGGCGGGGAAGGAGCCGGATCTGGTGAGTGAGGCTGAGAGGTTCCTGCTAGAAATAGTCGGTCTCACCTGAACGCATGGCTCTGGTTCTGGAACCAGTCTCCTTGAGAGGGGCTGGACGTACAACTCTGGAGTTGCCCACGGCGAGAGGCTTGGGGCAGGAGTGGGCACACTTGCTGCTCCCCATCTCGGCGCCTGTACGCTGGGGTTCACCCCGGTGGGCAAGACCTACGTGAAGCTGACACCCCATCTACGTCAAAAAATCCAGCAAACAGTCTGATTGGTTTGTGCAGGTTTGTGCCGTTAAAACTGTCGTTTGTGCAGCTTTCGTTGTTGAGATATTAAAAATTATTTTTTAGGTCATCAGAGTTCACCAGCCCCCCATGTTGCTCCAAAACAAACCAAAGTGGTCTGGATCGTTAGTGCTCCGTTTGTGCAGGTTTGTGCCGTTAAAACAAACGCAGCAAAGTTGTTTTCAATTTGGATTTTGGCTCTTCCAATATCCGGTGTGAGCGGCGTCTAGCTCAAGGTTGATCCGATTCATGAACGCTAATTTCGGCCAGCCATATAGGTCTCCCCCTTCCTCAAGGTGTCGAGTTTCACTCAGGGAGAGTCAATGGAAATAGATTTCTTGCCCAACTGACACAAAATTCATGCTGTCACACGAGACAAACTGTTCTCTAGTGAACTTTTAGTCATACGCAATAGATTCAGTAATTGTAATCTTAAAAATGATTTTTTTTTTTCTTCAATAGCTTACAAGTGATGTTCCCTATTGACTCAAAATCAATGTGAAACTGTTCTTGACTCGTGACACGGAGTACTCAATTTTTATTACATTTGAACCTTTTTGATATTGTTTTAGGATTTTTTTGGTCAAAATTCAGTATTTTCCTTCTATCGCTTCTGGGTCTGTGAGAAAGTCCAGACAGACAGCAAGAACCAGGCCCAAGAAGACCCAGGGCCCAGCCAAGATCCAGGTCCAGTCGGATCCAGAGGCCAGCAGATTGCTTGACAAGTTGTGGGAGTTGGGAGCAGAGATCTGTGGGAGGGCCAACCGGCTCCATGACTTGGGGAGGCCCAGGCTGAAGGAGCACACACTGGGAGATCATCTTGGGCTGCTGCTCATTATTCCCTAGACAGTCATTTTTAATAAATGCCTTGCAAGGGGCTGAAAAAAATATTCTGGTTGTCGTGTCCTCCTTTTTGTTGCGGCCATCTGAGCCAAGCTGTAACACTCATTATGATGGCCAAACCCACGGCCACACTCTGTAGTACATACATCTTTCTATGCATAATTAATTTTTTTAATAAAGACAAAAACAACACTTTAGTTTTAGTAAAACATTTATTAGTTGATTGTGATACATTTGTTACATTTGTTATCGTCTACATTTAATTCACAGATGTATTTATATCAACTTAAAGTTAATTTTATCTGCTTAAGATTAACTCTGTTTTCCTGCCTTGGAGTAGCCAGACAAAAGATGGAGCCAGGGCTCAGCAGGTTTACATGCTGATTGGACTGAACCACGAGTTCAGTGGTGATACAGTTTATCCAAAAACTTAGATGTACGTTATTTGTTGTGCATGACATGGAAGCTATTGAAGAAAAAAAAAAAAAAAAACCTTTTTAAGATTACAATTACTGAATCTATTGCGTATGACTAAAAGTTCACTAGAGAACAGTGTGTCTCGTGTAACAGCATGAATTTTGTGTCAGTTGGGCAAGAAATCTATTTCCATTAGTTTCTCAGGAGAGTTTGGATGTAAAATTTGTTGACTCTCCCTGAGTGAATCTCCGACACCTTGAGGAAGGGGGAGACCTATATGGCTGGCCGAAATTAGCGTTCATGAATCGGATCAACCTTGAGCTAGACGCCGCTCACACCGGATATTGGAAGAGCCAAAATCCAAATTGAAAACAACTTTGCTGCGTTTGTTTTAACGGCACAAACCTGCACAAACGGAGCACTAACTAACCAGCCCTATTTGGTTTGTTTTGGAACAAGACGGGGGATGGTGACGTCAATCGGCCAAAATTATAATTTTTAATATTTCGGAAACGAAAGCTGCACAAACGACAATTTTAACGGCACAAACCTGCACAAACGGAGCTCTAACCAATCAGACTGTTTGCTGGATTTTTTGACGTAGATGGGGTGTCAGCTTCACGTAGGTGTGGACAAGAGGGTAGCCTCCCTCCGCCTTCGGGTGGGGGACGGGTTCTGACTGTTTGTGCTTACGGGCCGAACAACAGTTCAGGTTACCCGCCCTTCTTGGAGTCATTAGAGGGGTTACTGGAGAGTGGCCCTCCTGGGACTCCCTCGTTCTGCTGGGGGACTTCAACGCTCACGTGAGCAACGATGGTGAGACCTGGAGGGGCGATGTTGGGAGGAACGCTCCACCCGATCTGAACTCTAGTGATGTTCTGTTGCTGGACTTCTGTGCTCGTCATGGATTGTCCATAACGAACACCATGTTTGGACATAAGGGTGTCCATATGTGCACTTGGTACCAGGACACCATAGGCTGCAGTTCGATGATGGACTTTGTCATCGTTTCATCGGATCTGCGGCTGTATGTCTTGGCCATTCGGGTGAAGAGAGGTGTGGAGCTGTCCACCAACCACTACCTGGTGGTGAGTTGGGTCTGGTGGTGGGGGAGGATGCCGGTCAGACCTGGCAGGCGCAAACGTGTTGTGAGGGTCTGCTGGGAACGTCTGGCGGAGTCCCCTGTGAGACGGAGCTTTAACTCCCATCTCCGGCAGAACTTTGAACACGTTCCGGGGGAAGTGGGGGACATTGAGTCCGAGTGGACCATGTTCTGTGCCTCCATTGTTGAGGCGGCTCATCAGAACTGTGTCACCAAGGTTGTCGGTGCCTGTCGCGGCGGCAACCCTCGAACCTGTTGGCAGACACCTTCGGTGAGGGATGCTGTCAGGCTGAAGAAGGAGTCCTATCAAGCCTTTTTGGCCTGCGGGACTCCGGAAGCAGCTGATGGTACCAGCAGGCAAAGCGGCGTGCGGCTCAGGTGGTTGCTGAGGCAAAAACTTGGGCGTGGGAGGAGTTCGGAGAGGCCATGGAGAAAGACTTTCGTACGGCTTCGAGGCGATTCTGGTCCACCATCCAGTGTCTCAGGAGGGGGAAGCAGTGTAGCACCAACACTGTTTACAGTGGGGGTGGTGTGCTGCTGACCTCGACTCGGGACGTTGTGGGTCGGTGGGCGGAGTACTTCGAAGACCTCCTCAATCCCACCAACATGCCTTCCATTGAGGAAGCTGAGCCTGGGGACTCTGGGTCCTGGAGAGGAGGGTCCATCGGATAGTCGAACCTCGGATTCAGGAAGAGCAGTGTGGTTCTGGTTCTGGTCGTGGAACACTGGACCAGCTCTACATCCTCTGCAGGGTCCTGGAGGGTCCTGGGAGTTCGCCCAACCGGTCTACATGTGTTTTGTGGACTTGGAGAAGGCGTTCGAGCCGTGTCCCTGTGGGGGTTCTCCGGGGAGTATGGGGTCCTGGGCCCCTTTGATACGGGCTGTCAGGTCCCTGTCTGACCGGTGTTGGAGTCTGGTCTGCATTGCCGGCAATAAGTCGGGCTCGTTTCCGGTGAGGGTTGGACTCTGCCAGGGCTGCCCTTTGTCACCGATTCTGTTCATTACCTTTATGGATAGAATTTCTAGGTGCAGCCGAGGTGTTGAGAGGATCCGTTTTGGTGGCCTTAGGATCCATCTCTGCTTTTTGCGGATGATGTGGTCCTATTGGCTCCATCGGGACGTGATCTGCAGCTCTCGCTGGAGCGGTTCACAGCCGAGTGCGAAGCGGCCGGGATGAGGATCAGTGCCTCCAAATCCAAGGACAGGGTCTTGAACCGGAAAAGGGTAGAGTGCCTCTCCGGGTCGGGGGGGATGTCCTGCCCCAAGTGGAGGAGTTCAAGTATCTCGGGATCTTGTTCACAAATGAGGGAAGAAGGGAGCTGGAGATCGACAGGCGGATTGGAGCAGCGTCTGCAGTGATGCGGCGCCGTACTGGTTCGTTGTGGTGAGGAGAGAGCAGAGTCAAAAAGCGAAGCTCTCGATTTACCGATCGATCTACGTTCCTACCCTCATCTATGGTCATGAGCTTTGGGTCATGACCGAAAGAACGAGATCATGGATACAAGCGGCCGAAATGGGTTTCCCCCGTAGGGTGGCTGGGCTCTCCCTTAGAGAGAGAAGCTCAGTCATCCTGGAGGCACTCAGAGTAGAGCCGCTGCTCCTCCACATCGAGAGGAGCCAGTTGAGGCTCAGGCATCTGGTCAGGATGGAGGCTCCCTGGTGGGGTGTTCAGGTCCCACCGGGAGGGGGGAAGTGTTGGAGGGACGATGTCTCTCGGTTGGCCTGGGAATGCTTTGGGATTCCCTGGAGGAGCTGGAAGAAGTGGCTGGGAGAGGGAAGTCTGGGCCTCCATTCTTAGGCTGCTGACCCCGCGACCCGACCCGGATAAGCAGAAGAAAATGGATGGATGGATGGATGGATGGAGAGTTAACCGGAACACACCTCTGGGTCAGAACGGCCTCCAGAACCAAAGTGACCATGTAGATACAATCGGATCGAATCCAGGCTCGTTTTTAACCAGCCGGCTAAAGGAAACTGACAAGCTAAGAAACAGCTGAAGCTGGTGTCCGCAGTGACACCGCAGGGGTATTTTATAGTTATCTTGCTCCAGTTTGCTCTAATTAGCTTCTCGTTATGTTATGTATTTATCAGAGTGTTAAACAGTGCAGATAAATGTAGCTCTGACTGCTGAGAGGCTTGAAACTGAAGCAGCTCCTTAAATCTGAAATAACTTTACTGTGGTGACGAGTCGGAAGCCAACTTCAGGTCCCAGTCAGAGCGTCTCATTTCCGCGATGCTTCGGCCAGTGATCCGAAACACGGACCGAGTCGGGACCAAAGGTTCGGTTCTGCCTTCCAGCCGAGCCGTAAAACCCGGAACGACTGAAACCCGAACCGTTTAACCCAACCATTCCACCCGAACCATTCTACCCGAACCATTCTACCCGAACCATTCCACCCGAACCGTTCCACCCGAACCGTTCTACCCGTCCAGCTCACCTCCAGCTCCTGAGCCTCGCACTGATCCAATAACTGATCGAAGTTCTCCTCCATGATCACAGCTGCGGGCATGATGCTGCCCAGCCGGACTTCTTCCTGCTCGAATTATCTGTAGGGTGACTGGCTGCAACAGCGCCTCCCGGCGGCGCGGGGGGGAAACAACACCCGGAATTACAGCATTACAACCATTTACTGTAACATGTAATATTCTCAACAAAAACAAGTCATTGTTTTTTCAGACATTGTTTAACTATTTAAATTAATATTTAACTATTTAAACTATTAAAATAATTGCTATTTAAATTATCTTTTCAATAAAGGTCTTTCATCCATAATTATGAAGTTTAGATTACAGGATGAAATGTATTTTTATCTGAGGCTGATAAACTAGAAGAACTGGACTCAGTGACTCCTGAGTTTAATGGCTGAAATGACTAATTTGTGTTGCTCTGTTCCACAAATCTCTTCATCTGTGTAGAAAACATAACAGAAAGTAGAAATGAAACACATGCAGCTCAGTCAAATATTAGCTTCTAGTTTGTTTTTAAATTTTTTATTTAACAATATCATGAATCCATCATACATGCATATGCATATTTATACATGCCTTACATAATGCAACAAGAGAGAGAAAAAGGAAGAAAGAAGGAAAGAAGGAAACGAGGTGCACATATCCAGTGTCTTCCATTAAAAGAGACACAGACGGGGCTGACAGCTTTTTATAACCCATAACATGTTTATCCATAGTGGGAAATAGCTGGGCTCCACACACTCAGAAAAATGTCCATTTTTACATGAAGTTTTGCTGTTATCTTTTCCATTAAATGCACATTCTTCAATCTTTCTTCCCATTGTTGAACGGTGGGAGGTAAAAGCTTGAGCCAGGACAGAGTTACCATCAACTGGGCTCCATTTTTCCCAATATCTTCTCTCAGGGTCAAACCCAGTATATAACGCAGTGGGTTCAATGGTAATGTGAACTTAAATATGTTTTGGATTTCTGTCTGAACCCCCAATCTGATTCCAGCCCCTCCAGCTAAAATATGTGGCATTTCTCTCATATCCTAACAAACTGAAAGAATCTCATTTTTAATTCCTTCTAACCTGAACTGTGGGTGATCGTAAAACTTTTTTCACAAATCTCCTCCCACTCCTCATCTTCAATAACAATATTCATTTCTAGTTCCCACTTTTGCTTTATATCTGTAGAATTGTCAGAGAAATGCATCTGTAAATATTTATGTAGATATAATCTTCCTCACATTTTATCAGATAGCTTCTAGTTTATACTATTTCTAGTCATTCAAGTATTTTATTTTCTCCAGTAAATATGCAGAAAGTTGTTTTATCTCTGGTTTCTGCTCATGAAGGATCATCAGATCAGATTACAGTTCTTTAGTGTAAAGCATGTTGTTAGCAACGATCCTCACAAAAATAAAATCATTTAACTCAGAAATGATAAACACATTAAACTAATAAGGAACCCAGCATTCCCAGTGTAGGTGGAACCGTCTCTGCTGGTCAGGATGGTTTTTCTCTGGTCATGCAGTCAGACTGGACAGATTTCTGCCTCCTTCCAGCTCCAGATACTGTCTGTTGCTAAGTGACTTGACCTGGCAGCTGCTGTTGCTGCTGCAGCTGCTGCTGCTGTTCCTGCTGCAGCTGCTGCTGTTCCTGCTGCAGCTGTGCTGTTCCTGCTGCAGTGCTGCTGGAGCTGCTGCTGCTCCCAGTTCTCCCAGTTCTCCAGATCTGATCATATTTCCTGCTGTTGAAGAAACAATTCATGAAACATGAGCAGCAGCAAAAAGACCAAAGATTTCGATGTATTTCTGTTTGTTAATAGATGCAGAAGTTTCATGTTTTTCTGCCGTTTCTGATAAAACTTTATGATCCGTTGGTTTCATGTGTCACACGACGCAGATCTTCATTTAGTTCTCCACAAACTAATCAGATCAAGTTGAGTTTTCAGTCATAATGAGTTGATTTTGAGTTCATAAAAGTAGAAATAGAAACACATAAAGGTAAAATGTGTTCACTTTTTTTAAGTCAACAATTAAAAGGAAAGAATATTTATGAAACTGAAAATTTTCCTGCAGAACAAATTTTTTATCTCAGGAGAAGAAAAACTTGTTCATGTTTAGATCAGAGAATCTAAAAACTTCAATTTAGCAGCAAACAGAAATATTCATGTGACAAAACAAACCCAAAATAATAAACTAAAAAGTTTATTGTTTCCATAAAGAAATGACGAAAACAGAAGATAAGTGCTGAGCTGGTGAGAGAATAATCTGCCCGGCAACAGGAAGGACAACGGAGAAGCACAGAATAATTTATTAATGATCCTGCTGCTGTGTGTGAGGGCAACGCAACACGGCAACGCAACGCGGCAATGCAACGCGGCAACGCAACGCGGCAACGCAATGCAACGCAGCAATGCAACGCGGCAACGCAACACAGCAACGCAACACGGCAATGCAACGCGGCAACGCAACGCAGCGACGCAACATGGCAACGCTCTGCAGCAACGCAGCAACCGATGGCAGAAGGAGCAGGAGGAGACAGAGATGAAACCGATCAGTCAGGTGGAACGGAGACGGCGAGCTCAAATAATCTGTTACATCACTCCAGCTGCTCTCTGCTGCCAGATTACCACAGGGATTATCCACAGCTGCTCGCTGGCATGTTTCTGCCGCAGGAACCGCAATCTGGATGCAGGTCCAGTTAGACAGACACCACTCCACCATGTGGGCAACAAAACATGGCCGCCACCGCAGCTTCTTCAGTTTGAGCATGGAGGACAGGAAACATGGCCGCCGATTGTTGTCCAGATCCAACATGGCCGCTCTCTGTTTGTCCTCCATCACTGGAGAGCTAACATGCTAACCAAAGCTAGCCTCCCAAAGCTTCCAGCAGGAAGCAGGGGAAGTTCTTTTGGAGAGTTGCACAGCAGCCTTGAACTTTAACTAGGCCAGATGTTTGTTAAATGAGGTTCTGTTCAGTCCAGATCAAACTCACCAAGCAGAGGAAAAAGTTCAGCAGAGACCAGAAACACTTTTAGTACGTCAGTGAGATTCATCACAAATTAATGTCTGTGATGTTCTTATGAACATTCAGTTTTATGCAAATATATTTTCAAGATAATTCAATCAAAATACCAAAGATGACAAATATTTCCAAAACTATTCCACAGAAAATACAAAATAAAAATGAACAAAAAGTTTTTCAAATGAAATGTGTTAATATGGAGTTTATTCCCGTGTTAGGATCTGCCCCAAAAAGCATCATAAAGGTCAAAGTTCACAGGATCCTGACCGCTAACCTCAAATTATTCTACACTAACAATCATTTCTCATGTCTTTGTTTATTACTTATCATGTTTTATGTTTGTATATGTCAGAAGTTTCCTTTGCGTTGCGTCGACAGGAAGTGGTTCTGGGTGCTTCCTGTTTCTCAGAGCAGATCCACAAATAAACAAAAATATTATTAGATTATTTATTTTGAAGCTTCTTTATCTTTAAATTTTTGCCTCCAGGTAATAAAAACTGAACTTTTAAAACCAGAATAATAATGTTACATTGCTGCTTTCAGGACATTTTTTCTAAAGATGCTTTAAATCTGGCAAACCAGGAGAATTTAATATGATTATTACCAGCTAAAACCATCAGATTTAGTCAATGCAAAATCAATAAACCAATAAGTTTATTAATGATTTAGTTGAGAGATGCATTAAAAAGTTTAATGATTTGTATGAAGGTGGAAATAAATCTTTGCTTCAACATATTAGCGACAAACCAAACATTTGTTTTTGAAAGTGTCATAAAAGCAATATTTAATGTTTTGATCTATTTCTGGTCAGATTTCATTTTCCTGTGAGATAACAGTTAATTTCCTTCAGCAACATGTTTATCTTCACATAAACTATTTGTTTTGCTGCTGATTAAAACATTTTCCTCCTTTTATCATCTCAGTTTTATTGGATTTTCTGCTCATTTCTGTGAGAAACAAGCAAAGATCTTCTATTGAAAGATGGTCTAACAGACTTTATTCTCTGTATTTTTATCAAATATCATTTTTCTCTGAACCATTAGTCTGGCTTATTATTATTATTATTATTAGGTGGTTTCAGAGCTGACTTCATTTATTGTTCAGATTATGTAATCTCTCTCTTTGTGGATTTGTGGTTCTGATCCAACAAACAAACACAAACCTCTAAACCCTTTCCGTGTGATTTCATCTACAGCTGAGAGAACAGCTGGCGCAGCGGCTTCAGCGGCCGCGCCGCGCCGCCCCGCCGCCCCGCCGCGCCGCCCCGCCGCCCCGCCGCCCCGCCGCGCCGCCCCGCCGCGCCGCCCCGCCGCTCCGCATCATTGGGTGCGTGAGAGCGCGGGCGGAGGCGGAACGTCCCGCAGCGGCTCCACTCTGAGCTGCATCCCGAACCCTGCAGCCGCATCCGGAGCAGCGCAGCGGCGGAACCGCGGAGTCATGAACCAGAGCGCCGGAGCCGCGCAGCAAACCAGAAGCTTCTCCCTGGACGAGAAGGTAAACTGACCTCTGACCCCTGACCTTAAGGCGAGCTGCTGCAGCAGATTGCTGCCTCAAGTCCCAGAAAGTTGCTCAAAGTTCGGTTCGGGTTCTGCTGGCCCGAGTGGGCTGAGAGGAGAACATGAAGAACTTCTGCTGACAATTCAAATATTCAGATTTAATATTTCATATTGACCTGCTGCAGCTCTGACCCGGACCGGCCCGGACCGAACGGAACCGAGCCGCTGGAAGTTCGTTAGAGTGAAGGAAGATTTCAGAAAAAAGTTCTGAGGATTCATGGATTAAAACTAAACATCTTAAAATCACTGGAACGGTTCTGGTTCTGATGGTTGATGGTTCTGGTTCTGATGGTTCTGGTTCTGATGGTTCTGGTTCTGATGGTTCTGATGGTTCTGGTTCTGGTGGTTCTGGTTCGTGGTTCTGGTGGTTCTGGTTCTGATGGTTCTGGTTCTGATGGTTCTGCTCCCTCTAGCTCAGGTTATAACAGGAAATAATATCAGCTACCATAACTATGCAGATGAAACTCAGCTCTACATTATGATGTCACTAGGTGACCTTTGACTCCATCCGGTCACTGAATAAATATGTGGATGAGACAAAATTGTAGTCATTATTTTTGGACCTAAAGAGGAACAATCTAGAACTATAGATCTACAGTTCTAGATCTAGAGTTATAAATCTAGAGTCAATGTACAGCTTCAGTTATTACATCTAACAGTTCTACAGAAAAAGGTCCAAACCAGAGCGACACTCCGCACTGATCAGCAGTTCCTGCAGCGCCTTACTCCTCCTGCAGGGGGCGCCAGAACAACAACGGCTGCTTGAATTTAATCAATGAATCCTGATTATCAGAGTTCAGTTTTACTCATGTTGGTTTAAAAAGTTTCTTTTGAGAATATTTCATAGAAAGTTTGTTTCTCAAACCAAACATCCGATAAAAAATCCCATCAGCCACCAGGAGCCCAGATTCGTCACGCAGGCAAAAAACGTTTCATGTCCAACTTGTTGACTTGCTTTGATTCTCCTTTTCCTTTGATCTCCTGCTTCTTCTTCTCTTGCTCTGGTAAAAACCCAAAAGCCTGATGGTCCTTCACCAGAACCATCAGAACCACCAGAACCACCAGAACCATCAGAACCAGAACCATCAGAACCATCAGAACCAGAACCACCAGAACCACAGAACCACAGAACCAGAACCATCAGAACCATCAGAACCAGAACCATCAGAACCATCAGAACCCCAGAACCATCAGAACCGGGCCACATCACTTCCTGTCTGAAAAATGATAATGCTTATATAAAATCAACAATTATTAACCTGCAAATAAACTTTGTAAACAATACAAAAATTCAAATAGATAAAGAAATAAAGAATAAATAAGTCCAACAAAAGTATTAAAACTTTATATGTAACTGAACAACTGTAATAAAATAATGAGATATTAATGAGAAATGCCCTTTAATGAACCAGGTATTTTACTTTAAACGTTGTTAAAGTTCAACAAGGATCATTAACATGCTAGCAGCGTTAGCCGCCGTCAGGCTGCTGGGCCTTCAGCTGAAGTCGTCAATAATCTGCTGATGATCGATGATCAGCAGACGGTTCTAGTGGAGGACGAACTCTGCAGCTCTTCAGCTCATTAAGAAACTCGGAAAAGAATAAAAGCTTTTATTCTTCTCCAATATTAAATTTCATCTACAAACTCTAAATGCAACTTTGATTTTAAGTTGAAGAGACGATGAATAATTCCTGACGAGGATGAAACCAAATGAAACGTTGCATTTTTCAGTAATTTTGGGTGTTTTCATGAAAAAGCATCAGTGATTTAATTCAGTTTATTTCTAATAATCTTCCAGTTTGTTGTTCACATTTCTGTAGAAACTCTTGATCCGCAGCACCAGACCTCCTGACCAGCAGGGGGCGGCAGTGGAGACAACAACCTGTCCTTTAACAGGAGCAGCCCTAAACCTGAGCCAGGTTCAGAACCGGGTCCAGAACCGGGTCAGTCCCAGCAGCCCAGCCTCACAGCCAATCAGATTCCAGATCAGACGCAGCAGCAGGAAGTTAGAGGCGAGCAGTAGGAGGATGAAGATCAGAGGAACCGCAGGAAGTTCTGGAAGAACCTGAGACCCGGTCAGGATTCGACCCGTTGGAGTTAATAATAGCAGCGATGAGGCTCTAATTATAGAAACTCTTTATTCCTGAATCAAACGCAGCAAAACAGAACAGAAGTTATTTTTACCTCTTCAGAAAACTGGAATATGATCATAAAGGAGAAACTGTCGCAGCACCGGCTGGTTCTGATCAGCAGAACCGGGACTCTGGGCCCGGCTGGGAGGATTCAGAACCTGCACCGACTGAACATCAATTAGAACCAACCACAGAACATTATGAGAAAAAAACTGGCAATTAATTTGATCCAGAATATTGATTATTAATCAATACTGCAAAAAAACATGAAAAACAGAAAAACTTTATATTTTATAAGCAGAACCACCAGAACCATCAGAACCACCAGAACCATCAGTATAAGCAGAACCACCAGAACCATCAGAACCACCAGAACCACCAGAACCACCAGAACCACCAGAACCATCAGAACCATCAGAACCATCAGAACCACCAGAACCACCAGAACCACTAGAACCACCAGAACCATCAGAACCACCAGAACCACTAGAACCACTAGAACCACCAGAACCACTAGAACCACCAGAACCACCAGAACCACCAGAACCACAGAACCACGAGAACCATCAGAACCACTAGAACCATCAGAACCATCAGAACCACCAATAAAACTTTTATGTTTCCATAAAGTCGGGTTTTGGTTCTGCTGATTAATTTTCAAGAGATGAAGCAGATCGGACAGAAATTGCTTTTTCTTAAAATATTTCAGATTCAAATCCATAAGCAGGTGAGAATCAGCTGTTAAAATCCATGAAAATGAAGGCTTTTATTGTGAAAATAATGAAATGATCATAACTCTGACCTCAGTGAAGTCATTTTTCTGGGAGATGCTAACTGAGCTACATCATCTAACGCTCAGATCTCCTCATCATCATCACTGCAACTCTGGGTTCAGCGATGAAGGCTGCTCCCTGCTGACCCGTCTGACCTCAGCAGCGTGACCCCAGGGAGCTGGAGGTCACCAGACGGAGGAACGTCTCCTCTGCCCCATCAGATGCCTGAAGGTTTCATTCTCCAGGTTTCCTCAGTCGGTGATCCTGAACAGAATCAAGTCAAACATGTTTCTATCAGTGGGAACGTGTGAGCAGAGCGCCCCCTGGAGGCCGGAGGCGGCGCCACAGGAGGCCTCAGACCGCAGAGCAGATGAGGGACCAGGAAGCAGAGTCATGCTGACGGAGGAAGAGGAGAACGATGAAGATGACATGTTTCCTAGAAGCTTAGCTGAGCGTTAGCTTAGCGCTGCCGGCCTCAGAGGATCCGGCAGGAATAATTATGTCCACATTAACTGGAATCAATCACTTGTTCCTCCAGGCTGTTTTCATGGAAACTGATGACTTTAATTGATTTGGTGAATTGATCGACGGGCGGCCGCCTGGAAACGAATCCCTGAGTGTTTGTGTCAGAGCGGATCAGAAAATGATTCAATTATGGGATGTTTAAATGACATGAGTGACTTTGTAACAACCAGGAGGCGAGTTAACCAAATACCTTCCATCTGCTAAAAACCACGATTACAGTTCACAACCAACCACCAGATGGAGACATTTTCAACTTTCCTCTCAGAGAACACTGTGACGATAACTCAGTCAGTGTTCCTCCTGACGGTCCGGTCGACCCGGTTCTCCTGGAACCAGAACATCTGCTCCACCTCCTGCTGCTGTGGTTCTGACCCAAACCAGCCTGTTCCCCTCCTGGCCTGTGGGGGCGCTGCACCAACAACCACTGCAGGAAACGACACTAAAACCTCTGAAGACGCTGAGAGCAACTTCCTGTTTCACCAGATGGAACAAGATGGAGGCGTCAGAGTTTAGTGCTGGAGGATTTCTCTTTAGTCATTGGCTGAAGACCAGGAGCCATTTCTGCTGCTAGCGCTAGGCTAGCATGTTAGCTTTGGTTGGATTTACCCAGAATGCCCTGCTGTAGTCCACTTCCTGCTTTTGGAGCGCTCTCTGGTCCGCTTGACGTTCACATTCAAACTGAACCCAGACCTGGAGGACCAGAGGTCAGAGGTCAATTAGCATTCACACCTCACCAACTGAACCGGACTTTGACTAGGCACACTGGAGTTGGGTTGAAGCAGGCTGAACAGAACTGGAGGGAATGATGAACCTGGATTTATTTGATGAGTTATGAATTTCAATTTAATATGCAAGATATTCTGCAAAATGAATGAATGATGAACGGATGAACAGATGAATCACATTCAAATTCAGAAATACTTTATTGATCCCAACTAATAATATCTGCTGCTGTTTGTCCTGACCTTTCGGCCATTTCTGTCCTGAAATGAAATTTCTCTCCTTCAAACGTCTATTTGATTTCCAAATAGTTTTTTCTCAATTAATGCTGCAGATTAATCAAATGATATCCGTCCTGGAAACTGATGTAACTTTCAGTTTCAGGGAAAGAGAAAAGCAGCTTTTAATTAAAAGCTGGTTGAACAGGCGGCGGGCCGATAGAATCGCTGCATCTACTGACCTCAATCTGCGCCGCTCACCTCTGCAAATGAGTCTGGAGGCAGAAACGCACTTTGACAGGAACGTCAGATTAATTCATTAAACCTGGACCCAACATTTCCTCCCACTGATCCTCTGAATGGTTCACAGATGGAGCTGCTAACAGAAGCTGCTAACAGAAGTGGCTAACAGAAGCTGCTAACAGAAGCGGCTAACAGAAGCTGCTAACAGAAGCGGCTAACAGAAGCTGCTAACAGAAGCGGCTAACAGAAGCTGCTAACAGAAGCGGCTAAGAGAAGCTGCTAACAGAAGCGGCTAACAGTAGTTTTAACTTTTCTCTGTTAGTTTGTCCTCCGAAAATCCTCAGCAGGATAAACCAGGCTAAGCCCCGCCTCCTCTTGGAGAGGTGGGGCTTAGTGTCACTCAGGGCTTGTTACAGTTTGAGGTTATCAAAGGAAAAATCAGCAGAAAAATCTTGAACTGGGCAGGATGGAGGCATTTTAAATAAATCCATGTATGACAGGTATTTTTGATTTGTGACTCAATAAACCAGCTTTAGTAAAAGAACCGCCGTGGATCTGGTTTCCCTGCAGCTGCAGAACCACAGAAACTTCCCCATTCATTCATTTTGTTTGAATTGATTTCTAATATTCATATTTGCAGCAACGTTTGAACTTTTAATTATTTATCCACCAAAGAATTTTAGCACTCAAAGTCTGACCTGAACTGACAAACATGCTAATGCTAATGCTAATGGAGAACATCCATAAATATATCTATTTATCCATAAATATATCTATTTATCCTCCCAGCTGCTAAACAAACGTCGTTCTGCATTTTCCGATTGAAATGATGAAACGTAAATATAGAAACTATTTTCAGCCTGTTTCTCTGTTTGTAAAGTCAGAATAATATATGAAAAATGAATCATAACTTTGAACTGCGTTGCTGCTGAAAATGTACTAAATAAATAAAACTACCTTAAAATGAACTGCCGTCTATTTTCTTTGTAAAAGTGACTAAATAAGCAGCTTCCTGCTGGTATGTCTGGCAGTGATGTTTCCCCTCATGTTTGCTGTAGTTACTGAAGTTCTTCCTTCCTGTTCAGCAGGACATTGGGCCGATCGGACCTGACAGGAACTGGAAGGGTATCGGCATCTCGCTGCTGGTCATCCTGGCCGTCCTGTCCTGCATCGGCGTCTCCATCGTCCTGCTGTCTCCAGGTGAGTGGACGGCAGCGGCCGCTTCTCCTCCGCTGAGCTCATTCCTCCTTCCCGCCCTCAGATGGGTCCGGTAAGCCGCTGATCGCGCCGCTGGCTCTGGATGACCTTTTCCAGAGGAGCTTCCAGATCCACGATCCGGAGGCAAAATGGATCAGCGGTAAGTTTTAATCAATCAGTCAATCGATCAGTCAGTGAAGGAGGAGCAGCAGGTCAGACAACAGCAAAGATGTTTTCCAAAAATGATCACCAAGTTTGCAACTTTAAATTTTAATTTATTAACTAATTAAATTTTAATGCAATTAATCACTTTACCCTTTTATTTTTACATCCTGAGCTCCTTAATTAGCATCTGAACACAAACATGCAGGAGCCAGAACAGCAGCACATGCTAACGTTAGCCTTTCCATTTTTAGTTCTTTGTTTTTTATCAGTGAAAGAGGGTCTAAACAGGCGATTTGATAAACCGGCGCTAAGGGAGCCATTTTGTAAACACCAAGTTCACACAGTGATGGGACAGCAGGGGAAGCTGATTGGCTGATTATTCTGCCATTGCAGAATCAAAATGAAATTATAGATACAATTAAAGATGACTGAAACATTTTAGACTTTTTCTTTTCCGTTTTATGGGGGAGCAGAAAAGGCCCTGGCAGCCCAGCAAGTAGCAGCTAATGCTAATGCTAATGTTAGCATTTCTGAAGGGTTTGAAGCTGAAATCTCAAAGATAAACAAAAACCTTTACTGAGACAGAATACAATAAAATACTTTTAATGTGAAATTTTGATGAAATAATCATTTTGAACAGAACCGGCTGAAAGCCAGCAGCAGAATAAAGACCAATAATTCAGCTCAGCGCTGAGGTTCAGCTCCGACATGACGGGAAATAATATTTCATTCATGTTTTATGATATTTCATTCATGTTTTTAGTGTTTCTGTCGCTGCAGCGCAGGAAGTTGTCTACCGCGGCTGGAACGGAGACATTTTCAAACTCGACGTCTCCAGCGACGAGACGGAGCTGCTGCTGAAAAACTCAACGTTTGTGAGTCAAACTGACAGACAGATAAAATAATAACAGTCAGCTCTTATTGTGGAGGGCTGGTGGCGCTAACCTGCTGTTAAACTTCCTGTCTTCCACCAATCAGCTCTTTCCAGTAAACAATGAATTTGCTGTTTTATTTCTGGCTCATATTTTTATGCACAGCAGAAAAGACTTTATTTGTTTTTCTGTACAGGCAATGTTTAAGGCTACTAAGTTTGCAGTTTCTCCAGACAAGAAGTTTGTTCTGCTGGGATACGACGTCCAGCCGGTGAGTCTCAGGTCGGGTTCATGTTGACATGTTATGACATCATCAGTTATTCCTGATCAGATATTAACTTTTAATCAGATAGCAAAACGTTTCCTGTTTCAGTCACTAAATAGATCAATCAGGGAATTGTTCTGATGCTATTGATCAGAACAATTCTGATCAATAGCATTGATCATTTAAATGATCTCAGGAAGCCCAGACGATGATGTCACGGCTCTTCACGTCCCTGATTGGTTCCTTCACATCGTGTGACTGAACCCTGCATCTGGCTTCTTAGAATCAGGAAAAAAATTATTTAGCGTTTAATTTGCAGGAAATCAACAGTGTCCCTTTGGAAGGTCAAAGGTCAGGTAATCAGTGAATCTGAGGTCACGATTGGATGTTTGGATGGAGCCGTTTGGGAATAATAACCAATAATAATCCTCCACCGTCAGAACGCAGCTGATTATTGTCTTGTTTTAACGTTTAACCTCCGGAGGGAGTTAAAGATGGCCGCCGGGTTCTGCTCCATTAGAACCGATCCGATGTTCTGTAAGCCTCAGAACGCGGCTGGTTGACGTTCCCCTGCTATAACTGAACGGACACAATGACAGGAAACATTCTGCTATTATAGTTTATACTTCAGAAATAAAACGGTTGGTTACTAAAAACACAATAATCTAACAGCTGCTGGTTTATTCTGGTCATTGGAATATTTCTAGTTTGGGTTCATCTGCATTAGCGGGCCTCCTCTGGGCATTTTGGCAAATTATCATTCTTGGTGTATTTAGTTTAAATTTTATTCAATTAATGACACATACTAAATCATTTAATTGGTTATTTATTTAGACTTGGCACTCTTCGCCCTCCATATGTAACAGAGTTTAGGTTGTAAAATCCCTCTGGCTTTATATTATCAATGCAATGGGAAATAGCGCCCCCTGTCTGTGTGGCTGGTTATATGGAATCAGTGCCAGTCTGTGAAAGCTGTGCGAGAGGCGAGTGTCATTCTTCAGCACAGCACGGAAAAGTGTTAGAAACACATCAAATATCATTTTTAATAACTTACACAAATAGTGTGTGACCACTATTTACGATTTGTTTGCCTGGCACCAGTTTTGTACTTTTAGCTTTATTCATATTGTAAAACCGTTTCTGTGCTAAGTTAAAGCTGAATAACGCCGTGCTGCAGTGGCTGAGGGAAGCTGGAAATAAACTCCTGGTCTTCATGAAAAACATCTACACAACGCAGAGTCCAGGGGTTACTGGGGTCGGCCTGGTACAGTGGAGTTACACATACACCTCATTATTATGTTGAACATAAAAAATGATAAAAAGGCTTTGGGTTACTGTCTACCAACGTTCCCAAATGAAAAATTCAGATTCAGTCCAAACTTTTCCTCGAATGTCTTGGCAGCATTCGTGATTAGAAAGTTATCTTTGACAACGACGGCAGATTTAAAGGTGAAACCCAGACGGACACGGTTCTGTCTTCACATGCTGGTCCGTCCACAGAGGCTCACCAAGACGCCAGACTTCACTGTTAATCTGATGTTTCCTGATCAATTCTGGTATTGATTCAGTGATCCCAGCTGGATAAACAAGAACAACACTGGATAAATGAACTTAGACAGAATTATCGTCTTGTCAAGGTTAAGGTTATTAACCTGATAAATTGGTAAGATAAATCTTACTTTAAAGATAAATCTTACCAATTTATCTTTAAGTGAATAATCCCAGTGAATAAAGTGAATAATCCCAGTGAATAAAGTGAATAATCCCAGTGAATAAAGTGAATAATCCCAGTGAATAAAGTGAATAATCCCAATGAATAAAGTGAATAATCCCAGTGAATAAAGTGAATAATCCCAGTGAATAAAGTGAATAATCCCAGGTCGGCTAATTTCAGGTTGTTAGAGCCATAAATAGGAAATGTTTAATTTATTTGTATGATGGTTTGTTTTTGATTTTATCATATATTTGTTCAGGCCTTTTTTATTGTGAAATGTAGTTTTATTTTGAAAGGCTAACTTCCTGTTGGGCCGTGTTCAGACAAGGTGCATTTTTTAGAAAAAAAAAGAATCATGAAACTGATTTATCGGCATTTTTGTATTTGCATTTTTTACAGATAAAGAATTAGTTAAATTCACGGTTTGCACACGTCCTCGACTTCCAGCGTCTCAGGACGGACGCAGGTATTGGATCAGTCAATCTCTGCTGCTAATCTTAGCCTGACAGTAGAGGGCGCTGGTCCTGCTCTGTGGTTCCTTCACTAGGACTCATGATCTATAGCAGTGGAGCCCAGTGGGCCCCCGAGGGCCCATCCTGCTTTCACACACCTGGATCCAATGATGGATCATTAGAGGCCGAAGGAGAACCTGGACCTGCTGAAAGGTTGTTAGAGAATAAAGCATGCAGGATGCCGGGCCTCCAGGACCCACTTTGGGCACCGCTGGTCTACAGAGGAACAGAAAACATCTGAGGACTTCAAAACACAACTTTTATAAATATCTTCAGCTACGGCAGAAAAGGAAATGATTATGCAAAAACAGCTCGATTGTCAAACGTGGGAGATTTGTGTGCAGATTCTGCTGAGTTACAGCCGGAAAGAAACAGGTTGGAGAATTGAACCCGGAACAACAGACCCTGCAGGGGGAGACATTTTGACTCCAGGACCTCAGAATGTAACGATATGAAGAAATGAAATATCATATTTTACACAATGTGTGCATGTCTCCACATATATAACAAGTTCACAGAAGGAAGCTCTGCTAGCTAACTGTTCTGCAATGCTAACTTATCATTAGCTAACTGTTATTAGCTAACTGCTAGCATTAGCTAATGGTTAGTAATAGCTATCAGTTAGCATTAGCTGGTGGTTGGTATTAGCTAAGAGTCTAACTGTTAGCATTAGCCCAGCATTAGCCCAGCATTAGGTCTCCTCAGGCTCATACCCTCAGTCTCATGGATACTCCACACTGTGCAGTTCCTGCTGATGGATGATGAAACGTTTCGTTCGTGACGACCTTTGATCAACTGGAAAAGCGTATTTATCATTATCGTCATTAATTATTGCAGCAGAGAGATTGAGCTATTGACTGAACAGGAAAACTTTTGCTCTTAAAAGTGGGAATGAGTTCTTGAATGTCTCAAGATGAAAAAGTTTTTGAAACTGCTCCACTGTGGTCCTGTTAAAGTGTCGCTCGCAGCAGTTTTTCTTCTGAAAGCCCTTTAAAATGTTTGTGTGTCGAGAACAAAACAGAAATTCTTTTCAGATTTCTGAATCGGCCGTAAAGTTCAGGAAGTTCTGGTTCTGTTTTCTCCCAGATTGCTCAGCTGTTTCTGACCACTGAGCAGGAAACCCAAAATAATCCTGCAGGCATCAGTTTGGACAGCTCAATAAGGGGCCTTATGGTCATTTATTAATTCACATTTATAAAAAATTTAATTTTAACTCGTCATAGTTACATTTGAGACGTGACTCTTTAAATGATGAATCTGGGACATTGAAAATGTTTTGGATCTGTCAAAATGTAACAGAACATTTCTTCAATTATTCTCACTTGTCAGAATGTAGAAGCAGAAACCTTATGGCTTCTGTGTTTAGCAGCTGTTGATAGAGCTGATAGTCTGCAGAGGAAAAACTCAGCTGGTTGCTGCCAAGATGGCTGAAGGTCAGAGCGGCACATCGCGTCACCTGGAAACAGGTTGACAACGTTTAACACAGGTTGACGACGGCCGACATTGTGTTTGGATTCCAGGTCTACAAGCATTCCTTCCTGGCGTCCTTCCTGATCTACGACCTGTCCACCAGGTGAGCCGCCGCCCTCATGTTGAGCACTGCAGTCGCTCCGGATGCTTCATGTGGTGTGTTCACTGACCAGGGAAGTGTGGGAGCTCAACCCGCCCGAGGTGTCAGACTCCGTCCTGCAGTTCGCCTCGTGGGGCGTTCAGGGCCAGCAGCTGGTGAGACATTCAGGACCGTCTGACACTTTTTATGTTTTTTTTAAAAATAGTCAAGATTTGATGCTGACCATGAGAAACAATCGAACCTTTTCATTTTAGCAAATGACTGCAATATATCCACCTTATTCTGAGCCCCCATGAGGCTTTGCATGATTTACAGGTGCAACTTCCACTGCTAAGCAGAATTGCCACTTGTTTACATGTTAGCAAGTTGCTAACCGGCCTTCCACAGGAGTTTAAGGCTATAAAATATGTGGGGACTCCAGCTATCACAGTTTACATGTGGCAATATTGTTTACAGCTAATGTGGGAGGGATGGCGACTTGGAGAAATGACTGCAAATAACCTGCACTAGCATAGTTAGCTACCCGCACCAGCATAGTTAGCTACCCACACTAGCATAGTTAGCTACCCACACTAGCTATGCTACCCACACTAGCATAGTTAGCTACCTGCACACAGCATAGTTAGCTACCTGACTAGCATAGTTAACATGTATCTAATGCAGCTCTAAACATGTAACTCGCTCCGCTGTCCATGGGCTGTAAAGTTTATGGTGGTCAAGTCTGTGTTGTGCTGCCTTAGCGGTTAGCCATTAGCCGGTTCTGAAGAATGAGCGCTGCAGTTCAGTCACAAAGATGAAGAACATCCTCCTCTTCCTCTTGTCCATGGGATATTTCAGCCCAAAGTGATGACTGACAGGAGACTAGCAACACTAGCTCTTATCTTTCGGTTAAACTGAAGGCACATTTCATCATGAACTAAGCTACGGCGCCCCCAGTTATCAGGGTACATTATTACAGATTATTAAAACATAATGACCAGCCTGTTTTTCTTTAAAACTCAATCTGAATCATTATCTGATGCAATAATCTGTTTGTTCTGATATTAATTCCAATTATAAATAATATGAAATGTGGACAAGCAAACGGGGACATTAATGAATACAAGGACTTTCTTTATACATGATGAATGAAAGAATATTTAATCTTTAGCAAGTTGCCAAAGATTAAATCCTTAACAAATGGAAGCATCTTGGCTGCTTCTGATGAGTATTCAGACATTTTTAAATGTTATTTTTCTCATTTTTATGTTGTCTTATTTTATGTATTCAAAAATCTGTATTTTTCATTATTTTCCGTAGCGAGCAGCAGAGCAATCAGAGGAGCGGATAATAAAATCAATTAGCAGAAAGCAGCATAAATCGATGTCTGATCCAGCTGCTGTTGGGTTTAAAATCCTTAAAAACTGTTTAAAAAGTTTCAGCACAAATGAAAACAGCTTTTATCACTTCAACCTGCCTGCGTCTCATCACCTCTCTGATCACCTTTAACCTTTGACCTTTACCAGAGGGTGTCTGCTGCATGAATCCTCCAAGTTTCTGAAACCAGAAACAGACAAGAGTCTTATGGTCACTGCAGCCGCTGGAAGCCATGTTGGACGTTGGTCAGTCGGTGTCTTCCTGTCTGATCAGAGGATAGAAATATGGCTGATAGATTTGTGATGGTCTCTGCTTCTCCAGCTCTACGTTTTTGAGAACAACATCTACTACCAGGCCACCAGCCGGAGTTTCTCCTGGAGGCTGACCTCGTCCGGAGAGGAAGCCGCCATTTTCAACGGCATCACAGACTGGCTTTACGAGGGTAGGACTCACTGGCAGCTGATTGGCTGGGACTACAGCCGACCCGGCTCACCTGATTGGCTGAACCATTAGCAGCAGAACTAGGGAAGCGAGTGGCACCAGAACCGTTTCTATTAATGCATATTGAGGTAAATGTGTTGTTATTAAAGTTAGGAACATTTTTACAGGAGCTGATGCACTGAAATCAGTTAACTGAGCTTCTCCTGACGGCTGAAGCTGACAGAATCATTAGATCCTGTAGAAAGATTTTAAATGAGTTCCCGTCAGAAAATGTAACAAAGATCACTTAAAAATCTTAATTATCAATTCATAAAGAAAGACTGTCTTCATTGCTTTAAATCAAAATTTATACAAAGATGTCTGTCTCAATTTATTCATGTTGACTTTTAATTTTCAATCAGATTAAATGCATTTTTTTACATAAATTTTCATAAAATTCATGTGTTTTTAATTTAGGTTAAGCTAGGTTATGCTATGCTAGGCCAGGCTATGCTATGCTAATGCTGCCCTGTGTGTCCAGAGGAGGTGCTGGACTCCCCGGTGGCCCACTGGTGGTCCCCTGACGGCTCCAGACTGGCCTACCTCACCATCAACGACTCGCTGGTCCCCAGCATGACGCTGCCTCGCTTCACTGGCTCGCTCTACCCTCGAGGGACGGAGTACCCTTACCCCAAGGTGGGCTCACACCCAGCTCATGTGTTAGCTTACATCAGGCTGCAGCAACATTTAACATCCTGGAAACTAGTCCAGGAAGATCTGCAGAAGTTGGGAAAGTTTTGTAAACGTCTGACTTTCTGAGGCGTTTCATCAGAGCGGTGTGTTTATTTCAGCCTGTCTGAATGAGGATCAGAGAAAACGTTCAGAGCGGCTCTCAGGCAGTTATCAGGTTAATCGTCTCTTCTGCCTTCTACCAATAAAACTGCTTCATGAACAGAGCTGGCATCAGCTTTACCTACAGAAGAGCAGACGCTAGCAGGCTGCGCGGCTCTCCAGGCAAACTAAAACAGATATTTACCAAGCAGATTCTAATGTTTTTCATAAACAAGCGTTTCCTCAGAACCTCGGGCAGAAATAAACTCCCATCTTCCCCAGACGGATGTGGAAACCCCTGGAAACCCCTGGAAACCCTGGAAACCCTGGAAACCCTGGAAACCCTGGAAACCCTGGAAACCCTGGAAACCCTGGAAACCCCTGGAAACCCTAGAAACCCTGGAAACCCTGGAATCCTCTGGAAACCCTGGAAACCCTGGAAACCCTGGAAACCCTGCTCCTACCTCATTAAGTCTCATTAAGTCCTCTGCTGCCAATGCTAATGCTGCTCCTGTGTGTTTCCTACAGATGGGGCAGATCAATCCCAGCATCAGCCTCCACGTCGTCTCTTTAGACGGCAGCTCCACCTCCACCCAGATCAGGCCTCCTGACAGCCTGGAGAACAGGTCTGACCTTTAACCCCTGCTCCAGACACACAGGACCACTCCAACTGCTACTGGGCTAGCTGTATTAGTGTTAGCTTTCTGAGGGTAGCTTTGCATAGCATTAACATTGGACTGATGAGTGTGTTAGCATGGATAGGCTAACACCTAGCATATCAATACTGGCCATCTTCTGAGTTGTCTTCGTACTCTACTGTCTCCTACCACAGATAGGCTTTAGCTCTAGCTAGACTGTTATTAGCCCTGGCCAGGCTAGCGTCAGCATTAGATATGCTAACAGCTGGCATTCTTAAGCTACCTGAGATTTGTACTTTATATTATCTGTAGCGTCGTTCACCAGTGATGTTGACATGAACCCAAGCACAAACATGCTTTGTCGTGGAGCTGAAGTTGGCCTCTGATTGAGCGATTCTAGCTAGTGTTTCACAACCTTTACAAACAGACGCCTCATGGAGCGGGTCGGCCATGCTGCTGTACGTCAGCGCCTACCATACTGAATGTTCCAGTAACACAAGTAACTGGACAGAACTTCACAAAGTGCTGTTCTCCAATACCGTCACTGACACATTCTCTCACACACTAACACGTTTGGTAATGAAATAAATGACTAAGGGCAGCAGTCGGTAGCACTGTTGCCTTGCTGCCAGAAGGTCCTGGGTTCGATTCCCAGAGTCTGCATGTTCTCCCGGTGCATGCTGGGTTCTCTCCTCCCAAAAACATGACGGTTAGGCTAATTGGTCTTTCCAAAATTCTCCCTTGGTGTGTGTGTGTGTGTGTGAGTGAGTGTGTGTGTGAGTGTGTGGTGTGTGTGTGTGTGTGTGTGGGTGTGTGTGTGTGTGTGGTGTGTGTGTGTGTGTGTGTGTGTGTGTGAGTGTGAGTGTGCGTGGTTGTCCTGTCCAGCAGAGTGGACATCACTCTTGCTGTGATGATTTCATTGTTTTGGGGGATTTCTGAATAAAGAGCACAATGTTTTATATTGACATTGAGTCAAACATATATTACAGTATATCAGCTCTGCTATTGATGGGAGAGTGAAAGTAATTCTAACATAGGAAATTATTTTTATTTCGTTCCATAAGTTTCTCATCAGCTCTCAGTAGAAAACTATGAAAATGTTAGCTATGCTAACAATCAGGCTACTTCGGGCCAATTTAGCAACATAGGAAACATTTCTCTGGTGTTTAGAAGCGAGTTTCTGCTCTTTCATCGTTACCTGTGAAAGGTGAAGCCAATGAATCCAGTTTGTATTGTGAAACTGTTGAAAGGAGTCCAGATCGCACAGACCGCACAGGTCGCACAGGTCACACAGCACAGGTCGCACAGGTCACACAGCACAGGTCACACAGGTCACACAGCACAGGTCACACAGGTCACACCGAGGTCACACAGCACAGGTCACACAGGTCACACAGCACAGGTCGCTCCGATCGTTCTACTGCCACACACAAGATGGCGGTGACAGAACGCAGGCCTCAGCGCTCAATGAGGCGTCTGCGTGTTCATGTCTATGACAAACTTCAAACATGAACTATATTATTCTAGACATTCACAACATAGTTTGTGATTTACATCATGATCAGTGCAGGTCCAGATGTGTCCAGTGTCTGTCTACAAACCAAGCAGCCTGGGATCCACTCTGCCTCTGTTTGCCTCTCTGTGCAGCGATTTCTACGTCACCATGGTGAAATGGGTGACCCGGCAGAACCTGAGCGTCCGTTGGGTCAATCGAGCTCAAAACATGTCGATTCTTTCCCTGTGTGACGCGTCGTCAGGCACCTGCGTGACAGTAGGAAACCTAACGCTCATCAGTCACCCAGGAAGCTCCATGTTTGTCCAGGAAGGACAAACATGGAGCTCCAGTGACCCGACTTCTTCTCCTTTCCCCAGAAACACGTGATGACATCAGAGGCGTGGCTGGACCGGCAGGTCAGGGTTCTGGGTGGTTTTTCTCCTCTTAGCCGGGTTTTAATGCTGCATGTTGATGAATCAGCAGCTGGATGTGGATCTTTCCTGTTCCTGAACAGATTCTTGCTTCAGAAAAAATCCAGTCTGAACCTTATCTGGATCACCAAACTGGTTTCAAAACTGAAGCAGGACCAGAACTTTCTGAACACCAGTGAAACCAGGCCTCAATGTTGGACAGCGCTAAGGAAAACCTGACTGTGTTAGCCCTAAAGCGCTAACTATTAACAGTACCTACTGGTAACTGGGGGGGAAAAGGAGAGGAAGTTGAACTACTGCATAAACAGATTTCAAAATAAGAGCATGAAAATAAACATCTATCTACACAGAATCCCACAACCTCAACAAAGATGGCCGACTTTATTCAACAGAAACAAACTAAATAAGAGAGATTTACAATTGAACTGGAACCAGAACAGAACCAGAACAGAACTAGAACCAGAACAAAACAGAGAACTAGAACCAAAACAGAACCAGAACCAGAACAGAACCAGAACCAGAACAGAACCAGAACCAAAACAGAACTAGAACCAAAACAGAACTAGAACCAGAACAGAACCAGGCTGACTCTCTCTGACCTCCCAGAACCAGGAGCCGCTGTTCTCCAGAGACTGCTCCACGTTCTTCATCAGCGCCCCCCAGCGTAACGGCGGTGATGGCGGCTTCAGTCACATCGTCATGATCTCCAGCCAGGTAGATCCAGAGCCCCCTGCTAGCTCTGCAGGGTTAGCATGTGATAGCTCGCCATGCTAAGTGTGCTAACACTGCTGTCTCTGTTCTCAGTCTGACGGGGAAGAGGTCAAAGTTCAGCAGCTGACCTTTGGAAGCTGGGACGTGTCTGAGGTCCTGTCCTACGACGAGAACTCCAGATCAGTGTGAGGTTCTGATCTCAAATTTAAATGACTTCAGATGAATTGTTCTGATTTATTTGCAGCTGCAGCTTTTCTCTTATTAGTAATATCAGAAGTAAATATCCCATGTAATTATTCAACCATATGATTTCTTCTGTTTGGCAGATATTTCCTGAGTTCAGAAGAAGGATCAACTCAGCAGCACCTGTACAGGTTGGTACAGGATCCGGCCCTGGGTTTAACCTGATCCGGCCCAGAGCCTAACCTGATCCGGCCCTGGGTTTAACCTGATCCGGCCCTGGGTTTAACCTGATCCGGCCCAGAGCTTAACCTGATCCGGCCCAGAGCTTAACCTGATCCGGCCCAGAGCTTAAACTGATCCGGCCCAGAGCTTAACCTGATCCGGCCCTGGGTTTAACCTGATCCGGCCCAGAGCTTAACCTGATCCGGCCCAGAGCTTAACCTGATCCGGCCCAGAGCTTAACCTGATCCGGCCCAGAGCCTAACCTGATCCGGCCCAGAGCTTAAACTGATCCGGCCCAGAGGTTAAACTGATCCGGCCCTGGGTTTAACCTGATCCAGTCCGCAGTTGAATTCTAGGATTTCTTCTGTTCTATTTACTTTTCTCTATAGGAGCATTAAACTGAGGAGAATAAAACTGTAGATAAAGTTACAGTTGTTTCCTGTGATTAGCGTCAACTTCACTGTGTGAACCAGAGAGGGGTGGATGATGACCTTTGCTCTGCTCCCTCAGGCTCTCTGTGTTGAATGGTTTCCATAAAGAATGTCTGAGCTGCTCTCTGTTCAGACCCGAATGCAGCTTCTACCAGGCCACCATCGCTCCGGACAACCAGCATGTTCTGCTCAGCTGTACAGGTAAAACCTGGCAACCTGCAAACCGGCTTCTGTCCCACTGTAAACCAGCAGGGCTGCTCATGTATAAAGGTTTTCTGGTTTTCCAGGTTTATTTCTCTTTAAATGTTTTTATTCTTTATTTACGCTAAACGTTTTCAGCAAGCTGAAATGGTAAATAAAAAGCTAGCTCTGCTGTTAGCGCATTACCATTATTCATACAAAATTTGGTTAGACAGCAATGACAGTATGGCGGCTTCATAAAAAACTCTAAATTTCAGTAGTTAAAATGGTTCATAAAATGTAGAAAAATTCCTTTTAATTTTTAAACGTTTAAATGTTTCAATGTGAAAAGTTTTAATAATCCTGGACTGCAGGTCATGATTGCAGAACAGGAAAGCTGTGAACTAATGTGATCGTAACTCAGTGACGTGAAGAATGAATATCAGGAAAAATGAAATATAATCAACTTTCCTCCTGGTGTCCCCTGCAGGTCCGGGGATTCCTCAGACGTCCGTCCACCGGCTGGACGACCTGAGCAGTGAGTTCCCTCAGGTCACTGAGTGGTCACCAGTTTCTCTGGTTCCTGCAGTCGGATTTGGGATTACAGATGTAGATCTGTAAGATTCAGACCCGCCTCACAGGAGAAAAGTTGCAATCAGTCTGACGTCACTTCCTGCCGCCGCTCTCATCACTTCGTACCGTTCTCATCACTTCCTGCCGCCGCTCTCATCACTTCCTGCCGCTCTCATCACTTCCTCCCGCCCCTCATCACTTCCTGCCGCCGCTCTCATCACTTCCTGCCGCTGCTCTCATCACTTCCTCCCGCCGCTCATCACTTCCTGATGTAGGAAGCATCAGAGCAGCCTCTTGCCACGTTGCTGGGAGTTTTTTTTTTATCGATCTCGACTCTCTGATCCTCGGCAGAATTTACGACTCTGGAAAGAAACGCAGAGCTGAGACGGGTTCTGACTAACAGAACGGTACCGAGGACGGACCGGAGAACCATACAGATAAATAACTCTGGTGAGAACCAGACCCAGTGCACTACAAGGTCCAGCACCCAGCAGAACCATCAGAACCGTCTTTAGGTGTACGTGGTCAGAGGTCGTCTCTCTGCTCTTTGTGCAGGATTGGTTCTGGAGCTGCTGGTTCCATCGGACCTGGACGAATCGACGGAGCATCCGCTGTTACTCCTGCTGTACATCCGTCACTTCGTTCACACATCGAAATAGAAAAACTAGTGAAACTCTTTAGAAAAGTTTCAAATATAACTAAGAGTTTGCCTCCAGCAGTGGTGGGCTCACCTCTGCTAATGCGCTAATAGCAGAGCTAATTTTTAGCTTGGTGCTAATTTAAAACACTTAGCTTTCTCTAAAGTAATCTTTCTGGATTATTTCTGAATCTCTAATCTTCCTGTCTGTTTTGTAAACTTTCAGTTGAAATAAAGTTATTTATGTTGCTGTTGAATTTTTCTGTTGAACGTGTTTGTGTGTAGAGACAGCGCCCCTGGTGGCCGGGCGGTGAGCGAGCGTTTTTCTCTGGGCTGGGAGTCGGTTCTGGTCAGCTCTGATCGGGTCGTGGTAGCCCGTGTGGACGGGCGGGGCGGCGCCGGCCGGGGTCAGGACGTCCTGCAGGCCGTCTACCAGAACCTGGGGGTGGTGGACGTTCAGGACCAGATCGCGGCGCTGCAGTAGGTTCTGCCGCCTGAACGGGCCGGATCTCTGCTAGCTAATCACAAATAGCATGCTAATGCTAATTATTTATTATCCAAAGAGGACCAGTCAAAGTTTGGTGAAAGCATCTGGAGTTTTTCAACCTGACCCTTTTAATGCAGCTCAAATAAAACATCACTGTTGGTATTTAGGATGCAAACGATCAAATTTAATTCTAACTCTGACCACCAGATGGCAGCCAAGTGCTCCAGAATGATCCTGGGTCTGTGTAGAATATGCATCAACAGTCATTTGTGGGTCTACAGAAAACAGCCAAGCTGTTTGGGATTTTTACTCAAGTTTACAACATTAGTCTCCAAGAGTTTGATGAAACAGAAATTAAAAACTAACATTCAGGAAGTAAAAGCATGCTGGATGTTTCACAGACACAATGCAATGTTTCTGTCTCACTTGGATAAAAGTGTGTGAAAAGATTTGAAATCAATTCATTTTGCATTAATGTTCAGATCATCAGTCTGAAAGATCCTGTTATATAAATGTGAATTGTTAACGTCCCGTTTCCCTGGGGAATAGAGACGGTGTGACACCGAGGAACATTGCTTCCAGTCACCCTTAAAAACTGGAAAGACAAGAGAACAAAGGAGTCGGTGTGAATCGGGTTGTTTGTCTAACTGATCTCATTCTGACCTGACAGGCGTCTGATGAAGCTTCCCTACGTCGACCGCAGCCGAGTGGCAGTTTATGGAAAGGTGACAAACCTGCTGCTGCTGCTTCACATCCATTTCCTCATGTTTTAGGCCACATTCATCTGAATGTGATGTTCTTGCGTCTCCAGGCGTACGGAGGCTTCCTGTCGTCTGTCCTCCTCCTCACCTTCAGCTCGGTCATTAAATGCGGCGTCGCTGTGGCTCCAGTTACCAACTGGAAACTCTGTGGTGAGGAAACCATCAGTCCCAGTAACAGAACCAAAATAATCAAAAATAAATAATGAACTGAGCTCTCCTGGTTCTGTTGGACCGACCCAGGTTCTGCCGGTTCTGAGCGGTTTTTTGGTTTTCCTGTGAAGGCGGACCTGAGCTACCAGGTAGGAAGAGCCGACGGCGCTTCCTGTTTGTCCTCCAGCTGCCGGTTAAAGGGAGCTGGTGCTTCCTGCAGGCTAACATGCTAACATGCTAACTGGTTCTCTCTGCCAGCTGTCCAGTCTGATCAGGGACTCCTCAGGGCCCGGTCCCCGGGACTTCCTGATTGTCCACGGCACGGCTGATGGTGAGCAAAGCACAGTCCTGTTCACCTCTCTGAACTCAGGAACTGACTCATGAACATGAACAGTTCTTTTCAGTATTCTGATTCCATCAGAACTTTTGCTATCTGGGTTTTGGAGCAGCTGGAGGTTTTTAATTGGTTTACTGGTTTAGTCCCAGTTCAGCGCCATGGATCGCTTCCAGGATCTCCTGTTGCTAGGAGACGGCAGCAGGAAATCATAGAAATCTGTTTATTATGGGGTGGAAATCACGTTTTATCACATGTTCTCTCTTATTATGGATTTTATGCAGAGACAGAAATGATTTTTCCTCTATTATTCAGTGATTGTTTTATTTACCTGATTAAAATATTTTATTTACTACTTATTAATAAGCAGGACATTCAGTTACTAATGGAATCCTCTTGTGCGCCATATTTTATCAAATGATTTTCTTTGAGAGTATTCATTAGTTATTTCTATTTATTTGGATATGTATTTATGATGTTTGATGTTCTGATTTTACGGGCCGGGTCACTTCCACTGCATCATATTTATTAGAATAAACTCTCAGACAGCCAGCGGGTCGCAGCGGCTCATCATGTCTGTGGTACCGGCGCCAGAGCCAGGACAATCTGAGCCGGGACCCGGTGGTCCGCAGGCGGATGGATCCATCCGAGATCCGTGGATCACAACGTTGATACAACGTTACTCTGGCAAGAGCTGGTTTAGTCCGACACACTTTCAATTAAAGAAAAGCAAATAATAAAAAAATACAATTCAAATCCAACCAACATCTGGAGTAAACAAAGAAATAAAACTAAATGTAACACAGTAAACACCAACATTATAGTTCTAAAACAGTTCTACCCTATAAATGCACTTTTATGAGAAATAAAAATACTACGCTATCCCAATATTGACTAATCACGCCATTTCAATAAATCCAAAATCCCAAGGCTCCAACAACAAAAAGCCACATGTGAACAGATCAATGCTAATATAAAACTGTCCAAATGACACATATATGTAGCCGCTGCACGCTCTCTTCCTCTTGCCCGTATAAGGAAGTCGTTGTGCCAGAGCCAGCTGGTCCTGAGGGAGACAGGTAATCAGCATTTCCATGTCAGAGCAGGTGGATGGTCAGATCCTCAGATCCAGGCTGATGATTGGTGCACAGGAATCACTTCTAGAGAGGGACGTTGGAGCGGTTCACGTCAGAGAGGTTGGCCTGCTACTGTTTCAGTTTCAGGGTCAGAATTTCTTTTTTTGGGTAGTTATTATTGATCTATAGCATATTTACGTCTAAGGAAGTGGAGTTTGTATCGTCCAGCCGTCTGGCTTGTTTTAAACAGGTCCTGTGTTTTATTTTAGATTGATGAGAGGAAGGAGTTTTTCTCTTCTTTGCTTTTGTGTGAGTGTTTTGTTGGGGAACTCAGGGCTGCATTTAGATATGTTTGTGTTTTCCTTATTATTATTCCTCCCCCAAGCAGCCAACTATATTTATTTGGGTTTTAACTGTTTTTTCCAGCTGTAAGGTTTCCAGGGCTAGCTAGTTTTAGTGTGGTCATTTTGTACAATAAAATAAACTATTTACACCCATACCCTTTTCTGAGCTCAATAAACTGTATCTAATTTGCAACAGTGCCTCTGGTAATTTTTACAAACTTATCTGCATGATCTGGTAAGAAGAGGATTTTCGGTTCTCCACACATAACAAAGGCCAAGGTCACATATAAATTACACAGCAGAGAACAAAACTAATGTTTAACTGGGGAGAAAATACCTGCAACAAACAGTCTCTGCCCAGAGCAAAACACAAAAAACACCAATTCTGATTCAAAAATGGGGCTGTATTGACAGGGTTAGTGAAGTGGGTTGAGAAATAATAAAAAAAAAAAAAAAATGAAATTAATACACCCCTATTTCTGAATGAGAATTGGTCTTGCCTGTTTTAAAGTGAACCTGCAGCTGCGCAGAAAAGGCCAACTTCTTCCTAACAACAGCTTTCACCCGGAAACACATCATCACAACCGTTCACATTATCACCACTGTTCTATGCATCTAACTTTCATTATCTGAACTTTAATAGAAAATATGGTCCAATTTTACGAACACAGGCCCCAACATGGCCGACCAACCGCGCAGCACTGGAGCGCGAATCATTAGCTTAGCCTCCTGCTAGCTCCGGTTCAGGCACCTCCTGCTAGTTCAGGTTCCTTTATCCCACAAGGCATTTATCAGAGATTACTACCGTTAACATCCATATATTATTTTTCACTCAACTTACCTGTAAGACAGATTCACGGCGGATTCTGGCCGCTGCTCGTTATGTCCGCGCTGAGCTGCTTCCGCTTCTTCTGCCAGCCAGAGCGTCGCCCAGTGGCGCACACGGCCCTGCGCGCCCTCTGCTGGCGAAACTCATAATACATTTTAAAAGTCAGATTTTAATGGCAGCTTCTCACTGTAAGTTAGCTTGGATAAAAAATAAAATATTATTTTGATTCATTTCACTTTCATAGTGCCACGTATATGCATATTTATTTAGCTTTATTTGTTATTTCTTTATTATTATTTGTTTCATCCAATTATTTTCATACTTTTTATTTAATCGCTCTCTTTAGGTCTAGTTTTATTTTCTAGCTGAATTTGAGTTTTAATAAGACTGAATTTATGATAAGAGCTGAATACTATTATTTTTATTATTATTAACGACATTCTCTGTCTCAGCCTCTGTCCACTTCCAGCATTCAGCAGAGCTGATCCAGCTGCTTTCAGCCCGAAACTTTAACTACACCCTGCAGGTAGAAACCCGCCCAGCTGATTCCTGTCCTCCAGCAGAGCCGATTCTGATAAACCTCTGACCCGAGAGAGTGTGTGTGTGTGTGTGTGTGTGTGTGTGTGTGTGTGTGTGTGTGTGGTGTGTGTGCGTGTGTGTGTGTGTGTGTGTGTGTGTGTGCATGTGTGTGTGTGTGTGTGTGTGTGTGTGTGTGTGTGTGTGTGTGTGTGTGTGTGTGTGTGTGTGTGTGTGTGTGTCCAGATTTTCCCAGATGAAGGTCACCGTCTCATCGGAGTAAAGAGTCGGCGATACTTGCTGACCTCGCTGCTCAGCTTCTTCAGACGCTGTTTTGAGGAGGAAGCAGCTGTTGCCATGGAGACGTCTAAAGAGGATGACTGAAGGATCACGACCTTTTCACGTCACTTAAGACTTTATGTCACATTTAAAAGAAGAAGAAGAAGAAAAAACACCAGAAATGAAAAATAACCACCTCCCAACATCTGCAACAGAACTTTAGCTCATTATTGCTGTTATTAATAATATTATTAGTTATTATTACTTTTCATTATTATTGTTATCCTATTGTATTACTTACTATTATTCATTGTAATTTATTATTGCTGGATCATCAGAACATTCTGATAGCATTAGCCTCCAGAGAAAGCAGCTGGACTCTGATGATGTCATCAAACTGCGACGCTGCTTCCTGCTGCAGAAATTCTTTTTGAAGAAAATATATTTAACATCAACAAACATGGTATCAGTGTCAGATGCACTAAAATCTGAAAAACCTGAAAAACTGAGCCAAGCAGGCACACAGAAGAGACAAAAGAACAAAAAGAATAAAAAGAACAAAACAAAAGAAGAAAAAGAAGAAGAAAAGAGCAAGCCATTTGGTGTCAGAAGTATTAGGAAATGTCTAACTGTGAAACATCCTCGTTCCTAAACCTGGAGAAGATCAACTTAATGATCAACTCTCCTTGATCATTTCGGAGCGATAACAATATCAAATCATGATTCTGACACATTTTCCTATCAGGTTCAAATCAGGCAAATCCCAAATGATTTGTGACAGTCTGGATTTATAAAATGGCGCTTCATATATCATAACATTCGCCTTATTTTGGACCTTCCTGCCTATAATATAACATGAATCTATGTCCAAAGCTTCAGATTTATTTGGTATGGAAATAAATGCGTTGATGTAACTAAAGCATTTTGCAGAGACTCAACAGTTCGGTGTGTTTCAAGCTTTAACTCGGTTGTTTCGTCTCCCTGAGCTGCACAAATATTCTTCTTAAATGTCCTGCTGCAGGAAATGAAGGAATTCTGAGATTTTCCTGTTTGCGGACCGAACCATCGGAACCAGAACAGATGATGCGTTTAAGGACCCAGAGTGGTGGGAGTTTCCTGTTCTTTCCTGTAATCTGTTTTTATTTTCAGATTAAAAGCCCATAATGTGAAAATGTTTGCAATAAAAGATGGAAGTTATGATACAAACTGTTCTTCCTGCTGAGGAGAAATGAATCTGGATTATGGCTTCGGCTCATCACACCAGAACACAGGAACAGGAAGTGTTTGGCTGACCTTTGACCCTGGGCTTTTCTTGCTCTTGTCAGGTTGCGACCATAAAAATCTGAAATAAACTGGAAAATCTTTCTGGTTTTGTCCGACTCCAGTTACTTCCCAGTTGGTTTCTGCAGGTTGATGGTTCAAATCCATGGATGTGTTTCTGAGCCAGTTGGGAAAGTATTCACACCCAGGGAGTCGTTCAATAATCGATTAAATATTCAATTTTACTCATTTGAATATTTCCAAAGTGAATTCTGCTCTGTGAAATTATTTTAGTAGAAATGTTGGTGATAATAAACTCTTCTGAATCTCATCCAGTCATTAATAACCGGTGGAGTAATTTAGAGAACCTGAGCCAGTTCTTCCTGCCGTCAAACTTTCTCAGGCTGAGTCCAAGATGGACCAGCACCGTGCAGACAGAACTCTGACGTCATGTCCCGAAGCTTCACTGTGAAACACAAACCAGAATAAACCCACCGCAGCATCCCGGCTAACTCATGGTCTGCACTTTGACTAGGCCACCAGGACTGGAGGATCCTCCCAGTCTACCCAGTTTGGCTCAGCGATCCCATCACGGTGTGGAAACTGGTTCTGATCCGGGAGTAGAGCAGAACAGACCAGGTCCAAACTTTTACATTTTTTATTCATTTATAATCATCACCAGAGAACAATCACAATAATCCCGACCCGACCCGACCCAGTACAGCAAAAAGAACCGAACAAGCAAAATTACAAAACCCGTCCTAAGAGGAAAACCCACCAGAACCCAGAGGAAACGATGAGAAATTTACAAGAATTCAGGAGAATCACAGCGGAATCTGTGCAAACTACGGCTCCCCGCGAGGGACATGCAACCCGCGGAGAAGAACACAGCCTGCTTCTACCGGACCGACCAGAACCGGCCCAGAAAGGCCCAAAACCCGACAAGCCAGAACCGGCCAGAACCAGCAGCCTGGCCAGAACCGGCCAGAACTGACCAGAACCAGCCAGAACCGGCCAGAACCCAAACGGCTCCACACTAGATTAATCCGAACCTCCCATTCATATCAGGATAACAGGGACTGCAGCGCCACCTCTGGAGAACCTGAGGAGGTGCAGATTATTCGATTAATCTGGACCAGAACCAGCATCTGGATCAGAACCAGCATCTGGACCAGAACCAGCATCTGGACCTTTAACTTTACTACAAAAACCACAACGTAAATTGGCGCCTTATAATTTATCCAGAATGATCACATTTAGCAGAAGCTAAGTGTGCTAAACGTTTTCAAAGTTAGCTAAGAAGATTTAGTGAAGCTAAAAATAAAGCCAGTTCTGACCCAGCTCGTGGGTCCAGCTACTGGGACAGAACCAGCAGCTGGACCTGCCGTGTTCCAGCGTATGGAGTGCCATCAGGGCCAAAATTTAATAAAAGTAATTTTTTTACAGTTTTTTCTGAAACAAAAAACTGTTTAGCTCAGCAGGTGACTCGCCTAGACATGCTAATCGTTACCTTCTCCAATGCTAACAGGAAGTAGCCACAGTTGGGTGAGCTGTTGTCTTAATTTTGGCCCAAATGTTGCCCCATACTTGATCTTTTATTTTTTATTACAAATATACAAAGAGTTGGAAGAGAAGTGATAAACTGAAGCTCCTTTCAGATTTGTTTGGACGTGACCTTTGACCTTGCAGCAGCAGCTTGGTTCATGTGTGCTCAGGTTTTCAGGAGCTGGTGTGTGATTGGCTGTCAGTCCTACATTAAAGCAGAGCCAGACAGCTGGAGGCCTCCTGTTGCTGTCCACTGTCGCCGGGTGCTTGCTCAGTGAAGCTAACGGCTGGCCGCGTTCAGACAGAACCGGCTCAGTCTGGAGACTTAAGTAGGCCAGATTTAAATCTCGCTGCTGTCCTCCAACATCATCTGTTACTTTAACTGGTCCAGTTCTAGAGCAGCAAGCCTGCGATCATGAAACACTCCAGGTGTTTTATCACATGATGGAAAGCTCAAAAAGGTGGAACTTACATGTTTCATTACAGTCTTAGTTTTATTTTTTATTGTTTTGTCTGCTGTCTAATTTCAATATATTGGTAGATAATTATATTTTACTATCTATGGTTTATTATGATTTCAGGCAGGACAACATGGAGCTAATCGGCTAACAGTGGAGCTAACTTTCTATTTAGCATTTGAGCTTTTTAATGAATTACTTTTTTAAGATAATTTATCTGGCTGTTTTGGAAACATTCAGCTGAAGTTCAACATCTGTGTTGACATTTTGATTATGATAATAATTGATCAATTTTAGACATTTACATTCATGCTCTTATTTTGAAGGAGGTGATGTCAGTTCCACTTCCTGTCATGGAAACATACAGGAACAAAATAAAATGGACAAAAATATAAACAAATAAACTATCAATCAATTTAAATGATGTCCAAATTAAATTGGAAGGTTTTGATGTTTTAAGGGAAAATATCATTTCAATTGAACTTAGCACTTTAGCATTAGCAGAAACAACGACTGCGTTAGCGTTAGTGCAGCTAGCGTTTTAGCTAGCAGAGTCCGCCACTGATTATTATTGTTATGAATATTATTTAGTCTGGTGTGTTTTCTGACAGAACTCTCTGCTGGACAACCAAACTGGACCTTTGGTTCTGGAACTGGACTGTAACTACTGACTCGGTTCTGATTCGCTGCTTCACTGCAGGAAATGGACTGTGGGATGATTATCAGAATAATGAAGGTTAAAGGTCAGATTGGCCGGTTTTCTGGAAAGTCTTGAAGCTGAAGTTCTGATGTTATCAACTGATGAGTCCAGAATGAGAAAGTTCTGGTTTTGGTTCTGGTTCTGCAACAGAACCTGCAGATGAAGCTTCGCTTCTTCATCCCAGACATCCAAGGTCAGCAGAAGGTCACAACTTGGATTGGTCCAGACACCCAGTTTGTCAGGAGGATTGTCCCTTTAAGGGCTGAAGCTAACAGGAGGTTAACTGGAGGCTAACAGCTGATGCTAATAGTTGACACTAACAGCTAATGCTAACAGCTGATGCTAACTGGATGCTAACAGGACGTTGTTTCTTCATCAGTGCAGTGCGTTGCTCCCATCGGTTTACGGCGTTGGTGTTAGGTGGAGCTCCATCATGTCGTGCGGTGATGGCGGTGTCGCCGTCTCCATGGAGACCAGTGTGGCGGTGGTGCACGTGTTCGGCGTGGAGGGCTGCAGTCTGAAGAACCTGGAACAAACGTAGGAAGTTCTCCGTGTGCTTAGCTGGGATCGTGAGCGATCCAGAAGAAGAAGTTGATGCTAGAGGCGAGGACGCCCCCTGCTGTCCCTGCGGCGTCCCGCTGTCCTTCATGTCCACATATTTATACATTCACACAACAAAGCGCTCGTTCAGGCCGGAGCAGCTCCGGCGACTGAGTCCAGGCGGAGAACCGGCAGCTGTCACTCCTCCTCTTCCTCGTCTTCATCGGGCAGCGGCAGCAGCTCCTCCTTCAGACACTCCCTGTAGAAACCGCTCAGCGCCGCGAACAGGTGCTGGCGGCTCGGCGCCGACAGGAAGTGACCTTCATCAGGGTAGATCTGAGGGGACAAGGAAAACGCTCCTCATTAGCCTGTTAGCTCTAAATTGTTAGCAGCAGCCTGTTAGCATGTGGGGTACCTGCATGGAGTAGTTGGCTCCCGCCTTCACCAGGCTCTTGACCAGCTCAGCTGAATGCTGGAAGTGAATGTTTGCTGGAAGGAAGATAGAAAGACAGGATGTCAGCAGGTCTCAGAACCCAGACGGACTCATCAGAACCGCTGTCCTCCGCAGGTTCAGGCTGCATCAGCAGGAATGACGCATTAACCCCTTCCTTCCCAGGACTCTCAGTCTCACCGTCTGCTGTGGCGTGCAGCAGCAGCAGCGTCTGGTCTCGGAGCGCCTGGACGCTCTGCAGCAGGCTGGACACCTGCAGGGAGACAGGCTGGTCAGAAACACAGACACACACTGAAAACACTCCTCTCTGCACAGACAGATCCATGAATATTTTAGTCATCAGATCAGCAGCACCTTGTTTTCCTCAGAAAAATCAGCAGACAGGAAGATCTGCGGCTCTGCTGAGGTCAAAGGTTGGGAAGCTCACCTGGTATCTGCTGTCGTCCCGTACCGGCAGGCCCAGGTAGCGCTCTGAGAAGGCTGACGCTGTGAAAGGAACCACAGACGGTTAGCGATTGCTCACTAGACAAGAAACAGGAAATGTTTCAGAAAAACTTGAGCTGAGAGTCTGAGTTCAGTTGAGTGATTATTATTCTCCCCTGATGTTTATGATAGTGGCCAACAGCAGCTAACGCACTGCTAACATGCAGCTAACGCACTGCTAACATGCAGCTAACACTCTGCTAACATGCAGCTAACGCACTGCTAACATGCAGCTAACGCACTGCTAACATTCAGCTAACACTCTGCTAACATGCAGCTAACGCACTGCTAACATGCAGCTAACTCACTGCTAACATCCAGCTAACACTCTGCTAACATCAGCTAACACTCTGCTAACACGCAGCTAACACGCTGCTAACATGCAGCTAATGCACTGCTAACATGCAGCTAACACACTACTAGCACAAAGCTAACATATGAATAATGCAAACTCCTAAACACAAAGAAACAGAAAAAAAAATTTCATAGGTTTTATTGTGCTCAAAATTTAACCCAATTAATGTACTATTTGGTAACATACCGTGTTAAAAAAAGTAAAATATTGTTAGTGGGGAATCTGACGTTTCGCTCTGAAAGCTGCTGACTCACCGTAGAGCCTCCAGTCGGTTACAGGCGACATGGCGGCGGCGCATTTCACCAGGCTGTCTGTCGACTTCAGCATCATCAGCGCCAGGTAGCCGCCGTAGCCCTGAACACGACAAACTGGTGAGGCTGAGAGGAAGTGATGTCAGCATCTACTGCTTCCTGTCTACTCACCTGTCCAAACACGGCGATGCGCGAACGATCGATGTAGGAGAACTTCATCATGTACCTGCAGGAAAACATAGCCGACTTCCTGAACATCTAAACCATTTACCACTACAAGCTGCAGGACACTGAACGTTTATTTTTCCTTCATTTGACTTTCAATTTCCAGCAGTTTTAATAAACTCAAGAAGACAATCAAACTATTTTAAGTGATTAAAATCTGACATGTAAGAAGGAACTGATGATTTTAACCAGTAAAGGTTAATGAAAGCCTGCAGACATGGTTGGGTTTTGGCGGCGCAGCAGCAGCACTCACTCCAGCGCCGCGATCTGGTCCTGGACGTCCACCGTGCCCAGCCTCTGGTGCACCTCATGCAGGATCCGCTGGCCCTGGAAGCCGCTGCCCCGGCCGTCCAGCCGGGCCACGATGACGCCGTCCGAGCTGACCAGCACCGAGTCCCAGCCCAGGGAGAAGCGCTCGCTCACCGTCTGGCCACCGGGGGCGCTGTCACTGCACACGCCACACAGCACGTCAGGGTCAACCTTGGGGTCAACCAAACTAATCATCTGATTGGTCAACCAGAGCTTCAGAATTAAACTTTGAAACAGTGAAGTACCTAAATTGTTTGTAAAATGAATTCATGACTCAGCATCAGACAAAAGCAGTGATGCTGCGTCCTGATTGGTCGGTACTCACATGACCAGCAGCAGGCCGTACTGACGCAACGGAGAGAAATCTGGGGGGAAACAGATCTGCAGAGGGAAATCTGGGAACACAAAGGAAGCATCAGACTGGGCTGCTGCTAGCACCCTGCTGCTAGCATTTTGCAGCTAGCTTCCTGCTGCTAGCAGCTGGCTTCCTGCTGCTAGCATTTTGCAGCTAGCTTCCTGCTGCTAGCATTTTGCAGCTGGCTTCCTGCTGCTAGCATTTTGCAGCTAGCTTCCTGTTGCTGGCTTTCTGCAGTAACAATGCGCTCTGTCCTCACCAAAAGGCTCAACCCGGACGGTGTGGTACTCCTTCTTCTGGATCCGTTTGTACTTCAAAACCGCCTTCAGCACTGAGTTGTTCTCCAGGATATAGTAATCTGAGGAGAAATGCAACAGATTATATTGAAGGTAATCTGGAGCAGAGTTTATCTGGTGGAGAACAGAAACACATAAATTCTATTCATGCATTTACTTCTGTCTTAAAGGGACAGAGCATATTGATCTCATGCCAAGGAAGAAAAGTAAAACCAGGTGATGAACATAAGGGCAGCTAGCAGAGCGTTAGCTTACTGGAGTTATTGAGGCTGTGCAGGATCACAGTGGGAGCTTCAGGACCTGCAGGACAAAACCAGCAGCAGGTTGAGAAACGCTGGCTGCTGATTGGCTGACAGGAGCACAAACAAAATACTGTTCATGATTAACATCACAACTGCCTGCCTGACCAGAACCAGAACCAGGACCGGTTCTTAACAACATGAGGGAGAACTTTGGACCACAGTGTCTGTCCAGATCACAGCGGATCGGTTCTGATGGGGAACCGCGATGGACCGGGTCGAACAGTGACCCAGAGAGGATCTACTGCAGGACCAGCTGTCTGTTCTGTTTGTGTACTGGAAGCAGAACCAGAACTCTATCGGTTTGGGCCAACCAACCATCAGAACCCACTCTGTCGCTCTAACTGGACCTCACTCCACTAGAACCGCTCCTGAACTGGGCCTACCTTGGCAGTGCAGCAGCAGATTCTGGTTGGACGGGCTGAGGTCGGCGCTGAAGTACAGGCAGTTGGTTCTGTGAAGGTCACAGGTCAGGCATCGCCGTGGAAACAGACCCACCGTTTTAACGCTGAGCAGAGTAATGACAATAAAACAATCAGCCGATCCAAAACCGTTACCGGGTCAAACAGAACCGCTTCCGGGAAATGTTAGAGAGGCCCACCTGTAGAGCTGCCGTTGCCGTGGCGACCCTTCAGTACTCAGGAAGTAACTGTAAAGAGACAGGAAGCAGTCAGTGCGGTTCTGATTTACTCTATTCCAGAACCAGAGAGGTTCTAACCGGTTCTGGGTCAGAACCAACCTTACGGTACTCACAGGTTCTGGTTGGGCTCATCGTAGGCCAGGATCTGGGTCACCTCCCAGTTCCCAGAGGTCAGGTGTCGGACCTCGTTCTGATCCGCCCTGAACTGGAGCGGACACAGCAGCGGTTGGGGTTACCATGGCAACCGGAGGCCGTGGGCGTGTCAGTGCGTGGTGGGCGGAGCCTGACCTGCGTGGTGAACATGGCGATGTGGTGGAACTCGCCCCGTCCGCCCTGCTTCACCGGGACGGTCAGAAAGAACCGGGACCCGTCCCTGGAGAACACGGGCTGCTGGTTCTGGAGGGACAAGATGGAAGCGGCTGTGGGTCAGAACTGGCTTTTAGCTTAGCGCTTTAGCTAACTTTGAAAACCTTTAGCGCATTAGCTTACGTGGGTTCTAAAGAGTTAAGTTTCTTGACTGTTTTGTAGAGTCTGATGTCTGTGTTGAAGTTTGTCGACGGTTAATAATTTGTTAAGTAGTTAGGTGTTTATATTCATGCTCTTATTTTGAAAGGGTGAAGTTTGATCAAACTTCTGAAGAAAGAAAGAGAGGAGGAAAATGTGAAAATGTCTTCATCTCCCAGTTCGGAGTGAACCAACAAGGCTAACCAGGCTAGCGTTGATGCTACGCATGGCTGTGGTGAACAGGAAGTAGAAGCTGCTAGCTAGCATGCAGCACAGTCCTGCCCAGACCCAACAGTGGATGGCAGCGTTCACTACATCTGAATTAAGTTTTCATCTTGTATTGCGATGCCTGTTGTCTTGAAATTACTGTTTTGTCGTATGATACGACAAAACATGTTTTTTGTAATGATTATGACTTTATGTATGTAATTAATTTTTTCTTAGTCTTGTATTTCAGCGTTAGCTAATGTTTATGACTCGTGCTTGGGGTTAGCGCTGCTGCCCCCTAGTGTTGGTTCTCTGAAGGTGAGCTTATTGGACGGCGTTGGTTGTAATTTTCATTGCTACCACCAGGGGCAGGCTTCTGTTCCTGCAGCCAGTCGACCCGTTTCCTCCACTGAGGCTTACAGAGGAAGTTATAAGTTCATGCTTCAGTTTCTACTATAAGGTTGAATGATTCTCAGAAATAACAGAAAACTGAATCAGCTTTTTAAATGATGATAATGATGATGATGGTTTACCTGCTTAGACAGCCACAGCTCCGAGCTTTCCTCATGTCTCTGCAACACAAAGCGCACAAGGTTAGCCCCTTCACAATAAAAGCCTCTCCTATTGGATTGTTTTATCAGTGTAGTCAAAGGCTGTCTCTTTGACCAGAACCGGGTCGGTCCAACCAGAACCGCCTGGCCCAGATAGGTAGTGTAACCCACATAAAGTGGGGATAGCCCTTTGGGAGATAGAGATTGGGTAGGCGGGGTGGTCTGCCTGGCCAATAGGAGGTTTGGTTCCCATGGGTGTTTCGACCAATCAGAGAGCGGAATGCCACAGAGGCTCCACCTTCTTTCCCGTGTTGGCAGCGTTGATTGTGAGCGGGAGATCCGACCCTGATCAGACAGCTGAGCCAGAGTGAGAGTCTTTTGATTTGTTTCTAATATTATTTATTGACTTTGAAGGAACCTTTTTTTTTGTAAATAGTTATTGTTTAAATCCAACTTATAAGTTAGAAAGAGTTGTAAGTTCAGAAAACTGAACTTCAGTTTTTCTGCTGTTAGAACCGCTAAGATCAGTTGGAACTGTTTGCACTTTCTGGCAGTTGATTGGCAGTTGTTTTCAGTTCAGCTGAAGGTAAAGCCTATATAATAATCTATTTTTATTTTACTTAATTCATGTTGTTTAAGTTAAAACTTAAAAAATATGCATTTTACACTGCCTAGTGCCCTCCGTGTCTGGAATGAAAGTCCCTGTCTAGTTGTTCTGAACGTGCCGCACTGAGATCGGTGAGCATATTTTGTGCCTTTCATTTGGTTTTTGTTCTTTTATCTTGTTGTTGTCAAATAATGATCTTTATTTGACCTACTTAGTTATTCAAATGTGAACCTTTGCTGAGTTTGTGTAAAATGTAATGTTTTATTATTGTTCTTGGAAAAGGATTTTTCAACAGTTATGAAACATAATAAGCTAGAACGGTTTAATAATAATTCTATATTTCTGCTGGTCCTGTCTGCTGACAGATCAGGGTTTTTTTTTTGCTTTGTTTTTGTTTTTTCTCTTCTCCTGGATTGTTCCTGATGTGGATTCCCCATGTAACTTTCCTGGAGTGGATTCCTCTACTGACCTTGATGGCGAGCCTTCCCACCTGGACTTAGAAAGATCTGGATTTCCTCCCATGTTGAGTGAGACTTGAATCAGGATTTAATTTGATTCATCTGTCATCCAAAAGAGACTAGAGTGCAAACTACCAGGGTGCACCCAACAGATTTGAATTTGATATTTAGCACTTGGCCAAGTATTGTTGTTTTTATTTTATGTACTTTATTGTGTGTAATTTTATTTTCTTAATTGTATGTCTTGTCCAATTGTGAGTTTATGGTTCATGTTACTAAAGCTAACTGTTCTTTAAATTCACTCACTGTTTTTGTGTGTCATTTAAACAGCCATCGTGCTCCGACAGCCGAACCTATTGGCCCATCTACCTAAAACATATTGGACCCTTCTCAACTGTGTTACAGTAGCTCTGCTGTTAATTTTATTGCTACATCCAGCAACTTTTCAGAAAACAGAGAGAGTTTGTCCAAAAGCAGTAGCACGCCCCAGTACTCTGACACCTCCAAATAAAATGTGCTGAAGCCTTCAGAGGTCATTGTTAAACCAAGACTCATGAGCTCTGCAGGAGTCTGCGCTGGTTCTGGTCAGATACGGGCGGATCTGGAGGTTTGTCTACAGCGTGTGGCGTGAGGGGGGGACGCACCGTGACGCAGGCGCCGGTGGTGGTGTCACACACCGTCAGGATGGAGACGTTCTGGGCCCGGTTCAGCCAGCGCACCGCCGTCCGGGTCTTACTGATCCACTTCACCATGCTCACATAATGCTCCCTAGGAGAACACCACCATTACCATCTGTTGATGATCAGCGGCCTAGTTAAAGTCTCTGCTCTGAGGACAATCGGCATGAGAAAGCAGTGATTTTCTGCTGCCGCCCCCTGCTGGTCAGGAGGAGGGAGTTTTAATCTGATGTGAATAATAAAGTTAGCTAGCTAGCATCAGGCAAATGACTGAGTGAAACGTGAAGTGATTATTTTTTAAAATGCTTTTGTTGTGAATTGTTGATATATAAATAAACCAAACTGGTTTATAAAAGTACAAACAGAAAAATGCTGCAGCCTCAGAAATAGAAGCTAACGGAAAAACCCAAAGGAAGTCCTCCAGACCACCAGGGGCAGGATGGAGTCTGCTCTATAGTCTTATAAAAGACGTGGAGCATGATGTGGCTCTTCTTTCTCCACTGGCTCCCCCTGGCTCCCCCTACTGGTCTGGAGGTTTAGTGCAGAGGTTGCAGCGTTTTTCTGTTGGATTTGGTGTTTGTGTGTTTTGCAGTTTGTGTGTTTTTCAGGTTGTGTGTTTTGCAGTTTCAGTCTGCTGACTCTGTGACCTCAGGGTGAGTGTGTCTCGCCTGATGCTGGCAGCTGTTGCCATGACGACGGCTGGCCGGAGCAGCGCTCCGGCGGCTCTGCTCACCGCAGCCTGAGCGCCTCCGGAGGCATCAGCTCCAGCGTGTGGGTCGGCCCGTAGATGTTGACCACGAACAGCCTGACGGTCGGGTTGGGCTGGCCCGCCTGCACAGCCAATCAGAAACACCGCTGATCACACACCTCCATGACATAACGCAGCACAAGTCAACCATCACCCTCTTTTTATGGCATCATTTTTGGCCAAATGATTGATGCTTTTTTTCAGGAAGCTGACGACAGAAAAGCGTCAGCAACATTCACCCGATTTCCTTCCTGTTTGTTTCTAATGAGACGGCGTGACGTCCCTCCAGGCAAAAGCAACACAAACACAAGACGTGAACAAACTTCCTCCAAACAAGCCAAGAATCACCAGGGAAAACTTTTTTATCTCAATATCAGGTTACAACATTAAAAGGAGTAAAAAGCTATTTAGAACGAAAGTTCACCACCTTCCATCTGCGTCCATGACCTCTGAGGGGTCAGAGGTCATGGTTTACAGATGACCTCTGACCCCTCTCTGGTTGACAGGTAGCAGGTCATTACTGACAGTGTTTGTTAAATAAATGCTGACTTAGGTAACATGATGAGTTTTTGTTCCTCATTTTCACAGCTGGTGATGATCTGTTTGCTTTAAATCATCTGAGAAGTGAAGCAGGCGTGTTCATGTGTCCCAGACGGTGTGTGTGTGTGGCAGCGGTACCTTGGGGTAGGGGTACTGCTTCTGTTTGGGGTATGTGGCGCCGGTGAAGCGCGGCAGCACCATGCTGGGGACCAGAGAGTCGTTGAGCACCAGGAAGGCCAGCCGCTCCCCGTCTGGAGACCACCAGTGGGCCACATGGCTCTCCAGGATCTCCTCTGTTCCCACACAAACTGCCAGTTATTATTCACAACCAGGACGGCATGTTTACGTTTAGCTCAGCGCTATCGCTAACGATATTTACCTTTGGTCTGCCTGTATGGAGGACTGATCCTGGCAAAACTGCCAGTAAATGCAGAACTAAATAAATGGCTACATAAAGGACAGAATGTGACTGGATCCTTATTTGATTATTCAGTAGGATATGAATTATTGTTTATCATTTTAAAGTGTTATTTTAACAGTGTCACTCATTCAATTTTCCATTTTATTTCCAATCTTATGGGTTTAATTTGTTTCCTTTTGTCTTTTTTTCATATTTTGTATTTTCTCTATTTTTTCTGTTTATGTTTTTAAATTACGCTATCATTTAATACGTAATTTACACTGACTTTTTTAATCATACATTTTCTTATTTTATTTACAGATTTATTTTTTTATTTCCTTTTTACTCTTTAGAAGAGGTAAAGTATACATATCAATGTTGGCAGTATTTGTCCTCCATATGTGTCTAGTTTTAAGTGATTAACATTTATGCTGTTAAAATATTCCATGTCCTTTTATTATTGCCATGGATATAAAGTGAGGTAGAAAAACCGGCTGCTAATTGAAAACGGTTCAGCGCCAGAATCACGATGGGAATCTAATTATACTAAAGAAAATAATTAACACTGAAACCACTACAGCTGCAGCTCTCATTTTGAGGTTGAAAGTAAAAACACAGATGAATTTTTTCCCAGCCAGAGGGAAGAAATCTGCACTGAATCAATGAATATTTCATAACCTCATGCTGAAATATTGCAGCAGCTGAATCATTCGCTGCACTTACACAAGCCATTGTAAGCTAGAACAGATCCCCACATTTCATATGTAAATATTTATTTATATATTTCACCTTTGAATAATATCATTGTCTAGTAATGCCACTGCTAGCTAACAAGTTAGCCGGTAAGCTAGCGGGCCAACTAGCATGCTGGCCACAAAGCTAAGCACAGTCTACATAAAGCTGGTTCATAAAATAGCAATAAAACTTTATGGAATCCCGTCCATGCCCTCAAAAATAAAACAAGCTATTTTCTTCATGGAGGAGAATAAACTGACAACAGGATTCATCCGAGCACCCCGGCGGTGAGCGAAGCGGCGCCCGGCGGTGAGCGAAGCGGCGCCCGGCGGTGAGCGAAGCGGCGCCCGGCGGTGAGCGAAGCGGCGCCCGGCGGTGAGCGAAGTGGCGCCACCGTGTGTCACACCTTATTTTATCAATGTGACGCCCGTGTTGAAGACTTCTAATCTACAACAAAGAACTGGCGTAGAAAACGTCCGGTTCTGGTTCTAGACGGAGTAGGAATGGGCCGAACCTTCATAGAGCCAGTCGGCGATTCCGTTGAAGATGACTCCTTCCTTTCCTGAAGATGTGAGCCGCAGAGAGTTGCTCTTCACATGAGATCTGTAGTAGATGTTGTTTTCAAATATGTAGATCTGCACACATGTAGCACAGGGGCAACAATAAGATCCTAGGATAGATCAGCACTTTATCTGTGGAGCATCCACCATGATTTACAATCACATCTGACCACATAAAGGCAGGAAGGAAACAGCAGCAGAGCTTCAACATCGATCCCTTCCTGCATCAGCCCATATTCTGGTTCAGGTTTATTTCAATGTTTCAGGAAAAACCCGGGTTTGGACCTCACCAGCTGCTGTCCGGAGACGCCCCACGCAGCGTACTGCAGCACCGAGTTCACCACCTCCGGAGGGTCCAGCTCCCACACCTCCCTGAAACACACAGCCAGAGGTCAGCGGGAGGTCAGGGCTGACCTCCCGCTGACCTCTAGGCAGACTGGAGTAAGTTAGAATTAGCTCCAGAGGTTTCCATCAGCTCTCCAAGCGCTCTGGAACATTTTGTGGAATTCTTTGAATGTTTTTAACTCAGTTTGTGTCGCTGCCCCGACCCCTGATCGCTGACCCCTGACCCCAACCCCTGATCGCTGACCCCATCAGCTCAACATGCTCTGTGTTTCATCAAAGAACTGATTCAATCGAAATGTGAACATAAATTCTACCAATTTTATTTTCTGATTAAAAGTTTTAGCGCTAACATGTGAACAAGTTTATTATTTTGATTTTATTTCTTAAGTAATGGAAACACACTGTTGTGAAATTACATTTTGGACGTTAGCAGAACAAAGACAAAGATTTAAACAGAAACAGATTTATGATCTGATTCTCCTCCTCCATCTCTGGAGATAAAATACCGTTTTCTTTGTGTCAAACTCGTTTATTTTGGGGGTTTTCTTTAATTTTGGTTAAAGAAACAGAAATTAAGTTTTGTCTGTGATCAGCAGGGGGAACCAGTCGGACCAGGAAACATTTTCAGGCCCGTTTCTGGTCCGGCCATCGTTCTTGTTGTTAGCTAGCAGGCCAACTGCTGCTGTAGCTCAGCCGCTCCAGGACTCCTCATGCTGCCACAGACATCCTGGATCCATCTAAACCCAGTGAACTGAGGTTAGTAGGAATGTTTCAACATTTCCCTGCAGCTTGAGGTCCAGCTGCTCACCGTGTGTGGATGTTGTAGATGCTGTAGGACGCCATGAAGGAGTGGCGGTAAACCTGCAGACAGAGCAGAGAAGGACGACATCAGCAGGAAATACTCAGGCGGAGCAGCCGCTTTCTGATTCAGGCTGGAACATCTCATCTGCATGCTGACAGCTGATGGCGAGATGTTTCATTTCGCATCGTGGCAGAGAGCGTCTGCAGAGTGGAGACGAAGGGAGGACAAATGTCTTTACATCAGACGAGTCCAAACACCTAAATACAACCCAAGGGAGGAGCGCTGGCTACCAGGACACACAGGAAACCTCTGGAAATGTTGTAGCTGTACCTAATAAAGTGGCCAGAGTGTGGCCTGATATTCAGAGCATCGAAGCTGCAGCTACGGTCAGGAACGTTCTCTGCAGAACCACAGGCTCTTCTGACCAGAACAATCAGCTAACTAGCTAGCTGCACTAGTTAGAAGCTAGCTGTGCTAGCCCTAACCTACAAATAAACTCCACTATCGCCGAAGCGCCAGACCAACATGCTGTTTAGCATATGCTAACATGCTATTTAATGTGCTAAGTGTGTTACACCTGTTCATGCTGAGATGCAGACGTGAAGAAACCAAGATGGCGGCTGCAAAGCATGTGACTCACCTGCTTCACTTCGTAGGCGAACAAAACGTACTTCATATCTGGAGACAAAGAAAACTTTGCCACGTTGAAATTCACCTGAAACAGCAGAAAACAATAATTCACAGTTATTATTCCTTGATGACTTTTTATCATCATTTCACACATTCGCATAAACTGCATAGTTAGCTAACACTCTGCCAGCTAGCTACAATGATCAGTTGCTACATGTAGCGTTAGCTCCAGATCGTCACAGATGGAGGTGAATAAAATGGGTCAGTTCCCAGCTGAGGAGCTGCAACATGGAGGACGCTGCTGTAGCAAGCTAACTGCTAACTGTTGCACTGACTTGTCATCTTTTCAATTCAGTTTCAATGTTTCCACATTTCTGATAGTTTCTGTAGTTTTCTGGGCATTTCATTCAGGTTCTCCACGTCTCCCTCCATAGCTAAAGCTAGCACTTAGCTTAGCATGTATGTGTCAATGTTAGCGGAGGAGAGAGCGTTGTTGTTTAACACAAATAACCTTCCAGACCACAAAGAGCAGAACAGTTAAGCACTTTTTATTCTCACAGTGTATTTAACAAAACATTTTTAACAGATCATTTATGGGAGGAACCAGATTTCTGATCTGGGTCCAGATCCTCTGGAGAAATCCCAAGGTGTTCCCAGATGGGAACATCGTCTCTCCAACATGTACTGGTCTTTCACTAGGTCTCCTCATGGTGGGACATGAACCCGTAACCAGGGAGGCGTCCATCCTAACCAGACCACTACTGCTCCTGTCGGTGTGAAGGAGCAGCTTCTCTCTCTAAGAGAGCCCAGACCCCCTATGGAGGAAACCCATTTCGGCCGCTTGTATCCATGATCTCGTTCTGTCGGTCATGACCCAAAGCTCATGACCTTAGATGAGGGTGAGAACGTCGATCGACCAGTAAATCGAGAGCTTCGCTTTTTGACTCAGCTCTCTGTTCACCACGTCGGACCGGTACAGCGCCCGCTTCACGGCAGACGCGTGAAGTCCTCATCTTGGGGCAGGACATCCCCCCCGATCCTCAACCTGGCTGCCTCAGTGGTGAACTGCTCCAGTGAAAGCTGTGGATCACGACCTCATGAAACCAGTAGGACCACATCATCTTCAAAAAGCAGAGATGCGATCCTGATATCGGTTTGTATATTAGCCAAACCAAAATGGTTTGTTGAAGTTATGAACAGAATCAGTGACAAAGGTCAGCAATGGCAGAGTCCAAGTCTCACTAAAAACGAGCCTGACTTACTGCTAGCAGTCTGAACCAAGTACTGGTACCATTCAGGGACCCGGTACCTGAACGGTACAGCCCAACATCTTCCCCAAGTCTACAAAATGGACATGCTGACTGATAGAGCGAACTCCCAGAGCCCTCCTGGATGAAAAAACCTCAGGATGAACTATCTGATGGTTTCTCCAAAACCACTGGACTGACCAGACCAGGGAGGCTGAGCACTGTGACGTAGCTGGAACTATTGACAGATAGGAGCAACAACACTGCTCTGAACCAGTGCAGTGGTCCTAACCGTACAACGATGCAGAGTTCATCAACCAGAAACTCCAGAAGAACTCCAGAGGGATCTCACTTCCCTCTGATGTAGAGAGCCAGAGGTAACAGCATAAAACACAGAGAAATTAGTTTCATCTAGCAGGACTACTTACAAATGTTGTGTTTGGGAGGATGATCTCGGTCTCATTGGTGAGAAGGTTGAACTTGATGACATGGCCGTTGCTGTTCCTGTAGATGACTTCAGAATCTGGTAAGAGAAACACTGGGGTGAGGAAATGCTGCTAGAAACATCCAGACACCAACCAGAAACCAACAGAAAACCATCAACAACATCCAGAAACCAACAGAAAACCATCAACAACATCCAGAAACCAACAGGAAACCATCAACAACATCCAGAATCAGTCAGAACGAAGCAGTTGTTGGGTTTTATCCAGCAGAGCAAAACTGAAGGTAAAGAGATTTCAGTGATCCAGTCTGAGCGACAGTCGCAATCTGGTTCAGAACAAAAATACCTTCACAAGGTGTGAAGATTTACTTGTCCATCCATCCATCCATCCATCCATCCATCCATCCATCCATCCATCCATCCATCCATCCATCCATCCATCCATCCATCCATCCATCCATCCATCCATCCGTCTAGAACAAGCCAAACATAACTGGACGTAAACCAGAACCCTACAGTTCTCACATGCCATGCTAGTCCCGTTCCTGATCAGGTTCTCCATCATGAATCTTGTTTATTGGGTCAGTACCGGAGCGGAAGCCTGGAGAACCAGAATTTTCAGGCCTTGAACTCGTCTGCAGTTTCAGGCTGAAGTTGAGCAGAAATCCATTTCTCTGCCTCCACATTTCCAACAGTTTGCCTGATGGTCCGGCGGTTCTGGCCACAGACAGAGCGACTCCTGAGATGAATAATCACCGTTTCCATGGAGACCAATTAGCGTTGGGCAGGGTCCAGCGGGCGGCGGATGCAGGTAGACGATCACTCCGCCTGCCAGGCGTCTCTGTCAGATCCTCCGCTCAGCGTTTCCCTCTTTGTGTCGGTTGATCGTCCGGCAAACTTCCACTTCCTCTTTCCATAATTACCTTAATGAGCCTTCGCTTCCTGCTTTCAGCTGCGCTGGCCGCCCATATGGACCGGTTCTGGTCCCAGAATCGGGACCGCCGAGCCACTCTGCTGTGATTGGGCGCCAGGCTCAGATGAACCTTCATCCCAGACTTTGGCTTCAGGTTGAACGTTTGGACCTTCATCTGGTTTCCTCCAGAGCGGAAGGTACTGACTTGGCCCAAATGGACCAAGTGTTCTGGACTACAAAGCCCAGAATGCTCACTGGGACAGACAGGCAGAACTTTGTCGAACTTTTCAAACTGTGAGGTAACTTCCTGTTTCATGTCTCCAGAGACAGAGGCCTTCAAACTTGCTGCTGAAACATGGAAGGATGTGAGCAGAGACCAGTTCTGATGGTTCTGATGGTTCTGATGGAGATAACTGGGTCGACCCTCATAGAGCCATCAAGCTGTTCTGTCTGGACCGGTTCTGGAGGCGACGCCACACCAAGGTGAGAACAGGATGTAAATCATGTCCGGGTTTGGCTCCAGAACCTCTGTACTCCACCGACAAGACTTGGTTCTGGTGGAAAACTCCCAGTTTACCGTCTGGATCCGGACTGGATTTTATTCATCGACTCCCTGCTAATCCAGATTGTAATCTCAGATTATCTCATATATAATCAGAGAGCTGACTGGTTCAGATGTTGCTGACAGAACATATCGGTACCAGACTGCAGGTTCTGTTGGAGGCTCTTCCTGTTAAATGAGAGTTTTTCCTCTCCATTGTCGCCCCCTGCTGGTCAGGAGGAGTGATGCTGCCACGCTCTGCCGGGTTTCTTCAGACACAAACTTTGGACTAATTAGAATCATGAACTGAACTTGATGCTGAATAATAACTAAGATCAATATGAATCAACATTTCCAGACGAAACGACTCTACTGAACTGAACTGAACTGAACTGCACTGCACGCAGTGGGAAGAGAGTCAAGATTTCCTCATCTCTGTGAACTACGAATGGATTCACAGCAGCCCGGTTTAGTCCGCTTTAATCAGACTCTAATCTGTTTGTCCAGAAAGTCCGATTCGTTTGGGGAGTGTGAATGCAAACTTAAATCCCAAACTCTGACCCGCCTGAAAACTTGGGACTGAAGTGAACTCTGATGCAGTTGGCAGGCAGTGAGAATGCAAACGGACCGGAGACCGCGCCACAAGCAGGAAGTTCGCTACAGTGCAGGGCATTCTGGGTAAAATGCCCAGGATGCTCTGCACTGGGCCCGGGTTGTAACATCTCAGGGTTAACAGAGATGTTGTGTCGGTTGCCATGGCAATGGGTCTGCGACACAGAGAGCAAGAAAAAGCAGAATATAAATAGTTTAAAGTTGTTTTACTGTTTATTTTCCCGTTGCCGTGGTGAACTGCACTTTAAAATGAAAAAAACGGAATTATTTACCTCGTTTTAATAACAATCATCAAATAGTTTCAGAAAGCAGGAGTCATGGTTTGTTACATTTTGACAAAAAATTATTAAATTATTCACCAATTTGCTTGGTCCTCGCATCCATTACAATTACTGGAATGTTTGAAATGTTCACACAGAAATCATAGCTTCACTTTAAAATGAGACTTCAGAGGTTTTCCATCAACATGACTGTGCTGTGGTCTTTAAACATGACTGTGATTTATCTTAAAATAAAGTACTTTATCCATGATGTGCTGAACATTTGTTTTATAAGTTTCTATTTATTTAAGGTGTTTAGAAACAAAGTTTTTACATTTCTTTGTATTTTTCTGGCAATTATGACCCAAAAACAGCCAAATTCCATTTATAATTGACTGTATCAATATTTAACTTCAACATTTCATCAAATTGTGCTAATAAATAAATATATACCAGTCAATTGAGGATACTGTATTAGTGATTAATATTTATGCTCCAGATACGAGATATTTATTTTAATTCAATACTTTCACTTCTTTAATTGGTCGCACCAAATGATTTATACAGTAAATGTAAAGCGTCACCCCATTGCGCCTCTAGTGGCGTGAGGTGGTAGCACAACTCATCTAATCAGAATAGCACAAAGTCTTTATTATTTCCTATTAATTTTGGCATTACTGGAACCGTAAAATATAAATTCCTTCTCAAAAGAACACCTCTTCATTTTCTTAAAGCAGTAGAGATAAATAAATGAGATAAACAAAACCAGAAAGTGATTCCAGTTTCTCTCGATGGCCAACCTGTTGAATCTGGCAAATTTTAAATTCCTGATGTCGTTCCTGGACATTCAGCTCAACTCTGCTGAAACACTTCCTGTATCTTTAAGGACTTTCTCAGAGACTCCATCTTTAAGAGGATCTAGTGACCTGGTTACCCAACTAGAGCTTGTTGAGCTGAAATATTAAAACTTAACATTTAACTCAAGTTTGAACTTTTCATCTCCTCGGCTGGTTCGGGTCTCATGAGCTGCAGATTAACAAGCTTTTAATGAAACTTTCACTGGCAGGTAAACAGCAGGTAAATGGTGGTGAAACCAGAACCAACTTTATCTCAACTGTTTGCTGAAAGATGATGGAAGATGCAGGAATATTTTAGCAGAGAGCATCCATCCTCTGTATTCATCAGTTTGACCCTCTGAGCTCATGAAGCCGTTTCTGTTTTCCTCTGGTAATAACAATCTATTAGAAATCATTTATTGACAGGCAATAATTATTCTTTACCAACTAAATGATGACATTTACCTGCAGCTTGCTGAGTGTTTTGCTCTATTCACACATTGTTGATAATGTGATTCTATGAAAATGATTTATTGTTTAGAGTGGAAGGAAAATTTCCATGTTGATGGACTAAATAGTTTTTCCTATATATGAGACTCTACCAACAAAAAGTCTCAGAATAATATACATGGCAGCATAAAAACTAAAATGTGAATTTTTGCTTGTATCTGTTTAATAACCTGGTTGTTATTCTTCTGTACCTGATTCAGTTGTTTGTTATTGACTTTTGATCAGTTACATTTCTTATGTATACATTGCAATTTGTATTTTTATAATAGCTGATTATGTTGTGTTTCATGTCTTATTTCTTTTGTTCCTTCTATAATTGATGGAGATACATAGATATTATTTATAATGTATAAAAGTATTGTGTCATTTAATTACCTCTACATCTTTAAGAAAATGGAAAAATATGGTGTTTTATAAGATAATTTATCTTTTACGGTGCCAGTAAAGCTGAAATGAATCGTAAATCATAACGACTTTGTGCTATTCTGATTTAGTAATGTAGTTATATTAGTTGTGCTACCTCCCCACGCCACTAGAGGCAGTATCAGGCCCAAAAGATGCAGATTTAGAAGAACACAGAAAGCTACAGAATTAGTTCAAAACTGTGAGTTGAAGTAAATAAAATAGAGAAGATCAAATATATGCTGAGAGTGAAAATCCTTCCTAAAGATGAAAATATATCACACATTTCAAAAGAAAATAAAAACGAGAGCTCATGGATAGTATAGAAAACAGCGCCCCCTTCACTTCCGGAGTGCAGTGGTCCCATTTCCATATAAGGTCTGAGACTGACTGCGGTCCGTCGCCCTTCCTGTTCGCTGCAGCAGGTCCTTCTCGTTCTTCTCGGTGGACTTGCAGACAGTTGTGAAGAAGGAAGTTGCGTTGGTCTTCTTCAGAGGTTTTGTGTCAATTCTTTCAGTGGTTCTTGCTGCAGCACCCCCACAGGTGAAAGGGGGAACAGGTTTTCAGTTAGTTTCGGCCGTTTGACTCAGTGCAGAGTGAATACGAACCACAGGAGCTGGAAATGGAACAAATGTTGCAATTTTGGTCCCCAGTCGAACCAAATCTACCGGACTATCAGGAGTGAAAACGGCTCATAACCTCCTTTCTGAGCCGGTGAGAAGAAATCACAATAAATCCCAATTTTTTTCAGTTTTAGCCAGATTTACAGTGAAACTGTGTTTTGTGTGCCGTTCCTGCAGAGCGAACGCGGCTCCTCGCTGGGAGACGGATGAATATGATAATGGCTGCAGTGATCTTTAAAAATTGCTCTGGTTCTCTGCACTTGTCTCTTTAAATAATGGACCAATCAGAGCTTAAAAAGAACAGACTAATGTATAATTAATGCTGCACGTCCGCAGTGCCATGAATAATGAAACTGCTCGACTCAGAGGTGAAAGATGGCGGCCGCCACCCGCAGCGGCTCAGCTGCAGCCGCTTCGATGGGCTTCCTCCAAAGTAAAGGTCAGTGTGGCTTGCTTTGAGAAGACTAGATACAGATTCATCTTCCTGTTCACCTGCTGGATTATGGAAGCATTCATCAGCAGTAATCAATTTCCTATGAGCTCTTGAAGTCACACAGCATTTAGCATGCTGTTAGCATGTTAGCTACATGCTAACAGCTAAACCGCCAGGATCAAAGTGATAGCATGCTAAATGCTAACAGCTAAACCGCCAGGATCAAAGTGATAGCATGCTAAATGCTAACAGCTAAACCGCCAGGATCAAAGTGATAGCATGCTACTGCTGAGAGTCAAGAAATACAGGTTTTCTCCTCCACTCCAACCCCGACACACACTGACACACCTCTTGTGCAGTGACAGCATAGTTACTTTGAAAAAGTAACTTAAATCGGATTACTGATTACTTCTTGAAAAAAAAACTTAGCAGATTATTGATTACTTGATTTGAAAAGGAACTAAGTTAAATTAAAAGTGACTATTTTAGTTACTTTCAGCAGCCGCTAACAACAAACCTGTGAACAAGACATTGACGGGTATTTAATGGTAATTAGTTTCACGCAAATAGTATTGATTGGTTATTGATTGGTGGAGGTTTACTGCAGACCAGAGGGGAACCAGGAGCTGAACTGAGGAAAAATGATTCTGAACAACAATCAGATAAAAAGTTAAAATAGTCTGATGATTATTTTATACAATATTAGAAAAACATTGAAAGATATAAATAAACAATTTAACTGACTTTTAATGAGCAACTTAAAATTTTATTGCCTAAACTTAACAACTTCACATTAATTCACTGAACTGCCACTAATGTAAGGAAGGGTGTTCAAAGTGAGGCGCAGGGGCCATTTATGGCCCAAAAGATGTAAAAATGTTTGATGCAACATAGACTGATTGCCTGTTTCCTCGTGTTGCCATGGAGACCAGAACTACAGCAATTATGGTTGAGCAGGAAACACAACAAAAACAAGCTGGATTCAGACTTTAACTACTGATCTTTACCAAAACATGAAATAACAAACTGTTCCTGTGAAAACAGGATGAACGGCTGAAGTCTCAGTCATTTCTGCTTCTCTCTGCTCAGACTTTGGTTTCCACTGATTATAAAGTTCAGATTTTTCTACATATTTTCCATTGATTTAAACATTTGCCACATATTTTATTATAATGATGATCAATAACTGATGGATCAATAACTGATGGATCAATAACTGATGGATTCATTGAGTTGGAGAACGATTCATCACTCGATTAATAAACTTATCAGATAATTAATAAACTTCATCAGGTGATGAAAAATGTTCATCAGTTTGACAGGAAAGATTTCAACAACACCAAATAATTGAGTTTATAGCAGAAGAACAAACTGGTGGTGTTTCTGCGCAGCTGCTTGGTCTCCCTGCTCTCAGGCCAACATGGTTTGACCTCATGTTGTTTATTTACAGCCAAGGTCAGCAGCAGCTCCGCCTCCAGCAAATCAGGAATCAATACGGATAAAACAAGCGCTGGGAATCTCAATGGGAACGTCTGGTTAGCATAAAGAGATTAAATATGGCCGCCTGCTTCTGCAGCCGTTCCAGCTACAGCTGCAGCAGCTGTAGCTGCAGCACTGACTGCTGCTGCAACCATCATATCCAGCAAAACTTGACCAACATTTGAGCATTGAGAGGGAAGCTGCTGGAATAATCCACCATTTCCTCCATCAAACAGAGCCAGCAGATGAAACCCAAACCCAGATTAGCTGTGCTCACCGTTGATCCATCGGGCCTCCGGGTCGTGCACCCTGAACTCTGGTCTGAACAGATCCTCCACAGTCAGCTTGGTGTCGCTGCCGGCTTGGCTATCGACTGAAAACACAAACACAAGCAGACAGGTTTCACTTTCCACTCTTTATGCAGTTACATACAGTTAAATACAGTTTGCTTCGAATTAAACATCCATAAGTTAGCTGCCTCTGTTTGCACAGAGGTCAAAGCTCCAGCAGTCGGTCACACAGTCTGTGTGGCTGGCAAAGAGCGAACCAATCAGGAGCCTGAAAACAACCTGCAGGACTTCAGCTTCCTGTCATCGTCTTGTCTCAGGCGTCTGGCTGGTTTGAAAACATGTTTTCATCAGTAAATGAAATCTAACTAACTCAGGTAAAGACTTTTAACCAGCTTCACTGGCACCATAAATCAGAACTTATGGAATATATGACTCTAAAAATAACTGGGATTGTTCACTGCTCAGGCCGAGCAGGATCAGATTTAATTGCACATCTGTGGAATCACACGTCACAAAACGTCTCTAACAAATATCCAAACTCTGTCAGCTCTTTCTGATGCATCACTTTTTATGGCTTTCATCTCTACTGCTGCGTGTTTGAACGGTTGGACCAATGGCATTGCTTCCCTTCCCTTGCTAGTTGTTCTGTCATTTGTACTATTTGTGTTTTAGGCCTTCCAGGAATCGGTTTTGGACTTCCTGGAAATCAAAATCTGCTCCGTCTCAGTGGCACCAAATAACAAATGAGTCAAGTTGTTGCTCCTTATCTGTCCAAACAGAAAATCCTTGTGAGTCCAGTTGGTTCTGGAGGCCAGAGAGACCTGAGCCTGCGCCACACAGCTTGGAAATATGATTTTCTCTCTAACAATAATCACTAATAATCACCGATATTATCACAGCAATATTCACAGAGAAGAACTAAATCTGGACTAAACACGTCTAGAATATTAGATTTTACCACTAACTAGTATTTTTGCCCATAATTATAATTGCTTGTACATATTTATCACAAAATATTCAAACAAAGATTTTTTATCATGGCGGAATTTCTCCCTCAAACGGGCAGCTGCCCAGAGGTCAACCAGAGGTCACCCTGGAGGTCAACCTGAAGGTCGGCCATGTTGCCTCTTCTTGCTAATGCTGCACAGCAGGTTTGTTTAAGTCAATAAGTTTAAATGAAGCAGCTTTTTAATACTCTGGAACTCTGATAAATGTATCTAACAGGTTTGATTTCTGAATCAATACAACATTTGAAATGTCCTGACCATCTGAGCTACCTCGTCAGATTATCCTACCACAGCACGGATTGATAGCCAGATCTGTCTGTCCGTGCTACTCGTCTAAAGCTGCTGCCGTCACTTTTACAAACTAAAACTGTAGCAGATTGTTCATGTGAAATACATTGGAGAACATGATCTGAGTTATCCAACAGGAAGTTACGGTTAGCTTAGCATTGGAACAATTTATAACAAACCCCCAAAACGATAACTTCCTTCATCTGAACATCCTACCTGTTAAAAATATTCTAATTACAGTGTAAGAATCCAAACACATCAGAATCAGGATTTTATTGGAATTAAATGAGACAAATTCAAACTCTGCAACGTTTTCTGCAGCAGAGAATGACGGAAAAGGTAAAGCTTTACTCGTGTTTAAAATGTTTTAAGAGGAACTCGTCATGACAACCACCGAGCGCCGACTGTGACCCAAACGGACCGTTATCCTGGATCGGTCGGAATCCCTCCAGAGGGAGAAGCTAGAGGAAGGACCACTGACCCCCTCTGTCTGAGGACGCTTTGCCAGGACAGACCAACTCTGGCCGGAACACACCTTGATCAGGTAGGTAACCTTTGACCCCTAACTGCCTCACAGAGGCTCCTCTCCTCCTGGCCCAGGAACCGCGCCCAGCTCAGTCCTGCGAACGGCGCCTCCACCTGGTGCCCAGCAGAACAGAAATGCATCTCTTTGCCTCCCTCCCGTTTACCCCGTCCAACCAGGTGAACCCAGGTGAGCCCAGGTGAACCCAGGTGAGCCCATGTGAGCCCATGTGAGCCCAGGTGAGCCCATGTGAGCCCAGGTGAGCCCAGGTGAACCCAGGTGAGCCCATGTGAGCCCATGTGAGCCCAGGTGAGCCCAGGTGAACCCATGTGAGCCTAGGTGAGCCCAGGTGAACCCAGGTGAGCCCAGGTGAACCCAGGTGAACCCAGGTGAGCCCAGGTGAACCCAGGTGAACCCAGGTGAGCCCAGGTGAGCCCAGGTGAGCCTAGGTGAGCCTAGGTCAACCCAGGTGAACCCAGCCTTCCTGTTCGCCGCTCTGCACTGCAGGTTTTCTCCACCGACCTGCAGGTCGCTGAAATGACAGGATGACACTGTTACACTCTGCCAGCATGAGCAGCTGCTTGAGAAACTCTTTAATTAAACTGAAATGTTTTACAGTGCAGTTCTACAGCCGCACTAATTCAATAAATGGAGCTCACCGTGATCCGGACCCGACACGGAACCACAGGCCGGACGAGATCTGCCGAGTCAGCAGAACGGGAGGCGACGCACGCGTCACGGACAGTTAGGACACTGGGTCAGAACTGGGTCAGAACCAGCTGTTACCTGGGCTGAGCAGGATGACGGACATGGTGATGAGGGAGCAGACCACCAGTATGACCAGTAGAGCGATGGCGATGCCTTTCCAGTTCCTCTGGGGAGGGCTGACCGCACCCAGGTCCTGGAACAGGAGAACCACAGTTAAGGAGCAGAACCGGACCGGAACCAGGACCAAAACCAGACCGGTCCTAGACCCAGACCGGACTGGACCCAGACCCAGACTGGACCGGACTCAGACCCAGACTGGACCGGACCGGTCCCACACCTAGACCGGTCCCAGACCGAACCGATCCCAGACCGAACCGGTCCCAGACCCAGACCGGACCGGACCGGTCTCAGAGTCCAGTCATCATACTTCAGGATGTTTAATGCAGCCATATTATGAAAGTGAAACATGAATCTTCCATCCGCCACAGACTGAGCGCCACGGCGGCCATCTTGGCTACAGGTGCAGGTCTCTCCCTCTCTGTTGGTCTCATCCTGGTAAAATCAGATTTTCACTCTATTTTTCTGAGACATTAATAAAAAGAAAAAGGCTTGAAAACCAAATGCTGCTGATGTGCAGCGGGGCGGCTGCATCGTGCGTTGCCTAGCAACAGAGCCCATTGGAAATGTAAATTTGACCAGCAAACAAACTCATCAACAACAAAATGTCACAAAGAGAAATAAACAACAGGAAACAGTCACTGGAAGCAAAACATGAGCAGAAATGATAATAAACTGAACCAATAAAGAAGTGATGGGAAGACGAACTGAGAGCCTCCAGCATTAGATCAATACAGATCAATGCTTCTCTGACACAAACGTTACAGCAGCACATATTACCTCTGGAATGACATATTTCATAGAGAAAAGTGCATGTAGGATTGTTAAGATCTGCTGGATGTCGCGGTGTTACAGGCCCGTAGTTCCTCCTGCAACGCTCTTCAGATCTTTGGTTCCTGCTGTTCTGGGTACTTGAGTGAAGTTGCCCCTCCACCTTCTTCAGATCAGACAAAATTGGTGTCAAATGTTTGTGCTGGTTTGTGCAGAAAACTTTTTTGTTTGTGCTGCTATCATTTTAGAGAAATAAAGAAATGTTTCTAGAGGTCATTGAAGGTCAACCAGCAAATCACACACAATAGGGGTCAATAAACTCAGCTATGTTTGTGCTGGCACAAACGTAAACATAGCAAAACGTTTGACACCAATTTTGTTTGATCTGAAGAAGGTGGAGGGGCAACTGGGTTCATATTTCTCTATTATATTATGATTTCCTGCCTGAATGTTTGACTTTATTCTGACATTTCTTTCACATCTCTGATGTTTTCAGGACTGTAAAACTGAACCAGCTCATAAACAGGTAGCCATCCTCTGATATTTGAACAGAAGCTTAGCTCCGCCCCCTGAGAAACGCTGAAACCATCAGTAAAGTGGGCGGAGCCTCATGGCACTGAGGGGCGTGGCCAAGCATGGGACGCGGTGTTACTAGCGTAGTGACTTTGCCGTCATATTTAGTATCTTTTCAGATCCTCTACACTTAAAAAGTATAACTAGTGACAAGTGAAGCGCTCTTTTTAAAATCAAGCAGCGGAAATCCAACGATCTTAACTGTGTAAAACATGAGAAACAATCAGGAATCCTGAGTTTATTCACTCTTTATTATAATATGGCTGAAATCAGAGCAAAATCTGCAGCAGCAAATTCTCCAGTGCTTGTCTCAGAGATAATCTGTGACCTTTGACCTATCGGTTGGAGGCACCAACTGGTCAATCAGGTTGATTGGAGACAGCGATCCGATCTACAGCTCAGGATGCTTAACCCACAGAGTCATTACACCAGCTGGCCTGCAGGAGGCGCAGCTCTCTGTGGATAATAATTGCTAACATTTTCCAGGCCATTTCATTTTCTCTGTATTTTCCTAACATTAGCACTGTGAGGCTAACATTAGCACTGTGAGGCAACATTAGCAATGTGAGGCTAACATTAGCACTGTGAGGCCAACATTAGCACTGTGAGGCCAACATTAGCACTGTGAGGCTAACATTAGCACTGTGAGGCTAATATTTTCAGTATTTCCACAGGTTATCAGTAAATGAGCTGGAGTAATATTGTACCCTGAGTCACTCAAATGCTAATGTTAGCATGCTAACATCTGGTCCTATCTTTATTGTTCTTACTATGATTCAAATAATTTGTGCGCTGACGCCTCCCAGTCTCTCCCTTACAGAATAAAAAAATGTTTACCAAAGAAATGTAACTTTTTAAACATAAAAATTAAACTTAATTTGAGCTGCTTTTCGAGTTTATTGGCACACATGGCAGAGATTCAAAGCTGATATGGAAGATGTAAAACAATCTGATTTATAATTCTCAGAGTTGTAATATTGCATTATTGTCTGAGCTAAAGCTACCCGTCTCTAATGATAAATGTAACAGATGAATTATATTAGTTTATCTTTTAAAGACAAAATGTATTCAGACTGAAACAATAAAATTATTCCGCTAAGATTAAAATGTGTTTATGGGTCATCAAGCCAATATTCATGTTTTTAAAATAACAATAACAACAACAATAACTTTACTATCTCCTAAATTAAGAAAGGTCAGGTTTAATTTAGAATCGACTGGTTTAAATATAAAATATGAAATATTAATATCATATAATAATAATATTTATTAATATTATATGGATGAATATTAACATCAATAAATAGTAATCCATATTTAAAATATGGATTAATATATCCATATTAATGAGTAAAGAAAACATCTTTACAAACCAAAATATAAATACAAACTAATATTTCACAGGAATGTGTGTGTGTGTGTGTGTGTGTGTGTGTGTGTTGTCAGATCAGCCTGTGGGAGACAAATTATTATTAATCTCACAATAAATTATGATGAGAAACATCTGTATAATGATTTTTTTTCCCCAGTTTGATTATAGAAATTTTATTTGTTGTTTTGTTTATTTATTTTGGATCTTTAAAATATTTTCCGGCTCCAGTTAATCTTGCATCGTTACAAGAGAGTGTTATTGTTTATCGCAATAACATCTGTGACGATTTATCGTTAGATTTCATAACTAATGATCCCAAAGACACAGAGATTAGCCAGATGCTAACTTCCAGCACCAGGGGGAAGTTAAGCTGATTCTAATCCGTTTCTCTGGGTTCTGCCTCTCAGGCCTGGCTGCTCGTGTTCCTGCCTGCAGCAACGCAGTCCAGACGTTTCACTGCTGCGTTATTCATTTCTATATTTGGTTCAGACTCCTCCTGCCTCTCTAATATTTCTGTTTTTATCCACAGTAATAAAAGTGAGAACAAATGAAGTGCAATATTCTGGATTTATTGTCACTGCAGTTTATTAATTTACACTCATTGGTTTAATTCCCATCAGACAAACTGAAACGGCTCCAATTATTCAGCTGGCAGAAACATAAAAATATCAGAATCTGATTTAATTCAAACTAACAAACTTTAATCAGATTCAGATTTAATAAAAGAAAAACTGGAAGGAAGTCTGATGAAGGATAAATGAGAACGAAGCTCAACATGAACCTCTGGAAAATAACTGAAGATCTTAGAAGGAAGGTGACAGAACTCAGTCCGCTTGGGTTTCCCTCAGTGTATTATAAGCCTGGCAGCCTGCCAGGCTGAGCGCTGCTTGTTTTTATTTTTAGGAAAACAATAGTAATAATAAAATAGCTTTTTATGTTTCAATAAGCAGGACTTATTTAAGCAGCCTCTGTTGTACTGAGCTTTTCACTGGCAGAGCAGATTTATTCCTATGGTGGATTGATAAACCCACAGGGAGCGGACCAATCACAGCGCTGCTGCTGCTTTATTTCTAAACTTTACCTGAGCATGGGTTCACCTCGCCTCCTTTCACTCAAACTGGACACAGACTGACCTGCATGGATATTTACATCAACCACCTAGGAGGAATCAAGTGTCTTTGGAGAACTTTACGTCAAGGTCAGAGTGTAAACCCGCCGCGTTTACACTAACGGTCCCGTTAGCTCTGGTCTGTTAGCTCTGGTCCCGTTAGCTCTGGCCCGTTAGCTCTGGTCCCGTTAGCTCTGGTCCTGTTAGCTCTGGTCCCGTTAGCTCTGGTCCCGTTAGCTCTGGTCCCGTTAGCTCTGGTCCCGTTAGCGCTGGTCCCGTTAGCGCTGGTCCCGTTAGCGCTGGTCCCGTTAGCGCTGGTCCCGTTAGCGCTGGTCCCGTTAGCTCTACGTGAACAGCAGGAATAGCTTGTAGTGGCTTTCAAGGCAGTGAGGATGATTTATGTCTGTCTGGTTCATGTCTGTATTCCCAGTTGGCTGCGTCTTTTAATCTATCTATGCTGAAACCATTAAATCAAATTCAGCAGCATTGAATGGGACTTTTATGGGACCCCTGAAGCCCTGGGGGCCCGATGGAGCCACTGACTTAATTTGGATTAAATTAAGTCAGTGGCTCCAATAAATATATTCATTTTAATTGGGTTTTTCAGACTAATTGTGGGTTCAAATATCGTTTCATCGGAGATGTTTTCCATTAACATGTAATTAGCCAGTAATATTTTTACATTTTCTGTCTACTTAACATCTTTTAATGCCGTCTGAGCGGGTTTTCTGGGAAACCCTGGGTCCGTTTAGGTCAGCTGGTTCTGGAGGACGGATCCAAACCCGGCTCTGGAAAACCAGTTGGACCTGAACGCCAGTGAGAAGATGACCAGAATAAACCGGATTAAACTGGATGAAAGCTTCTAGCATCGTTCATCTTTTCTCGCCATAAATTTCAATTAAATTATTACAAAACTATTGTTTCTTCAAAATGTATCAAAAATATCAATAAATTTGAGTGGAGATCAGCAACACAAATGATTTCAATGCGGCAACTATCAGGGCAACTGTCAGGGCAACTATCAGGGCAACTATCAGGGCAACTATCAGGGCAACTATCAGGGCAACTATCAGGGCAACTATCAGGGCAACTGTCAGGGCAACTGTCAGCACAACTATCAGGGCAACTGTCAGGGCAACTGTCAGGGCAACTGTCAGGGCAACTATCAGGGCAACTATCAGGGCAACTATCAGGGCAACTATGAGGGCAACTATCAGGGCAACTATCAGGGCAACTATCAGGGCAACTGTCAGGGCAACTGTCAGGGCAACTATCAGGGCAACTATCAGGGCAACTGTCAAGGCAACTATCAAGGCAACTGTCAAGGCAACTATCAAGGCAACTGTCAAGGCAACTGTCAAGGCAACTATCAAGGCAACTGTCAGGGCAACTATCAGGGCAACTGTCTTCTAATTGCTCCATCAGCTGTTAGCTTCCTGCTAATGAGCTTTAGCTACAGCTGAGCGCAGTGGCGCCCCCTGCAGGTCGAGACTCTGTGCACTGCTCTTCATCACTGCTCTTCATCACCCCTCAGCTGCTGCAACTTCACTCCTCATCTTCATCGCCATCATCATCATCATCATCATCATCATCTTCTGCACAGAAATCTGGACCCAAACGGCTCAGACCCGCCGGTTCTGTTGGACCGGACGGGTTCTGGATCAAATCGGCAGCAGCGGCGGCTCACCTCATCCTGCTGCGGCTGGTTCGGTCTCTGGTTCTGCTGCTCCTTGGTGGCGGTCATGGTCCCCCTGCTGTCCACAGAACCCGGTCCAATTCCAAAGCGAACCTACTACAACCGACGGAGAACCGGACCCGGTTCGGTTCCGCTGCGGAATCCGAAACACAAGCGTCACGACTGGAGATGATGCGTGGAGGAGAACCGGAGCGGAACCGGGACGGAACCGGGACGGAACCGGGCTGAGCGCCTCCTCCTCCTTTCAGACGCGCTGGTTCCGGACAAACGGAACCGAGACGCTCTCAGAGCCGCGGAGGTTCTGCTGCGATCCGCTGATGTTCTGGAGGACGCAGCCTGAGAGGAGGAAGAGGAGGAGGTGATGAAGGGTCAGAGGGAGGGGCGGGCTGCAGCTCCTCAGGATGAGCGGTTCTGATGGAGTCGTGAAGAACCGGCGGGTTCTGACAGGTTCGGTACCATCCAACCCAGACAATCCGCCAGTTAAACAGCTTTGAAAAGTCCGGGACTCATCAGAACCAGAACCAGAACTGAGATCCAAAGACCTGAGTCAGGAATTCCCAGACTGGAATCATAAATCAATAACGAAGTATCGATAAATGAAATCTGTTCAGAATGACGTCATGAATGAGACAGACACGTGAAATATACCGATGTTGATCTTTGACCTTTAATAATCAGATGATCAGGATGAAGGACAGAAAAGGAGATGAAATCAATTCCAACTTTCTACAGCGAAACTTTTTTGATATTTAAGACCGAAATTTATTTGATGCAAAACTGATTTTGAAAAAGTGTTTTTATATTTAAATTTACATGAATTAACAGCAACAGCTAACAAGTTAGCAGCTATAGCTACTAGACTAGCAGGTATAGCTAGCAGCATTAGCACTACAGCTACACCATTAGCAGCTATAGCTACTAGGCTGGCAGCTACAGCTACTAGGTTAGCAGCTATAAATGCACCGTTCAACGGAGCATTCGGGCCAAACGGACTATTAAAACCCAAATGTTTTCAGCTCAGCATCGTTAGCTGGAGGTTCTGAGCTGCTAGCAGCGTATCGCCTCCTGGACGGCGGCGGTTCTCCTCATCAGGCCTTCTGAGGGCCGGAGGCTGAGTGGAGCTTCAGCTCTTCAGTATCTTCAGCTGCCAGACATGGATCGATGGTTTCTATCTGATTCTGACTGCTGAATTACTGAGCTTGTTAGGATTATGGAGTGAAACGGCTCACACACAGCATGGAGAAAACAAAGCAGAGTTTATTCAAAGATAGAAGTATCTCTGCTGTCAGTTTCATCATCTCCATATTTCATGGCAGAAAGCGTCCAACTGTCAAACGACACAAAGAGAAAGTAAAACGAATCCCTGAAATTAATGGTATCTATAGAAATAGGCTGATAACCAGAAATGGACTGCCAAAATAAAAGCTGTGTCTTTATAAACTCTTTCTCATCGTTTCTTTTCCTTGTTGCTAAAACGGCTAATGTTTCCTGTGAACTGAAGCGACAGTGATGCAACTCAGTCACACCAGAAAGAGTTCCAGGGCCAGCTTTTATTTTGATAGTCCACTTCCACTGAGGAAGTGCATATGTATTTTAGGTAAATATTTGGCTCTGATGTAGTTAAATATTTAACTTGCTAGCTAATTATGTGAATATGTAGTTGTGAGCTCAATATTTAGCTTCATTATTTAATATCTATAAAAAAAAGATGACTTTGAAAAATAAATCCCCATTCTGACAGACTATCCATCCATCCATTAGCTGTTCACCCTTGACCTCAGTGGGTCGGGAGTTGCTGCTGCCTCTCCAGCTGCGTTACGGGCAGAGGGGGGGTCACCTGGACAGGTCACCAGTCTGTCGCAGCTGACAGACTAAATAATCCAAATTATTCTTGTCAACATTTCACATATGAATTTAAAAATATATAAAGCATGAGAGCATAACTGCATGGAGAACAGAGACAGGGCACAAAATAAAACCACAACCACAGAAATTATCATAAATCAGCTGAAGCCCATCTCTGATAGGCGTTTAAGAGGAACGCTGCAGCTGGAGGACCGTTTGGATCATAATAAAGACTAATTGATTTGTGGAAAGCCATTCAGAGGAGAGCACCCATGAATCTGATAAGAAGGAAGAATTTATTTCATAGCAGCAGTCAGAGCTGCAGCTGCGTCTCTTTCTCATCTGTACAGAGCACCTGCTAACTACCTGCTAACCTGCTAACAACTGTTAACATGCTAACAATCTGATAACATGCTAACATTATATCCTGCTATCTACCTGCTAACCTGCTAACAACTGATAACATGCTAACCTGCAGTGCAATGATTCTTCTCCCTGAAGAGTTCAGCTCAAATAAGGTTCCATTTGGCCAGACGACCTTCAACCCCTGGGACCAGGTTCTGTTTCCTCTCCCCTCTTGGTAATCTCAGATTACTCCCTGCTAGGATTTGGCCAAAGACCCGAAGAAGACCACAGCTTGGACTCCGACCGGAACCATAGAGCAACAGATCGTTCCTGCTCTGCATGTCACCATGAGGCCTGTGAAGACGAAACAGAACCACGTTCATATAATGACTTTACAAACCGGGGAAAGGCAACAAAGTTCTGAAGATCTGCATTCATCATCTTGGGAGTCGTCGTCAGGTCCGTCTGGATGCATTTGGACCCAATCAGAACCGAGCAGCAGCTCCGCTTCCCACCTCCATTCTTCACAAGTCCAACAGTCCAAACAACCAACCGGATCCGTTTGGGCCTGACGACTGTCTGCCAGCCGGAGAGACTCAACCAGAACGACTGACAACAGGAGCAGCTGCTGCTTTCAGCACAAACACAGAAACACTGCAGACAAGCTCCAAACAGGAAGCAGAAACAAACAGGATGTAGACACAAACAGGAAGCAGAAACAAACAGGAAGAAACTCCAAATAGGAAGCAGAAACAAACAGGATGTAGACCTCTGCTTTCATGCATTGACGTGTTTTTTGTTGCGGTGAGGAACTGGAGCGGAGCATGCTGCAGCTGCTGCAGCTCTGTCAGGACTGTTAGCTTCCCACCCAGCTGCTGCTGGCACCCCGGGGTGGCAATAAGCTCAACAAGACGATTCACCTAGAGGAGGCCAGCACCAGAACCAGAACCAGCTTCTGCCAAGAACCTGGCGAAGTGAGGAACTCTGAACATCAAGAGCCACATAAAGATGGTTCCAAAGTGGGCCTTCTACCAGCTGTAGAACCAGAGGACTAATGTCATCCAGGATTATCTGCGGCAGACTCCGGATGGACTGCTTTCTGTTCCAGCTCCAACTGTGAATCAGGCTGGTTTGGTTCAGCTGGACCTCTGATTCTAACGGTTAGACTAACCCAAAGCTAGCCTAACCCTAACCTAAAGCTAGCATGAAACTACCCCAAAGCTAACCTAAAGCTAGCCTAATATTAACCCGAAACTAACCTGGAGCTAACATGAAACTAACCCGAAGCTAACCAGAACCAGGATGTCTGAGTTAAACCAGGTTAATCTGACATGTTTTAGTTTGCAGCTTCATTCTGACTTTAAATCTTGTGAAATGAGACATAATTTATGTATCTGATGATGCGGCGAGTCGCAGCGGAGCGGCTTCAGCACGTTACAGTCTGCTCTGAATGTGAATGCAGCTTTTTGTGTTTCTGCTGCTGGAAGGAGACGGAGACGCCGACCGGCCGACTGAATGCAGAACAGAAAGCCTGATAAAGCTGCCTTTGTCCGGCAGAACCTGGCCGGCCCGATACTGGTGCTGCTGACAGCTTAACCAATGAGAGTCGACTGGAGACTGAACCAGGAAGTTCTGCAGGGAAACTTGAACTTCATAAAGATGGAGGAGCTGAGCAGCTAGTTTCTGAACAGAGCTGAATCTGATGACATCACAGGAAATCATCTGACTGATGAGGCTAAAGACTCAGACTATGTCAACATCAGAAAACCAAACAAAATGGCGGAAACATGAGGAGAAACTAAACGTTATAGGTTCAGTTTGAATGAGTCTGAAAAATAATTTGGGTTATTTAAGGTCATGGAATAAAACCAGGGGATTGTTTCTCAAGTTCACTAAGAAATTCATTCATTCATAACTACCAGCTAAATATTCAGATGCAGACTGAGGGAACAGATGCAGACTGAGGGAAACAGATCCAGACTGAGGGAACAGATGCAGACTGAGGGAACAGATGCAGACTGAGGGAACAGATCCAGACTGAGGGAAACAGATGCAGACTGAGGGAACAGATGCAGACTGAGGGAACAGATCCAGACTGAGGGAACAGATGCAGACTGAGGGAACAGATGCAGACTGAGGGAACAGATGCAGACTGAGGGAACAGAGGCAGACTGAGGGAACAGGTGCTTCCTGTCTTCAACCAGGAGAGCTGCTTTCGGCCCCGCCCCCTTCACAGATAGGAAATGATGCTAACCCTGACCGGTCGGTCCAATTAACTGGGCACAGCAGAACCGGGTCAGAGGTTCTGCTTAATGAGCAGAGCTGCTGTTAGTAAGATAAACCTGCAGTCAGTCAGTCACACAAAGTTAAATGCTATGAAATATTATCATGGTTTTCTGATTTTATTCTCAGTAAAATATTAAAACTTTGTAAATATTTGAATTTTAACTTTGAAACTAGATGATCCCCATAATCACTGAAACATAGTTTATTTAAATAAGGGAGTTAAATGAGATAAGGGGGATCAGAGCTTCTCATTTTTCTTCTGTATCTCCGGATCAGAACATTTCCACTGACCTGCCCTTCACCCAACATGGCCGCTTCATCTGCATCCAGGGGTCAAAGATCAGAGCAGAATGACCTTCAGGAGCAGAATGACCTTTCACTGCTGGACTCAGAAAAAAAACAGTTTGAATGTGGATGAACTTAAAAAGCTTAAAGTTTGTTTAGTTTGGCCTGTTAGCTTCTTCTGAGCGACGGCCAATCAGGATGAACGTCTGAAGGTCGTCATAGCAGCTGCTGCTCAGAGCGACGCTGGTAAAAACATTGAAGGGTTAAAAGAGGAGAGCCATGTAGGGGTGACTTCCTGGAGGCAGAGCTTAATCCTGGAGCTTCTTAAAGAGACAGAGGCCCAATTTCAATGCGTTAAATCAGAAAGTCAAATTCCATTGAAAGTCATATTTGATACATGCAGCATGTACAACTGAAGATAACATAGGTACTGCGTTATTCTATAAGTGATTTTATGTAAAACCCAGACACTGTCCCTTTAAGGCCTATGTCACATTAGCAGAGATGCTAATTATCAGGACAGTTAATTAGCCAGCTGTGACTCTGACCACAGAGACACAATCCAGAGAGTTTCCTCCATCTGGTTCTGATGTTTCAGGATTTCACTTTGAGCTTAAAGCAGTAAACCATCAATAGGAGACCAGTTAAACCAGTTACACTCCCAATGAATCCTGGGTAACGGGCTCCTCCAGGCCGGATGGAAAGGTCTCTCTCCTCGACTCTCTGTTCCTGCAGCGCGCCGCAGCTCAATTAGCTCAGATTGCCCGTTGCCTGCAGGGAGCAACTGATAATTGCCAGAGCAGCCATGAGAGCCGGCGGCTAATGAGCGAGTTATTTAAATCACCTTCACTGGGGAGCAGGTTCACAAGCACCGCCATCAGATGACTGCAGCGGCCAAGTCAAAGTAAAACATCTTCAGGAAGCTTGTTTAAACTTCAGAGACGACTTGAACTGGAAGCGATCTGATTGGACGGCTGATTAATGGCCGACCAATTAGAAATCAATAAACGCTTCACTTGTCCCTGAATGTGTTCAAATAATTTCATGTTCATATTGATGGACCATCCGATGGCCTGGGCGGCTCCAGCGCCCCCTACTGGGTGAGCTGTAATGTGACTCCATTTATATATGAATCTTGATCAAAAGTTCAATAAACACATTTGAAATAAAGTAGATATTAATCAAATAGAACTCATGCTGGATTATTATAGCAAATGTAAAAATTCTGAGATACGTTTGAATTTATTTTGGTTAATTTAATCTGAGTTCTGTCGGTTCAGTTTGCAAGCTGGAAGGTTAGCCACCGTCATGCTAACCGCCCAGGTAAACCAGGCGTGATTTAATCTTTACATGAGCTTATTCCTGGATCTGATTATTCTGGCCAGAATAATCAGAAACAAACAGCTAGAGTGTTGATGTGCGAACTGGTGTTAAGGATTAACTGGTACTGGTGTTAAGGATTAACTGGTGTTATGGATTAACTGGTGTTATGGATTAACTGGTACTGGTGTTAAGGATTAACTGGTACTGGTGTTATGGATTAACTGGTGTTAAGGATTAACTGGTGTTAAGGATTAACTGGCGGCAGCAGGGAGAGACAGGTGTTTGTGTGGGCGTGGCTTTTTAAACCCCCTTTACCGAACCAGGAAGTAAACAAGGCGATGAGCTTAAAAACTACAAATTTTTGCAAAAATACTATCTGATGCTGTAAGAACCCATTGAGATCTCAGGAATAACTAATTGGAAAAACTTTTATTGGTCTAATATGGCATGTTGCCTTTTTTTTGTTTTGTTTTTTTACATTAATCTGCAAAATCACCAAAATATGTAAATTAGGCAGAACTTGTCCTGATTTGCTTCAGAAGCTGAAACTCATCACAGGAAGATGGAAACAGAGATTAATCCCTGAAAGCCACATAAATGCTGAAGAGGATCAGGATCAATAACAGGATATCAGATCTGTTCCCATTTATTGATCAGAAAATGTCAGTCAATATAAAATTGAAGATGTAAATATTGATCAGTTAAATGCTGATATTATCGATTCTTCCAGTTTAGCACAGGCTCCTCCTGAATGTGGTTTATTTTGGTGATATTTCAATATATTCTTCAATATTCCTTCACATGTTCATAATTATTATTGTTTTGAAGAGATCAAAGACATTTTCTGATTGTTTATTTGCGTTTGTCGCGTTTTGTTCAGGAAACGAATCAGACACCTAATGTTTCCAAACACCAGCGCTGAGGACCCGTTTGGCTCACTGGTTCATCTTCATGCGGTTTGTTCTGTTTTTAAGTTGAATCCAAACTGGTTCCCAGTGGAGAACAGATCCTGTAGATATGGATCATAATCTGACAGTTTATTATTATCACTTTATCTTGTTTCTCCAACAACATTGGCTGTTAACTTGATGTCATTGAGACGTTATTGCAGGATAACTGATGGACATTACTTGATATTCCTCTATTAGTAAACACGCAGCAACACCATCACTATGTGATTTAAAGTTTATTAAATGTGATGACCTCATAGTTCAGCGTCACTTCCTGTGGGTCGAGTCGCTATAGGATAAAGTTCAGAAACATTTTGGCTGCAGAGCCAGAAACTCACCAGGCTGGAAATGTTCATATCTCACATTACAGGAAGCTGAGAGCCAATGCAATGACTGACTGATCAGTGCTGGTTATACAAGCTTCCACTCAGGTTCACATTCTGCTGCTCATGAGAGGAAATGAATTTATTCTGGTGAACCTGGATGGGATGGTCGTGTTCCTCATTGACCTGGTTCTGATCCAATGCGGGTTTTCAAAGCGCACTGATCGCTGCTCTGTAGAAACTTGTTTTGAAACATAATTTTCACATGTAACATTAAACGTATTTGGTGAAAATGGGATTTATAGTGTTATGGATCAATGCCTGCTGAAAAATCAGGCATTGATTTTTCAATGAACTGCATGAACTGCAGATGTTTCTACAATTCAGAAACATCTGCAGTGCACGAAGGTTTCACCCAGTTCACTTATCCACCAGTTGATCCATAACTGCTGGCCTTCATCTTCCTGTTCCTCCAGATAAAAGCGACATGTTGGAGGAGCAGAGGGAAATGGACCGAGGCTAACACATTTAGCTAATGAACAACATCTGGACCGGCTCAGTGTTCCATTATTTCAGCATTTTCCCACCCAGCCTGTGGATACTAATCACGCTTCAGCCTTCAGGGACAAAACAACTCAAATGTTGCTTTGACTGGAAATAAACAGTTTAGGTTGTAGAATCCCACTGGCTTTTTATATTATTCAGTGCAAAATTGGAAATAGCGCCCCCTCTCTGTGTGGCTGCTTATATATTGCTGGCCCCTGTAATCAGTGCCAGTCTGTGAAAGCTGCACAATGCCGAGTCCAGGGGTTACTTGGGTCGGCCTGGTTCAGTGGAGTGAAGCAGAACCCGGTTACAAGTGCAACGACTCTGGAATATTGCAGAAATTACAAACTTCCTGTCAAAACTCACCATGCTTCTTTAAAACTGGAAACTTTGACGCTTTGCAACCAGAAAGTCCACAAAATACACATTTACAAACTCCAGCTGAGGTCAAACCCTTCCTGCTGGTCGCTAACCAGCTGGAGAAACAGCAACAGCCGTGACTCCAGTCGTCTTGGTTACCATACGGACAGAAAGCACAGGAAGTCCAGAGGAATGGACAGGAAGTGGAGAGGAGGAAGGGCCTGAAGCAGAGATGCTGCAGCATGTTGGCGGCACTGGGGGACTATTTTAGGAGGCGCGCCTCTGGGAGCAGGTCCAGTAAGACTTGTCTAATTAACAGAACCAGAACCACTTTGTCCTGCTGCTCTTCATGATCTAAAAGCAGAAATAAAATCCATCCAGCCTCAGACAGCAACATCTGAACTGATCAATAATCATTTTATATCTTAATGTTCTGAACATTTCACAGCAGAAAAGCAAAGCATCAAAATTCACAACACAAAACGCTTCAGTTAAGATTCTGTTTAGAATCCAGCCAGATGAAATCCTAGTTTCCTCGGAGCAAAGCTGAAGCTGTTCCATGTTCTTCACACATTAACGACCTGCAACCAAAACTTTTCACCATTTCCTCATATTGATTCATGCTGATGTCAAATAAACAGATTGATGGATAACACAACTGCAGACATGTTTGGGTTTTTAAAGCTCTGAAGATGAACGCTACCATCAAGCTAACAGCTAATCAAAGCAGGAGAAATATCTTTAATCTATAACCAGTTCAGCAAACATTTTATTAATATTTATTCTGCCTGGTTGTTTTTGGTGTTTGCTCATCTTTAAACTCTAGACACTAAGTTGTGTTTCTGGGATCAGCGTGAAAGGCCTGACCATGACAGCGAAATACGTTAGCATGAAGCTAACAGTACAGAAACCTCCAGCATCTCTCCAGACTCTGATCATAACAACATAATCATGAACATGATTTGAAGGTCATTATTTAACACTGGGCATTTCTCCAGCTAAGCGCTTCAGTAATGAAGATGTGTTGTAACTGAGTTAGCTTGGATGTTAGCTTTACTACTAGCATGATGACAAAAGCATCACAGTAGCAGAACTCACATTAATGTAAAGACAGAAAGTTAAACTAATGCTAAATGAAAATAAACACAATGTTAATTATCTTTACAGCCTGCGTCTTCATCAGGTGTTTAGAAATGAGCTTTAATAGCAGAAACTGGAAAGCTAACAGCTAATCAGACGTTGGTGGCTGCAGGTCAAGATGTTTATATTCTCTAATTCTCAACTGAACAACGATTGAGTCGCTAAGCTAACAGAGTTCACAGAGCGTCTGAAATTCCTGTTTGTTTTTAATGGGAGCAAACAGGAAACTTTATTGTTGCTAATTTCACTTCACTTCTCCTGTCAGGAGGGAAAAGTAAATATTTTGATCTTTACAGATAAAAAATGTTTAATTCAAGTCTGAACAAATATTTCAGTCGAGTTGTGATGAATTTAAATCCAGATTATTTATCATCACTAAATGTCACTCCAAAGTAAAAGCTCACAAATTTCCAAATTGAGTTCCTGTATTTTAAAAAGTATTCCTCTCCACTGTCACCCTGTGCTTGGTCATTCCAAAGGATTGAAATCAAAGTGAAGATCTGTGGAAACCTTTTAGTCTCCTCTCAAACTCATAAAGAAACATATAGAGTGAAGCCATCAAGAATTATCCTTCATCTTTTATTTATGATTCTGTAATAACCTGGATTATAACGGGGCATCTCAAAACCAGATTGCGATGCCTTTTGTTTTGAATTATTAATTAATTAAACAGACATTTTAATTGATCATTTTCTGACTTTGTGTAATTAAAATAATTGGTTCATTTGCTCCCATCTTCTAACGAAAGGGAAAACTTTTAACTAATAAGAAAAAATCTGAAAATGAAAAAATTATTTCCAGACCACTAAAGAGAGACAGTTTTTGGACTGAAGAGAATCTGATTTGATTGGTCGGGGAAAATACATTTTAAATGACAAATACTAAATAAATATTGACTATATTTAACGGTAGGTTGAAACATTTCGATTCCCAACAATCTCACTGAGGAGGAACTTGAAGAATTTCAAGGATTATCATCAGATTATCATCAGATTAGCATTCAGAGCACGACGAAGGTTTACAAAGAAATTACCACCAGACCAGCTCTGGCTTTGTTTACACCAATAGCCTAGCTTGATTTGTGGGCAGATGATTTTACCACCAGACTGATTAAATATCGTCTAGTTTTAGTAAAACCTGAAAACTTTTCATTTCATTCAGATTTTCTGAATCCTGGGAGATTCCTGATTTCTCCCCAGATAAAAGAGCTGCTGAGTTTCTGCTTCCTGTCCTCAGCTTGAAGGCAGAGCAACACTGCCCCCGCTGTCTGTAGGCGGTACTGCATCCTCCTCCATCACAACCCGAGCTGCTGCGCTGTCTGTCAGCGGCCACACACACACACACATACACACACACACACACACACACACACACAACACACACACACACACACACACACACACACACACACACACACACACACACACACATACACACACACACACACACACACACACACACACACATACACACATACACACACACACACACACACATACACACACATACACACACACATACACACACACACGCCTCTGTAGCAAAAATCTTGACCAAATCCAGATTTCTGCCCAGTTCATAAAAATGAAGATTAAATGTATAAACTATTAAAACATTAATGTCATTTATGTGTAATTATTTTCACATGAATTACTGTATGTGAAAATAATTTCTCATTATTTCTGTTTCTGATTGATTAACATGCTGACCAATCAGCTCCTCAGTTCTGACTGATTAAATAAACTCACATTTAACTGCAGGACAATAAATACTGACATATGAATTCAAGTTGATAGCACATCATGTCTTTATGATTTTAATGATCCCAATAATCATAGATGTGGATATTTAACGTGTCCATTTCTATTTAAATATAAACATTTATTTGTTGAGCTGCAGTTTTTTAATCGCCTGCAGGAGGACCGGCATCAGCCACCAGGGGGAGCCACCGCCATCTGCATGAATGACCCTACCGATTATTCTGCCCTAAATAACAACAACAATAATAATAATAATAATAATAATAATAATAATAATAAAATGGTTCAATACCAAAGAAGAGAAAACAGGCTTCCAAAAATAGTAAATATTATCATAAATCCTTTAAAACAAACTAGAAAACTGGAACAAATAATCATTCTTGCTAAATCGCAGCAGAATATGAAATAAATAAAAAACAACAGGATTCTCATTAAACTGAAAATAGACATAAACCAGAAGAAACGCAGATGACGGATATGAATGAAATCATAAAATAATGCTAGTAACCAAAATGCTTTACATTTGAATATTTCAGCATAATGTTCAGCTGAATAAAATCATAAGCTGTTCATGGGAGAGGACAGCATTCAGAGGGAAACTGATTCTCCTAAAATCAGTCACTGATCTGTTATCAAAGAGCAGCAGCGCCTCTGCTGGACGGGACGGGCACTGCATGCGCTCTAACTGGTTCCAGCAGCTGGAAACCATTAAAGCCTAACGGAACTGGTCCTCATGGTTCTGCTGCACAGCAACATGAACGGATCCAGACCCGGATGTCCAGCTGCAGCAGAACCTCAAGCTGAGGATCTGATGGGACATTAAGAGTTCAGCTAGGAGAAGGAGGAAGAGGAGGAGGAAGAGAGGAGAAGAGAGGAGGAGGAAGAGCAGGAGGAAGAGGAAGAAGAGGAAAAGGAGGAGGAGGAAGAGGAGGCAGCCTGCCGGACAGCAGAGCCGCTGAAAGCATCAAACCTGTTCAGCCAGACAGGAAGTGAGCAGCAGCAGTCTTATCAACTTCCTGTGTGACTGGAGCTGTTGGGGACAGGAAGTAGAACCTCTTCCTGCTCTAGACCTACTGGGATCTAGAGGGAGGGATCTGGTCCACAGGCCCGTATCCAGCTGCTCTTCATCATCCTGCTCCTCCTCCTCGCTCCTTCACACTTTCATCAGTTCAGGAATCAAAGGCATAAAAAGTGTTGGATGCAAAGAAAGAATTTTCTTTGATTTTCTGTCTTTAAAGGGTTAATAAAGGAGCCATGTTGGGAGGACTTCATGGAGGCGGAGCTTCAGAAACAGCAGGAGCTTCTTAAAGAGACACAAACCCAATTTCAAGGAGTTAAATCAGAAAGTCAAATTCAATTTATGTCATATTTGATACATGCTGCATTTTCATAACAATTGAAGGAAACATAGTTATTCCTATAAACATGTATAAACATTATCCCTTTAAATGGGACACAGTTCAGTTGTTTCATAGTTAATTTCAGGGATTCCAATAAATCAATAAAATATCAAAATGACGTCTGTGCTGTTGCTACATGCTGGCTTTGAGATGCTGTTTGAGACTAGTGTAGTTTCTCTCATAAGCTAACTCTTGCTAGCATAACGTGAACACATCAGCCTTTTCCAGCGTCCAATCAGATCGCTTATAAGCAGAAATAAGCCGAGAGAATCAGCTTCATTGCTGCTGTTAGCGGCTGTGCGACAGATTTACGTCTGTACCAGAAACACGTCAGTAAAAAAGGTTCCAGGTGGAAGAATGAACCGTTTTGATGTAGTCCAGGAATATTCCTGCTTTTCCAGGCAAACAGAGAAAACCGGTGTCTATCAGAACCTCTGCTGCTGTTTCCAGGTCAGCCTGTGTAGAACCGGGTTCTGTGGTTCTGGTATTGGCTCTGCAGCAGAAACGAAAAGAAAAACTAATCCAGAGATTTAAATGAACAGTAATCAGTTTTTCTCCTTTGCTAAACAGCACATGGCTGTGTCTGTGCTGCAGACATTTATGGATTTCATCTTCAAATTCTCCATCACATCGGAGCAAAGAGGTTTTCCATCCAATCAACTTTCCAGTTTCTTTGATCATTCATGGAGAGATGTGGACTGTGGATGCTAACAGTAGAGTTAGGGTTCTTCATCATCATCATCATCATCATCATCATCATCATCATCATCATCTTCATCGTCATCATCATCTTCATCAGAAGCCTGAAGTGAATCCGTCCACCAACACCTGCTGGCAGCATCGACTCGCGTTTCTGACGGCGGTTCTGATGGCGGTTCTGATGGCGGTTCCGAAAGCGGTTCTGATGGCGGTTCTGATGGCGGTTCTGACCTCACTGGAACTTTAACTAGGCCAAATGAAGATGTGGGAAAGCTCTTCTTCCAAGCTCAGGATCCCTCAGTATCAGCTGCCAACGCCGAGTCCAGAGGCCACGATGAGACAGCAGGGAGGAACCCGAGGATGACCGGCAGAGCTTTGGGGCGGGTTCAGGAGGTTCAGGAGGTTCAGGAGGTCCAGGAGGTTCAGGAGGTTCAGGAGGTCCAGGAGGTTCAGGAGGTTCAGGAGGTCCAGGAGGTCCAGGAGGTTCAGGAGGTTCAGGAGGTTCAGGAGCTTCAGGAGGTCCAGGAGGTCCAGGAGGAGGAGCTGCAGCAGCTGTCGACTCCAAAATTTAGCTCCAAATATTAAACAATATCAATAAAAACATTTACTGACTTGTTTTTAATGTTAAATAAAGATTATTGATTGGAGCATTGATCGTTCCATTTTTGTGAATATTATTGATGTCTCCTTTTGTCAGCAAAAGTCAAATTGTTTTCAGTTTTATTGGTGCTTAAAATGTCAGTAATTACTGGAGCATCCAGAATTGATCCTGTTTCATTAATATATCCGTTATGGATTTATGTGAATAATTATTCACATAAATATTAATCATTGATAATCATTTAGTCTGTGATATTTGTCTTGAACCCATCAGATGTTCCATACCTTAGTTCACACTCTGGCCACTAGAGGGCATCACAGCACTTCTAACAGTATCGGCCATTTTCACAACGAAGCTAATCTGGCTAACAGAGAAAAACCAACCAGCAGTAAAAGGATCCTGATTATATCACGATTATAATATAATATCTAATCAATCGTGACAGAATGTAACGATCTGAAGCTGAACTGGTCCATAAATCCCAGTCTGGAATAATCCCAGCAAGTTAGGAGGAGGATTAACGGCGTCTCTTCCTGTCTGACGTCAGCAAAAGAGCGTCCACTTCCTGTGAGATCATCAAGGAATCAGCTGCTTCCCAAACTACAGACCAGTAAACCCAGTTCAACATTCTGGTGCTGAAGAAACTATGAGCTGCAACATCAATCAATCAATCAATCAATCAATCAATCAATCAATCAATCAATCAATCAATCAATCAATCAGTTTGAGTGTCACATCATAAAATCGGCTCAGATTTATGATGTGAATCACCACAGCATCATGCTGCCTCCACCGGGAGGCAGAATGACGTCCAGCGATCCGGTCCGGTGAACCGAGCTTTGGATCGGAACCAGACGGAACCGCTGCACTCAGAGTTCCAACCCGTCCAGAACACGTTTCACCCCGAGCTGATGCTCGAAAAGTGATCCGGACCCGGAACCGAACCGGTACCTGGAGGCCCAACAGCCGCAAATTAACATCGCATGTGCGCAGATTCCAACACACACACACACACCTGTCACACACACACACACCACACACACACACACACACACACACACACACACACACACACACCTGTCTCACACACACACACACACACACAACCCAACAGGTCCGGAACCAGAACCTTCAGAACCCTCAGTGCCATCGGAACCAGGTCCAAGTTCTGCTCTGCGGACGGACTTTCTCTGACCGATCCGAGCGGGAGCCGGACCAACAGAACCGAACCGGAACCGGGACTTGCCATGAATGAGAACTGTCCGCCGCGGCTCCATGCAGCGTGGGGTATGGTCAGGGTCCGAACCAAACCAGAACCGGAGCAGAACCTCAGCAGAACTTTCCTCCACGCCAGCCCGGCCCCCCGCGGCGGGAAGCTCACCTTGATGGACTGACCTTTCACCTGGTGGGAGACGGTGGCCGTTTGGTTCATGTTCCGGTCCAAAGCGTCCAGCGAACCGAGCCTGGAGGAGAACAGCCAGCCGCTCCGTCCAGCAGAACTCCTGTGATCCGAACCGCTCTGCTGCGTGCGCAACCAGCAGCCGTAACCAGGGGCGACCCCAGAAACCCAGGGCAAGGGGGGGGCGACTTCCGGGAAGAGGAGAGGAGGGGGGGTCAGAAGATAACAGTAGAGTTCTGACTGCATGGATGGTAATCTGGTGGCCACAGAACCAGAACCAGAACCAGAAGTGGTACCAGCCCTGAGAGGAAGGAAGGGGAACTCTGGAGGACATCCAGAACCAGAACCAGAACCAGGTTCCGGGTTTGGGCAGAATTTTCACTTTATTTGAATCAACTTTAAAACTTTTTCTACCTTTGTTGTTTTTATCAATCTTCATCATCATCATCTTCATCATTTCCCTCATCTTCGTAGGTTTTGCAGGTGCGGCAGAAAAAACAAAATGGCTGACGTCAGTGACGCTATTGAAGCCTACGATAGCATCTCACTATCACTAATGCTAAACTTGTAGCATTAGCTGCTACAAGTTTAGCATTAGCATTAGCTGCTACAAGTTTAGCATTAGCCAAGTTTAGCATTAGCCAACAATGTTGGTGTTTGCAGTATGAGCTGATGCTAATGTTAGCATCCACAGTAGCAGCTAATGCTAATGTTAGCAAGCACAGTAGCAGCTAATGCTAATGTTAGCATCCACAGTAGCAGCTAATGCTAATGTTAGCAAACACAGTTCAGATTTGTAAAGAATGTCCAGGAATGATCCCAGAAACTCTGGAAAGTTGACTGGATAGAAAAACTCTTTGCTCCAAACTGATGGAGACCCTGAAGATGAAAAGACTGTTTAACGTTTTATTGATGACGTCGACCGTTTACCGGAGGGTTTCCGCCTCTCTGCAGATCCAGAAGAGTTTGTCCAGCGATCAGTTCTCCGTTAATGGAAGTAATTAATCAGCAGCTTTCCGGGCCGGATGCTCCGGGCGCTGCGCTCTAGAGCCTAATTATGTTTTAGGGATTTAATTATCTGGGCCTCCGCTGGGACCGGATCACCGCGGAACGTTCTCTGAAGCAGAAACAGACTTTATTCTGGATCATCATCATTGATGATCTCAGAAACACTGAATAATAATAATAAAGCAGAAATATTATTTTTCATTATTCATACAGGCAGAGATTATTTAGCTGCTAATGAAAAACCCACAAAACATAAAGTCCTTTAATGAACAGATTCATAAAACATTTAAAGTTTTATTTTCAGAGGAAAATTCTGTTCAAGTCTCAAGAGATTTTCAGGATCAGAACCGAATCAAACCAAACTTCACCAAAACCCTGAGACTGTCAGTGTCACTTTGACCTTTGACCTGTCAGCAACCAGCCCAACGGTGACGCAGTCAGAACATCGGAGCGGCGCCATTAGCATCTGTTAGCACATCATCAGCAGGACCGGGGAGTGGAAGAGGAACCATGAGCAACGAGGAGAAAGATGGAGCAACGTGCAGCAACATGGAGCAACGAGGAGAAAAATGGAGCAACGTGGAGCAACATGGAGCAAGGAGAAAGATGGAGCAACGTGCAGCAACATGGAGCAACGAGGAGAAAGATGGAGCAACATGGAGCAACAGGAGAAGATGGAGAAAATGGAGCAACATGGAGCAACGAGGAGAAAATGGAGCAACGTGCAGCAACATGGAGCAACATGGAGGAACTCGGTGCAATTTGGAGTCCAAACGTTGCTGTGAGAAGCAGCAGCTGCTGGTTGTTGGATAAATCTGCTTCGTGGCACAAAATGTTTGTGGAGGGAAACAGACCGAAGCTGACTGCGGTCCACAGCTCTCTTCTTTCTCTCTCGGATGATAAACTGGTGCAGAAATAATTACTGGGGGACTCGAGGCGGCCATAAAAACCAGCAAAACCAACACCAGCCCAGTTCATTTACTGGAGCCTGCAAACGGCCTTTCATCAGGCAGGAAGCCGCTGCAGAACGGCTGGCAGGGAACCAGAACCATCACATCTAGAAAAGCCATAAATCCCTGGATGATCTTCCAGGGATTTTTGATTTAAGCATAAATAATTTTAAATGTCAGGTTTTTTCATTTTAAAGTTTATTTTCTCCTGAAAGATGGCCGACTCCCTTCCTGTCAGAAACTAGAGAATCTGCTGGTGTGTGAATACTTTTGGTCTTTATTGAACATTATCATTAATGTTTTAGTGTTTTCAACATCTGTTAGAACCAGAACCTGAATTATTGATGTGTAACCGAGCCGCTCTTCATCGCCGTCATGTGGAGTAAAGCCGAGCCGTCAGCGGCGTTTCAACGAGTAGCTTTCAGCAGATCCATCGAGGAACAACATCCGTCGATACGGCAACCATCCTGCCGCTGCCGCCTCTCTCATCAGCCGATTAATAGTCCTGATCCCCGACCGGGTCTCTGGTGACCCGTCAGAACCAGCAGGACGGGCTCCATCATCTGTCTTTTGGTCCAGACGGCTCATTAATAACCGAAAACATCCAGAACACCTGAGATGAAGAATTTCCAGACAGAAGCTCTTAGACAGAACGGGTCGGCTTTATTGGAACTTTGCATTAATACACAAACTGATCGGAACGTCACGTCTGGATTTATTAAAAGCTGCTGCAGGTTCTGTTGGTACTGATACTGGCATGAATTCATGACTGAAACATAAAAAACTTTAAGAAGCAAAAACAGACTCTAAGCGGATCAACGGAACCGGTTAGAACCGAGCAGAAAGAAAAAGTTGGACAAAAACTCAACAATCTGTTGTACCTGTAGGGGAACTGTGCCTGAAGTCCAGATTATTATTTATAAATATTGTTCCCAAAGGTCCGAAGAACCAGGAATACTCTTGGCTTTTCCCATATTTCAGAAGAAAATACAAAAGAAACAACGAAAATTCTGGATAAATTTCCCGGCTGATCCGTTTGGCCTTGTCTGAAAATCATGAAACCGGGCCTGATGGCGCCGCTCAGACCCTCACTGTCAGAGCGCAGCAGGTCCAGCAGGTTAGGACATGACCCCAAACACGGGGTTATGGCGGCAGATGCTCGGTCCGATCTCCTCATAGTCCTTCTTGGTGTGGCAGACCTGGTAGAACTCGGGCTGAAGAGCAGAAGAAGACGTTAGTTCACCAGAAACTGATACAGCTAATGTTAATGTTAGCACCCACAATAGCACCCAAATTAATGTTAGCACCCACAATAGCACCCAAATTAATGTTAGCACACATATAGCAGCCAATGCTAATGTTTGCCTCCACAGTAGCAGCTAATGTTAAGTTGTAAGTACTTTACTGCACATGTGTTGAGATGGATGGATGGACGGATGGATGGATGGATGGATGATGGATGGATTACTGCACATGTGTTGAGATGGATGGATGGATGGATGGATGGATGGATGGATGGATGGACGGATGGATGGACGGATGGATGATGGATGATGGATGGATGGATGGATGGATGGATGGATGGATGGATGGGAACAACTATTCCCTCCTTGATGCAAATCTATAAAATGTGCAGCTGAACTTGGTCTGGACCTTCTGGGTTTTGGGGCGAATCAGGAAGTGAAATCTACCAAAGAGCAACTTGCTAACAGGATTTCTCCAGAGAGGACAGTAACTAAAGTGGGGCATCTGTCTTTGGACTGCTGAGAGCCCGGAGTGAAGGAAAATGTCAATTTAAAGATTAAAACAACAATCGAAAACTTGTATAAGTGAAGTTCAAGTGAATGGAGCTGAAATAAGTACAGCTAAAATGATCCAACTGAATGTTATGTGTTCTTAAAAGAGAGGAGATTGTTAAGCTTACTGCTAACTGCTCATGTGTTGGATGTGAGGTAATGGGAGGCGAGAACTGTTCATGCATGTTGTTAGCTATGTTAATGGCCTCCATTAAAGTGTGGATGCTAACATCAGTAGTGTGGTTAGTGAGTCAACAGCTAACGCTAATGTTAGCGTCTGCAGATGCTTACCGTGGATGCCAGCATGGATCCTCCGAACCACACGGCGTATCTCTGCATGTGATGAGTGACGACCTGAACATCGATTGGTTTGGGCTGCAGAGAGAACAGAACCAGGCTGATTAATGGAAACAGAACCGGAAAGCAAAGCCTGGAAGGTTTAACAGAGATCGACTGTAAAACGAGGCCTGGGAACTTTGCGGCGGCGGTTCCCACCTTGAGCTTTCCTCCGCTCAGCTCCTCGCTCAGCTTCAGCCGGGCGTCCACCGTCCTCTTCAGGTCTCTCTGCAGTCGCCGCCCAAAGTCCCTGAACATGGTGGAGCCTCCGGACAGAACCACATTCTGAGGAAGGAGGAACATTTGGGTTATGACCAGCAACCTGACCAGGCCGGGCCAGACCGGGACGCTGCGGTTACCTTGTAGAGCGGACGGCGAACGTCGATGGGACAGTTCTGGATGACCTCGTCCACGACCTCTGAGATGGGCTGGGTGAAGTCCGGGTTGGCGAACTGGGACCAGAGACGGGTCAGAAGGTTCCGGCAGTCGGGTCGCCTAATGCGGCCAGCCGGAGCCGCTGCGTCGTTGTGCAATAATAACCAGACTGACCTCTGGGTGGAAGAAGATCTCCGGGCCCAGGAAGCGCTCGTAGCCCACGTCGATGGTAAACTCCTTCTTGCTGACGGCGTTGACCCCGGTGTATTGCTTGATCCATTTGGACCCGTCCGAGTCGTACTTACTGAACTCTTTGACAAGGTCCGGACACACGTAGCTGAACCGTTCCTGAGAGGGAACGAGACGGGGAACATCAGAGGGATCATGGAGCTGAATGAGGGGAACCGGAGATCTGCTGGATCTAAAGTCTTTGACCGGCTTCAGTGAAGCTTCAGGTTGTGGATTCGACCTGAAGCTGCTTAGTTTCCTATCAGCTGATGTTCATATCCAACTAAAACAGGCCAACAGCACCACCTGGTGGCCACATGAAGAACAGCAGAGCCTGTTCTATCTTGATGTCAAGCAGCCAGACTGATCTAATCAACCTTTACGTTAATATTCAGGGTGATATTAACATTCTTCTCCATCCAGCTGAGGACTCACCTTGACCGCCTTGGCCGTCTCCAGGGACTGCTCCGGGGGGACGCCCACCTCCCTGTCCCTCAGCAGCTGCTGGGTGAAGTAGGTGATGTCTCTGCCTGCGATGGGGATGTGCTTAATGCAGCTGCCGATCACGTAGCCTTCAGCCTGGGGCCGAGGGGGCCGGAGAGAAAAGAGGGGACAACGGGGGACAGAGGACAAATGATCAGGAAATCGGCTCTTAAATATCAGGTTCTTGTTCATTCATAGTTAAAGTTTTCATCTGGACTGTTTTCATGTCTCCATTCAGTTTTAACATTTTAATAAAAAATGTTATTAGACCAGAGGCACCAGATTTAAAAACTTCTCTGATGCTGAACAGAGATCCCTCAGAAAAATTGAGGAACCCAACTGGTTTAACGCTTAGAAAACTGTTAAACCAGGTCAGTAAAGCAGAGCTGGGCTTTAAATGCACCATCAGGTCGACCTGCAGTGAGCCACAGCAACCACCAGGTGGCAGCAGCCACCACACATACAGAACAACCAGAAACAGCTTCCCAAGTCTGCAGCAGGTTTGGACCTCCAGGCCACCGTACAGAAACACCTGCAGCATCCAACAGGGCGACCCAAGGGCGACCCAAGGGCGACCCAAGGGGGACCCAAGGGCGACCCAAGGGGCGACCCAAGGGGGACCCAAGGGGGACCCAAGGGGGACGGCGACCCAAGGGGGACCCAAGGGCGACCCAAGGGGGACCCGGCGACCCAAGGGGGACCCAAGGGCGACCCACCACAGGAATGACATGAGTGACGCCGTCTCCGCTGTCAATGACGGTTCCGGTCAGGGTCCGCTCTCCGACCTGCCTGGAAGTCCAGGAGGCTGCCAGCGCCAAAACCGCCTGCAGGACACAGAGAGGGGATCAGAACCATGAAACAGAACCAGGAGCAGCCGGATAGAACCAGAACCTCTGACCTGCACGGCGATGTATAGCCCCGGGACGTTGAAGGACTCGAACATGATCTCGGCCGTATATTCCCGGTTCTCCGGCGTGTTCAGAGGAGGTTCCGTCTGCAAACAGGAGACCGGGTCAGACCCACAGAGCCGGCCGTGAACCAGCCCGGGTCTGATGGCCCGTCTGGAACTTACCAGTAGGAAGTAGTGGTCCTCCGGCTCGGCCCGCAGGTACTTGAAGATGACCTGCTCCATGAAGCGCTCCATCAGGTCCCAGTCCTCCACGATCCCATGGCGGATCGGCCACTGGGGCAGGAGAGATCAGAGGTCAGTAACAGGACAGCATGGTCCAGAACCCAGCAAGACCTCCTGGCCCAGAGACCAGCTGCACCGACCAGGAGGTCCAACAGAACCGATCTAGCTCACAGCATCAGAGGAACACTGGATGAAGGATCGGACCCTGACCCGACTGATGACCCTCACTCTGTTTGGACCTCCAGAACCCGCCCTGTCCACCAGTACTCAAAGCGAACTTGGACCGCAGACAGCTGAACCGGTCCAGTTGGGTAAAGTGCCAAGTAGTTTGGTTGCCCTGGTTGGCCAGTAAGTGTGGATAAATACATCAAATCGTCCAGAAGGTTCTGGAGGCGTGACCCCTGAGGTTCTGCCCAAACCTGACTCATGACCTCTGACCTCTTACCTTGGTGGAGTATGTGGGTTTGTCCACAGCTTCATCACCGATGTAGAAGTCCAGGTCGTCCACTCCCTTCATCATCCTCCGCTGGGCCTGATCGCCTACCTTCGCAGACTCCTTGATGGCGATGCCTGAAGAAACAAGAAGTGTTGGGAGGATCGGACTTCCCGTCCGCAGGAGCAGGACTTCCTGTCTACTCACATGAGGGAACGATGAACTGCGGTTCGGTGTTTCCTGCGTAGCCCAGCTTGGTGTAACTAAGAGAAGAAAACAGCCCAGTTACTGTTAGAACCCGGCCCAGAGGTTCTGATTGGCCCGGTTATTTTAATCTGCTTATGGTTCTAGTTCTGGTTGGGCTCCAAGAGGAAGTCAATGTTCTCCATGTTTTTTCAGGTTCTGGAAAACTTTCAGTCCAAGCACAGCATTTATGTCAGAATGAGGTCTGGACTTTGATTAGGCCATTCTGTTGAAGATCTGCTGTGTTCAGCCCAAGCTCCACATCACCACAACGGCACCACTTTCCTATTGGGTCCAAATGTTCACTGGTCTGTCTGACCCAACAAAACCCTTCCAGGTCCAAACAGCAGCTGTAACAATACAGGACGTGATCCAATAACCTGATCAAAGCACTTCCTGTTTACAGACAAACTTCTGAGGAAGGGCTCCTGATCCGGCCAGAACAGAACCCAACATGACGCTGGTTTATTATACTGCTGCCCTTCATCGACATCATCACCACCAGAGCGCCGCCTCTACCTGTCAGAACGTTTCCCTGGTCCTGCTGCGACCCGTCTGACCCGGCTCATTTCAAAGAACAGTTCCAGCATGTCGGCTGCAACCTGCCGCAACACGCCGCAAATATGCAGCGAACGCAGCCGGGGAGTCCGATCTGTGGCACGGTTCTGATCCGGGTCGGTACCGCACAGCGGTCCTCTCTGCTGACGATTTGTCCGGCAGAACCCAGAACCGCGGCAGAACAGGAAGTGAAATTCTCACCTTGTGGACCACAGACCCCGCACTGTCTGCTCTGCAAACATGGCGGCCATCTTTTTGGGCGGCCATCTTGGGGCGGCCATCTTGGGGTGGTCGTCTCTCCTACTTGGCTAAATCATACAGCAGCAGAAGTCTCAGCACCGCCGGATAGTTTTGTTCAGATCTTCAGACTATTGTCGTGAGCTCTTGACCGTTTAGTTTCACAAGTAAGATGGACATATTACCATTCATATGTTGTGAATATAATATTACTAAACTGTATAATATCCACCAGCAAACAGCAGCTAATATTGGAGAGTGTTTGGTGTAACACTGGTTCAGCTATGAAGGCCAACAGAGACTTAGGAAATATGAACAAGTTTGAATTACTGGCTTATATTGATTTAGATTAGTGGCAAAGACTGTTATTAATGTGTGATCGTTTCACTGTGTTACAGTAAGATGGCTCCTGTTTTAGGTTTCATAAAGACGATGTGAGGAAGAGGAGGGAGAGACGACTCACTGCACTGATGAAGGTCTGAAGCTCGTCGGCTGGAGAACATGAATAAAACCTATACAGACATTATGTACATAACCAAGTTCATCATTATTTAATCATCTTTGTTTCTCTATGATTGTATTATTTTGTGTTTGTATCTTTATATAAATATGTATTGATATTACTAAATAATATATTTTAAAAATTAGGACTAGTTGTGTCTCTGTGAAAGACTCATCATACATCAATATCAAAATATTCTTATCCGAATCTTTTCTGATTCCCACTAAGAATATTTAAATATGCTGAACGATGGATCGCTTTATTCAAGAATAACTTTCTTGTCAATGGAGCTTTGATAGATGTTTGAATGAGGTTTACAGCAAAACAACTGTGAAAATCTGTTCAGTATTTAGCGAGTTATGATCCATTAAATGTCCTGGAGCTTCACTGCGCCTGTCAGGCACATAAGCAGCTGACCGCTCCAAGATGGCCGCCCTAAATCTCGCTCGAAGAGGCGCGTGTTCATTATTTATGTCTATGTTGTGGACAGCAACAGCTGATGACATCATCAGAACCTGAGCTGGGTCTGTCAGGAGGACGGGTTGGGTCAGTCCGCCATCGCCCCTCCAGGTTTCTCAGTCTTTCAACTTCATTTGGCCTCTGGCACTTTCCTCCGTTTGTTGCACGAACCGAACCACTTCAGAACCGGCTGAACATCAGGTCCACTGACACAGTCCGGCCAAACTCTTAGGAGGCCACTGGCCCATAAGGTTCTGCTGGACCGGACCACAAGTCCAGAAAAATAACTGAAAATCACCCAGAAACCCAACAGAACCAACTTAAAAACCCAACAGATCTATTATCCAGAACCACCGTAAGGGAGAAAAGGATGGCCTTTTTGGAACAGTACTGCATCGGCTCTATCAGAACCAGAACTCTTTTTTTGTTTTTGCAGAACCGGGTCAGAGCTGCAGACTGGTTTGCAGCCAGAGGGAAGTGTCTCCACAAGAATTGGATCCAAATGTCCAGAACCAGAACCATCCCGTCTGCAGAGCCGCAGGGTGAACCCAGTGTCAGAATCAGAACCGGGTCCTGTACTGCCCGGGTATAATAACGGGGTTCTGGTGCCGAGTTACAACCATATATGGACTAAAAAGGCTGAATGAGGAAGTGTCGGCTGAGTGTGGGAAGTAGCACCGCGCATGCGTAGCTGAACAGATTCATAACGTTTGGTTTAACTGGGAAATGAGGGCAGCTATCGCGAGACCCTGGAGGAAACCGACCCGTAATAACTAAAACGGTTCTGGTTGGTTCCGTTTGTTCACCAGGTTAGAACCAGCGCTGTCAGTCAAAGTTCGATAAACAGAAGCCCCGGACCGGGAGCCCCGGACCGGGAGCCCCGGACCGGGAGCCCCGGACCGGGAGCCCCGGACCGGGAGCCCCGGACCGGGAGCCCCGGACCGGGAGCCCCGGACCGGGAGCCCCGGACCGAATGCTTACCCCGTCCCGCAGTCCACCACACACGCCGGTAGCCGTCCAGCCATCTCTGCCCCGGGTCTGTGCTGAAGCGCTGCTTTCTGCTGGAGGACGGGTGGAACCTGCTCAGCCCGCACACAACCGTTTCCTCTTCCGCGCTCGGCTTCTGGCAGCCAAGGAGAAGCAAGATGGCGGAGGCGGGGCGGCTGTCACTCAGCGGGGTCCGCTCCTCTGCAGCCAGCCGGCAGCTCAGGCGGCCCGAGGGCAGGCGGCGTCACCCAAACGATTCAGGTTCGCTGTTTGATTGAAATCCCGGAGGTTCCTAAAAAAGAAGCTCTTAAGCTTTTAAACAAACCCAAATGGTTTCTGCGTTTCCTTAAATGTTGAAGAATTATTGTTTGGATGTAAAGTTATGTTTGAGTTAATTGAATAAGTCTTGTGTAGAGGTAGGCCTTGAAGCAGGTAGTTCCTGACCTTTGACCTTTGCTGCATGTCTTTCCCGTCTCACTGTCATCTCAGTTTCTATTTGATTATTGAGAACAAAGCCACTTTAGTGTCACTAAATTTTATTCATTAACAGAACAAACTTACCACAGAAGATGCCAAGTTGTAAATAAGTTGGGAGGGTTTTTTGTTGACTTATCTGAAATCAAGTTAAATAAATCCAGGTGTAAGAGCTAAATGATCTAAACGAGCATTATTGATGTGGCAGGAGCTCACAGCTGTGACACTTTGGGTGGTGGGTGTGTCGTAGGTGGGCGTGACTGTCATTTAGTATGAATGAGAGCCGTATTGACGCGCTGCCTTAGTATGTAGAGGGAAATGGGTGCGCCAGGTGGAGGGTCATAATTTCTGTTGACCGTGTTAAATATTGTTTTTTGTTGGCATCATTATGGTTTAGCCTGGTCAGCATGTGTCAGTCTTAAAAGTTTGAAGTTGTGAAGCTGATCCGTGGAATAAATTGATGATAACAACAACAAAGGAGCTACTGGAAATGATTGGAGCACGCGTCATGACAGCATCAAACCCACCGAGTTAACCCTGTGCGACCTTCTGCATTATTGTTAGTTTTTACCGCACAAATACCAGGGAAACAAAGGAAGGTGTCTTGTGCCTTTTTTTAGTATGGATTTTGATAAAACTGGAGAAACTGAACATTTCTGCTGCAGGAATGGAGCCGCGTCCAAACGGGCTCACCGGCGTTTCCATGTTTCATCCTGCTGGATCCCAGTGGGAGGAGTTAGTGCAGCTCCTCTAAAATCAGGACATTTTCAGTATTATGAAGCTCTTCTGTCTCCTGCTCTGTCCTGAGGGATAGCATAAGGCTCCGTCTGCAGTCACCTATATTTTATGTTGTAAAATCAAATTTTACTCGCTGAGTAAAGCTGTTTGGGTTTTTTTGTTTTGTTTAATGTCTTGTGAAGAAACAAGTTCATAACAGTACACTGTCCTCAATGCTGCTGATTTAAGAGGAAATAGAAAGTGGAAAGTCCAAATAAACCTGCAACTCTTTTACATGTCAGTGATTTGTTGTTTTCTGTGTCAGAACTTTGGGGACACTTCCAGCTGGGGTTTGTTTGTTTTGTTTTTTTCATATTTTTCCCCCATGACATCATTAACATAAATGAGCAACAGGGAGAAATAATCTGCTCATTACTGGAAATCATGAAGATCATTTTCAACTAGTTTTGTGACTTCATTGTATTATGAATTTTCATATTTATTTTCATTGTAGCTGTTACATTGCAACATGATTGTTATAACTTAAAACATTGAGGAACTCCACCCACCCAGCGCACTTCCTGCTGCACTAGCATGTTGATGGTGCAGACCTAGTGGGGAAAAAATCACTGAATAAGAAATGTCTGTCTTTAAGCCAAAATGATCAGAATAACATACATAAACACTTTCAGTGTGTATGGAATTAATCTATATCTTAACTGAGTTTCACTTTTTGAATTGAATTATTGGCTCTCTCTGTGGATGTGAGGGTTCTCTCTGGGTACTCCAGCTTCCTCCCAGTTCAGGAGAACGACAGCTTCAGTGATCAAAATGACTGGAAAGCCAATATAAGTTCAGTCCATTTACCATTTAACAGGCCTCTCTACATTGACCAGAGCAAATTAAACTCTGCACCGTCAACAGGTAATGGAAGCCACACTAAAAACAAAGAGGAAGTGAACAGGTGGCAGCAGGAAGTGAAGGGGAGGCAGCAGGAAGTGAACAGGAGGCAGCAGGAAGTGAACAGGAGGCAGCAGGAAGTGAACAGGAGGCAGCAGGAAGTGAAGGGGAGGCAGCAGGAAGTGAACAGGAGGCAGCAGGAAGTGAACAGGAGGCAGCAGGAAGTGAACAGGAGGCAGCAGGAAGATCCTAGGTTCGATTTTTTTCTGCACAGAGTTTGCATGTTCTCCCTGTGCACCCTCCTGCTGCTTCCTCTTCACTTCCTGCATGGTGGGAAGGGTTCTCTCTGGGTACTCCAGCTTCCTCCCTCAGTCCAAAAACATGACTGTCAGATTAATTGGTCTTTCTAAATTCCCCTTACATGTGAATGTGTGTGTGTGACCTGTCCAGGGTGACCCCGCCTCTCGCCCGGAACGTTGGCTGGAGAGGCAGCAGCACCTCCTGAGGCAAGATGGACAAGGGTTAATGGATGGATCATTGATGACCACAGGTGGGGCTACATGCACCTTAAGTTGGCCAATAACAAACAATATGACATGCTACCAAAAAATGGCGACAGAAGAAGCTGGGATGATATCATCCAAAGGTTGTCACCACATAAAACAGCTGAACCTAATGAAGATGAAGTCTCTACAATAAATAATTATTAATATTATATTGTTAATATTAATACACTTGGCTGCAAGATTTGATATGCAGGAGAAGAGATTTGAGGAACGTAGCATGCAGCTAAATCTGTGCTGCGATCGGTACCAAGGTCCGTCCGGGCTGGACCGACCGATTCGACTGGCCGCCTCATCCAGATCTGAATCCTGTTTGTAGCAAACAAACTTGAGATCGCTGGGATCATATTCAAAAGAGGAATCATTTCTTAGTTTACAACATGAGAAAAGTTTTTCTCAGGTCCAGCCAATGTTTCCTCTGAAAGCCACTTTATCTTTCATTTCTGTCAACTCCAGGGTCTGAAAGACGATGGAAAATGAAAATCCGTTTTCTACAGGAAACCCTTCTGTACCTTTTGTCCATCTGATGTAGAAACTTTGCAACATTTATTTTTTTCTTGTAGTTATGCATCTAAATTTTGGGAGGATCTTCAGAATTGGTTGCTAACCAACAATTTAAATATCCAACTTTAACTTCCAACAGTGTGTCGTGTTCCGTGTTTTTCTGTGTGCTAATGTTGCGTTTTCTGTGTCTCGTCTCCTTGATTACGCTCTGTGTATTAATCCCTCCTGTGTTCTTTGTTCCTCGTCTCTTTTTGTCTCTTTCTGTTGCGTGTTTCGTTGTTTGCTGTTTGCTCCCAGTGTTGAGCTCTGGCTTCAGTTTATGGACATTTCTGGAAACCATCGTTTCTGTCCTGCCTGGGCCTCATAGCGTCTGCCTCACCACCTCCACACCAAATCGGGAAACAATGTTACATTTGTCATTTATCTTTTGGACACAAAATTGGAATTTATAGTTAATAACCTGATCGTTATGGCCAAATATTACCTACACAAATGTACATTTTTGAAAATTACCCACAGCCTTGGATGTTACCTACAAATAATTCACTTCTGTTCAACAACTCTGAAAATGACTGAGACAGAGATGCTGCTGTGCTCTGTTTGGTTTTTGACATTTATCCATTTGATGATGAGGACATCGTACAATAACTCCAGCCGTTTATTACGCTTTATGTTTATTTTGTTTTCAAATAATCACCTGTTGTGTCACTTGGCTCTCATGTCTCTCTGTAACCTGTTGGTTCTTTGCTGCCAGTCACTCTAGATACTGTGGAAGACGTGTGTTTGTGTTTGGCTGTTTCTGCAATAAAGTTTTGTTAAAAAAACCAATGCTGATCTTTGACCTCAGCAGCTTCAGCTGTTGATGATGTGAACGAAGCAACGGGTTGTTAAAGTAAGCAGGGAGATGCAGCAGCAGCCATGGAAACGTTTGTACTTTCAGATTCTGCTGAGATAACGTCCTGAAGAGGCGCCGTTAAAATGTCATCTTTGAATTTATTGTTCCATTTTCTGAGCCAACTAAAACCAGGAAGAGGTGAAGTGATGATGACTTCATCATGAGGAAGAGGAGCCGGTCACCACCGTCGGTTCCTGCTTCAGGTTTTACATTCAGTCATAGTTTATGTAAGGAAGCAGCAATATTCAAAAAAAATAGGTAGAATATAAATCTGCAAGCATTTAGGAGCAAAATGAAGCCACAAGTCATTACAGATAAAACATATAAATATATGCAGCATATAAATGAAGTGGACTGAAAAGAATTTGAAATGATTCCAAATGATTAATCTTATTAAAGCACATCTTTAGTAAATATCAAGTAAATCATTTAGTGAAACGGCTTTATTTGCTGAAACATCAAATGTTTTATCCATTTTTACTCAAAAGTTACATTTAAAGTTTTATTTCTGAAGATACAAGAAAAAATATACCAAGAAATCAGAATATCCTAACTGATGAAATACCTTGAAACCTTAAAAGGTTTGATAAACCGGTGACTCATCAATCCAGTGACTAAATGATTGGGATTTAATGTTTTCTTGCTTGAAATATTTGTCACATTTTCTTTTTGTCACAAAATGTTTATTTATCTTTAAGCATTGTAATTTGTTTCCTGTTCTGTACCTCATCATTGTTCTTTATTATTATGTAGTAAATGAACAGCTATCACTATTTGCAATAAAGATTCAAATTTAATTATAATCCTGTTCCAACCAGTTTAGGTGTTTCCATGTCCAATATGGCGGACATTTTGCGTGTCTAGATAGCCGAGACAAACTTTAGCCTGTCAGCTAATATCTCACTGTTATTTTATTATTATTATTTTATTTTATTATATGCTGAAAAAGTTTAAGTTGTATTAATAAATGTTAGTAATAACATGAATAACAGCGTTAATAACTGTGGCGGTGCGTGGCGGTGCGTGGCGGTGCGGTGTCTGCGGTACGGAGGCCTCCAGGGCCATACCGGGAATATTTTTCTTTAATTTTCACGTTCCCTCACATTCGCAGTTTGCTTCCTGCAATATTTACTGGTCTATTTTATACTGTCACAGTTAACATTTCCAACACATCCATATTTATAGATGGCGCTAGAGGGTTAACAGGGAAGCTCATCTATCCGAGTGTCAATCGTCTCCAGGCCACTGATTGATTTGTCATGATTATTGATTTATTCCATTTTGATTATCAAACTTCACCAGATCGCTTCCTCACACGCCACGCCCCTCACCTTCCCTTCATACCTGGTGACGTCACATGAACACGCACACCACCCAGGCGTCCCGTCATATCAATAGTTACTTATTTCACTCATATGAATGAGTGAAAACGTGCTTATTATTATTATTATTATTATTAACCCTGATTGAAGGTCGATTTGTTGACTGCATGTTTTTGTCTGTTGAGGCTGAAATGAAACTGAACATGAAAACGGATCTTTAAACCATTCAGATGCAACAAACCAAACTGTGTCATTACCAACAAATACTGATGGAACGTTTCTGTTTCTATCATGTTTGTGGTGCATTTCTATCCTAAAGAGAAAGAAACAAACCTTCAGATATTAATGTTGCACTAGCGAAAATGATTGTTTTCTTTTATGGTTAATTATTGTTTTTTGTTTGCTTTGCATGTATAGAGTTTTTGGGTTTGTTTTCTTTTTTCCTTTTCCCCTTGGACAATGTCAACACCCTGGACTGAAGGTGGTTGTCTCGGAGGCGGGGCGCACTCATTGGCCACCCGGACATGTCAGCAGAGGCTGATTAGAGCCAAAATAAAAGGAGCTGGAAGAGGGAAGAACTGATTTTGCAGCCACGGGAACTGACACGCTGCGGGGAGCAGCCGGAACCCGCTCATCCGGCGCAAGCGATGGAGAGTTGGACAGACGGCCCAGTACAGAGGATCAGGGCGGAGGGGAACCGCTGCCCGCGCCTGTAAGTAAAGGTTCCATTCCGATCGAACCGATCCTGCAGAGTGCTGGCAAGAAGCACGTCTTCCGACGGAGTTCTGGTGCGGGGATGCTGGCGCTTTCCTGTTCTTTTCTTTTAGTTGGACCGGAACGGAAGGGGGCGTGGCACGCCGAGGAGTGGCGCGGTGCTGGAGCGCTGGGCGGCCGGCTGTAGATAAATACGAGTGTGCGCCACGGATCCCAACCTGTGGCTTTAACTGGTGACTTTTATTGAACATTGGATTTTATAAAGAAGAAATGTTTTTATGGTGCCGCTACTTGTGACGTTTTTAATTAAAATACCTTGTACTTGACTTTTCCGCCGTTTGGGTTCTTTGAGTTGTGTTAAAACGGAGTGTGCGCCATATTGGCCTCACATTAACATTCATGGAATAACCTCACATAACCTTGTATTAAAGCAGAGATTGTGGCGTACAGTAATCAGTTATGAACTGATCAGTACATTGTTGGAGGGATTGTGGGCTCCGTCCTTTGATTCAGGCTTCCAGGCTCCTCTTACACACTCAGGTCTTAGTTATTTTCATTGAACAGCGAACATTTTTACATTCATGTGTATTGTAATTTGTATTCATATTTTAAATGAATACATTGTAAAAATTCATGAATACAACGACTTAACTATATCAAAATCTGAAGCCAACGTGAAGAAAAGCCAGGCATCTCATTATTGACCAGAAACGGGAACATTTCTTCAGACCAATCTCAAGAAAATCAGCAAAGTTACAGTGAAATGTAACTAAAATCTGGTTTAAAAAGCTTTAAAACCACATTCAAGCTGCAGGACCAGAAATGACTCGTAATGCATGTTTTGTTGTCGGTAAGCAGCCTGCACAAAAATAAAACTAAACCTCAAATGTTGCTCAGATACGAGTTTTGTTCAGTGTGAGGATCTAATCTCTGCTGCTCCTTTACAAACATTAAGGTTCTAAATCAAAAAGCTTTAATGAGGAATTGCTGGTAATAAAATTCCTCATAAACATTGATTTATTGAAATGGCTCCCAATACAAGTTATGGGTTGTTTAAATTCTAACTTAAGCCGTTTATTTTTAGGCCTTTTTGAGTTTTGCCATATCGGTGAATGGAGAACAACAGGCAGATGGAAATGAATACCTGGGGAGAATCATAACTTTAACGAAACACTTAAAGCACCAGGGTTCATATAGAAAATATTCAGATTTTATTTAGTGCTTTTAAAAGCTCTACATTGAAAACAGTGAGAAATAAAGACATAACTTCAGATTCTTCTATTTGTTCTGGGCTCCACTTGATCCTCATCCAGTGTCTTATAATTCACTAAAACTTACAGAGCTAAATATTAATGAGACATTTGCTGCCTTCAACAAAAAAGCTCAAGTCTATGAATCAGTTTTGCTAATGAGGCGGCTCATGATGGTTCAGTCAAAGTAATAAAATGAACAGCAGTCTGCTCTTTATTGTTAATGAGTTTCTTGTTATTGAGCACTGAAAGGAAATAAAATGTCTATGTGTCTTTTGCTGTAAATATTTACCACAGCTAAAAGCTAACAGCTAACAGATAGCAGCTAACAGCTAACATATAGCAGCTTACATCTAACAGGTAACAGCTAGCCGCTAACAGATAGAAGCTAACAGATAGCAACTTATAGGTAACAGCTAGCCGCTAACAGATAGAAGCTAACAGATAGCTAACAGATAGCTCCTCACTCCAACTCCATTCCGTTCAGCTGCTGTTGCTCCTCCTACCCTGAACTGAACCATTGTTCTAACAATGGGGGGCACTTAAAAATTAATTATTTTTTCTTTTCTGAGATAAACGATGGATTGATATCGTTCTTTGTTTATTTATTTATTTTTTTTTTGCCTTTTCATATTGATATTATTTAAATACATTTACATTGAAATAGTACATTTCAATGTAAATGTATCTTCAATATTTTTTTATTTTGGGGTGTGGGTTAGGGTTATAGGGTTATAGACTTTTCCAAGATTGGGGGGGGTCCACCTATGCTTTCAGTGAATAATCAATAGTTTACTGCACCAAGAAGAAAGAAAACCCCAAAAGTAATCAAATTAAAAAATAAGAAATGAAATCTAAAAAGGAAGGTGGAAACTCTTGTGAAGAGCACAGTTCAGAGACAGAGGTCCAGACAAGAGCCAGGGAGCAAAAACAATCTTTAATACATCTGCAGACGTAGAGCAAGAATACACTGCTTTAGGAGAAAATCAATCTGCTCTAACCAACTCAGAGTTACAGAGTTGTTTTATTCACCTCTCTGCTAACAGAGGCAGAGACTCAATCTTCTAAGACCAAACAAAAGAAGCAAAGGAAAACAGACAGAACAGTTCAACCTTATACGCTCATTCACTATCATGTCTACGGGATGCGAGAACTAAACACTCTATCTCCATGCAGGGAAGACCACAGGAAAAACAGCAAGTTCCCAAATAACCCGTCTGGGAAACTTCAACAGACACATCTTGTTCAATTAGTTTGTACACCCTCTGCAGCTGCATGAAAAAACATCTTGACTATGTTACTGTATGATGCAAATAAAAGATTTACTCTTTAAAGAAACTTGACACTCTTAAACAATACTGAGGCATTACTGAAACTCTTCCGTTATCTGGCTCGTTGCTGTTTACACGTTTTACTCAGGCACAGCAGCGGCTGCCCCGCGGGGTCCTGCGCGTCACATCTTCACACACGTGTTGAGGAACATGGCGGACCTTCAGATGAAGCTGCTGCGAAAGAAAATCCAGAAAAGGACAGAAAAGAACCGGGAGAGGAAACAGAAGAGGAGAGAAGAGGAGGCAGGTGAGTGATCCGGAACCGACTGACGGTTCCGAACCGAACCGGGACCGGGAAAGTACCACAGGTTCAGGTCTGACCCGAAAGCTGGCTGAGAACCATAAGAATCCACCGGGTGACGACAGCGTGAACCTAAAAGCTGTTTTAATCAGTTTATCAGTCTCATGGTGTTTGATTGAGAAATGTTCTGGTTCCGGGCGGGTTCCGGGGGTCCATTAGGTCCAGCTGGCGGTTCTTCAGAAAGCTGTTTCTCAGAGTCCGTCTATAAGGTGTTGTACAGGAAACTGTCCCAACAGAGCCCATCCGAACCTCACGGACCGGTTTCAGACTTGTTGTCATGGAGATCATGGAGCTCTGGGGTCAGGCTGATCCTCCTCAGATTAACGTCATCCCGAGTCTAATCTGATGGGATTATTGATGACCGTTAATTCATCTGAAACTTTGACACTTTAAATCAGGAGAATTAAATGTTTATTCAGTCTGGGAACCAAAATTGATGGAAATAAAGATTGATCATTTACCCTAACCCTAAACTCCAGACCTGGGGACCAAACTCTGGTACTGGGGGCCAAACTCTGGTACTGGGGGCCAAACTCCGGACCTGGGGGCCAAACTCTGGTACTGGGGGACCAAACTCTGGTACTGGGGACCAAACTCCGGACCTGGGGGCCAAACACTGGACCCAAACGGCTCCATGACCTCCTGCTGATGACCTCATGACCTCCTGCTGATGACCTCATGACCTCCTGCTGATGACCTCATGACCTCCTGCTGATGACCTGATTATTCAGCTTGACAATATGGCTGACATTTTTATTTGAGCCGTAGCTTTGAGCTCCAGCCTGACTGAACAATCTGATATCTTGCATGAAATCCTGAATTTGAAATGTAACAAGCCGAATGTTTCTGGCTAGGAAAACGTTTCACTTTCATTACCAGAATAAAATAATGCAGCAAGTTGTGAGATTAAAATCTTATGAGAGCTGTGATAGTTGGAGAATAAAGTTGTGATGTAACAAAGTTTACATTGAAATTACATTTTGGTTTCACTTTATTCCTTTACATGTTTTGCAGATAAAATATAAAATCGTTTTACCTACGATGGATTTCACCCACACAGATGATCCCATCCTAACCTGTCGGTTCTGGTTCTGGTGCAGGGAGGTCCAACGGGCCGGAAGAGGAAAGCTGGGAGGAACCAGCTGCTGCTGCTGGTCCAACAGAACCAGAGCGGAACCAGCAGAACCCGGCCGAGGAAGAGGAGGCCCAGGAAACTCCTCTGAAGAAACAGAAGAAGAAGAAGAAAAAGAGGAAGCTAGCAGAGGGAGCCGCAGGTAGAGTCCTCACCAGGAAGCAGACTGGTTTCACTGGGTCTACTGGTTTCACTGGGTCTACTGGTTTCACTGGGTCTACTGGTTTCACTGGGTCTACTGGTTTCACTGGGTCTACTGGTTTTATGTTTCAGTTTCAGCTGAGAAGAAGATCAGGACTGAGGAAGAGGATGGATTGGACGTGGAGGATGAAGCCGTAGAGGAAGAGGAGCCTGAACTACCCACAGGACTGACGGGTAAGCGCTCAGCTGGTCCCTGAAGGCACCACCAGGTGGCGCCGCCTTCCAGCGTTGACGTTGACCCGCAGCAGAAGAGGAAGAACTGTAGTCTTCATCAGGATGAAGCTGACCTGCCGCTTTCTGTTCAGGCGCATTCGAGGACACCTCGTTCGCCTCTCTCGCCGGGCTGGTGGGCGACCACATCCTGAGGGCGATCAAGGAGATGGGCTTCGAACACATGACCGAAATCCAGCACAAAACCATCCGCCCCCTGCTGGAGGGAAGGTGAACTGCACGCGGAAGGCTTCGTCCCGGTGATGTCATCAGGCCCTTCTGATGACATCACCGAGTCCTAATGATGACATCATCAGCTCATCCCATCGTTTCTCCTCAGAGACATCCTGGCTGCTGCTAAAACTGGCAGCGGGAAAACGTTGGCCTTCCTCATCCCGTCCATCGAGCTCATCAACAAGCTCAAGTTCATGCCCAGGAACGGTGAGTCTTCCTCCTGAGGCTCCGCCTCCTTGCTCTGCGTCCCTACGCTGAGGCTCCGCCTCTTCCGCCCTCCCTCAGGTACCGGCGTGGTGATCCTGTCTCCGACGCGGGAGCTGGCCATGCAGACGTACGGCGTGATGAAGGAGCTGATGGCGCACGACGTCCACACCTTCGGCCTCATCATGGGCGGCAGCAACCGCTCCGCCGAGGCCCAGCGGCTCGCCAACGGCGTCAACATCCTAGTGGCCACGCCCGGCCGCCTGCTGGACCACCTGCAGGTGAGACTGTGGAACTGCAGGCTAGTTCTGCACCAGAGGCTTGGTTCTGCTTTTGGTTGCCTCCCAGTTCATCTCCCAGTTTACCTGTTGTCTCCTCCCAGAACACGCCGGGCTTCATGTTTAAGAACCTGCAGTGTCTGATCATCGACGAGGCCGATCGGATCCTCGAGGTCGGCTTCGAGGAGGAGCTGAAGCAGATCATCAAGCTGCTGCCCAGTACGTCCCAGCGCAGCGCCGCGTTCTGACCCCCTGAAGCCCCCAGCGACCCCTTTTTTACCCCGTTTGCCCCGTCTCTGCAGAGAAGAGGCAGACGATGCTGTTCTCAGCCACCCAGACGCGCAGGGTGGAAGACCTGGCCCGGATCTCCCTGAAGAAGGAGCCGCTGTACGTCGGCGTGGACGACCACAAGGACAGCGCCACCGTGGACGGCCTGGAGCAGGTAGGCCTCTGACTGACGGAGCCCCTCTGACCCCTCTGACCCCGGCTGACCTGCTGACCCCTGCAGGGCTACGTGGTGTGTCCGTCGGAGAAGCGCTTCCTGCTGCTGTTCACCTTCCTGAAGAAGAACCGTAGGAAGAAGCTGATGGTGTTCTTCTCCTCCTGCATGTCGGTCAAGTTCCACTACGAGCTTCTCAACTACATCGACCTCCCGGTCATGGCCATCCACGTGAGCTCCTGACCCAACCCGACCCGGCTGATTGGTTCCGCTGGGTTCTGACCGTCCCGTTTCTCCCCACAGGGCAAGCAGAAGCAGACCAAGCGGACCACCACCTTCTTCCAGTTCTGCAACGCCGACTCCGGCATCCTGCTGTGCACCGATGTGGCGGCGCGCGGCCTCGACATCCCCGAGGTCGACTGGATCGTCCAGTACGACCCGCCGGACGACCCCAAGGTCAGCGCCGGGCAGGGTGGGCGGCATCGGGTGGCTAGAACTCTGACCTCTGACCTCTCTCTTCGTCCCCGTCTGCAGGAGTACATCCACCGGGTCGGCAGAACCGCCAGAGGCATCGACGGCCGTGGCCACGCCCTGCTCATCCTGCGACCCCAGGAGCTGGGCTTCCTGCGCTTTCTGAAGCAGGCCAAGGTCATCGCTAACCCCGGCATGAACTCTGACTGACCTCTGACCCCCGGCTGACCCCCAGCTCTGCTTTCTCTGCTTCAGGTCCCGCTGAGCGAGTTTGAGTTCTCCTGGAGCAAGATCTCCGACATCCAGTCTCAGGTAAGAACCCGAGCCGGTTCTGTTGTGAGCTGGTTCTGACCCGCTTTGAACCGGTTGTGCCTCTGTCCATCCAGCTGGAGAAACTGATAGAAAAGAACTACTACCTGCACAAGTCGGCCCAGGAGGCCTACAAGTCGTACGTCCGGGCCTACGACTCTCACTCTCTGAAGCAGATCTACAGCGTCAGTACCCTGAACCTCCCCATGGTGGCGCTGTCCTTTGGATTCACCGTGCCGCCCTACGTTGACCTCAGTATCCTTTTCTCTGCTGCTCAGGTCTAGTCAAAACCTCAATAAAGCTGATCATCTCTGGTCCGCCTTCCCGGTTCATTTGTGGAGGTGTGAGTGGGCTTCCCCTCCTGGCCTGTGGCGGCGCTGCACCAACAACCGCTGCAGGAAACGACACTAAAACCTCTGAAGACACTGAGAGCAACTTCCTGTTTCACCAGATGAAACAAGATGGAGGCGTCAGAGTTTAGTGCTGGAGGATTTCTCTTTATTTCTGCTGCTAGCGCTAGGCTAGCATGTTAGCTATGGTTGGATTTACCCAGAATGCCCTGCTGTAGTCCACTTCCTGCTTTTGGAGCGCTCTCTGGGCCGGTTGGCGTTCACATTCAGACCGAGGTTTGGAGGACCAGAGGTCAGAGGTCAACCAGCATCCACACCAACCAGCAACCAGACCGGATTTTTTAGCAAGGGGACTGGAGTTGGGTTGGACCGGACCGGACCGGACCGGACCGGTGGCCATAGTAAAAGCAGACACTTGAACTAGGATCTCTATTTATAAATTTTTTAAGAATTTAATCAGATTTTTTTTTCTGACTGGAGAGAAAAACCTGCTGCTCCAAATTCACCCAAATGTCAAATCCTGAACCAATTCAGTCTGAACAGAAAATCAGATTTGGACCTGAATGATTAAAGCTTCATGGTTTCCTGGTTCCTCCTTGACTCCGCCTCCTCCAGACGTTCACAGCAGCAAAGGCCTGAAGCTGCAGAAGCGCGGCGGCGGCGGCGGCTTCGGCTACCAGAAGGCCAAGAACGTCAGGAAGTCCCGGATCTTCAAACACGTCAGCAGAGGGCCGAGCGACCGCCGGCAGTTCTCCCGCTGAGCTGGCGCCCCCCGCTGGGCGTGGCGTCCCCGGCTGGGCGTGGCGTCCCCGGCTGGGCGTGGCGCCCCCGGCTGGGCGTGGCGCCCCCGCTGGGCGTGGCGCCCCCTCCTGTAAATGTCCTGTAAAACTCAACATTTCTAATAAAGGAAACAAAGTTCTTTGTTTCTAAGCTTTATTTCACCTCAGACTTTGATTAGGACAGTAATGATTTGCAAACAAAGTCTTTATTTTGATGTAAAATCAAACTGTTGTCAGTTAATCAAGTATCACAGGATGACAATTTATTGCAAAGTTCAAAACATTTTCTCATCTGAATCGATTCGTTTCTGTTGATCGTTTCCAGATTTTATCTCCCTTTGAATATGAAAATGTTCTCAGTGGGTCAAAACCGGGTCAGGACCAGGTTTCTGGCTGAGATTCTGCTCACAGAGCAGTCAGCTGGACAGTTGAACTGGGATCAACTGGGAGCGATCCCAGTCGGATCCAGACTGGTTCTGAGAAGGCTGGCCAACATGGAGGTTCTGGAACAAATGAGGTCCAAGACAAAAGCTTCTGGTTGAGTTGGAAACGGTTCTGGTGGTCCCGCTCTGACATCACCAGTTTAAATGAGCAGAACTTTAACTAGACCGGTTCTTTCAGAAGCTCCAGGGTCGGTTTCATGTCCAGAACCAGCCTGGTACCTGGTACCACCACGTGGTCTCAGTTGGATCCCTGCTGCCGACCTGTGAGGAGAAACAAACCGGGTTCAGAACCTCAACCCAGTTCTGCTGGCGGAACAACGGCTATCTGAACCAGGTTGCTATGGCGATTCACAACGCGTCGACTGTACAGGAATCGTTCCGATCGATTAGTTCCTACTGATCCGATTTATCAATCGGAGCACAAAGCTCAGTTGGTCAATCAGAATATTTAAAAGGTTTGTATCCGAGGAAACCAGCAGAACCTTTGACCTGCAGCATCACTCTGGGACCAGCAGGGGGCGACAGTGGAGCGGAACCTCAACAGAACTTCATCAGAACCCCGGGTCGCTCCAATGAGGATAAAGAAACAATAAATAAACTGTTATCTAAATGAAGTGACGTCCAGAATAGATTTTCCTTTAGTGACCTAGAGAGACGCAGGCAGGAATATTAACAGTTAATAGACTAATAATTGATGAGTGGAATGTTCTGAGACAATAACAGAAGTATTTAATTTCCATAGTCATCTTTATAAATCTTCACTTCATTTTTGATAAAGAAATCTGCTTCCTGTTATTGATGAAAACTTAAAAGTTTTTCCTCTTCAGAGTGAAGAATCTGAATTTGAAATTGTTCTAATAAATCGCCTGAGCCAGACGACCCCCCGCTGAGCCAGACGACCCCTACTGAGCCAGACGACCCCCGCTGAGCCAGACGACCCCCGCTGAGCCAGACGACCCATAATGTCCCACTGTGGAGCCACTCTATGTGGTGAACATCTATATTCATGGAAGATTGGTGGAATAAACTCATCTGGCCAATTCCTCCTTTACTGGGTGGAAATGCTGATATTCTCAGTTTGGAGGATTTGAATGGGAATATGGAACTGATTGATCACTGATCAATCATAAGAACGTTTCATGCAGGATCCTCATGTCCTCATTCTGTCCGTTAAAAACTATTTACCTCGTTTCTTTATTCCAAGACTCCATGAGATTCAATTTATTATCCATGACAGATAATAAATGCAGCAACAGGTTTATGAATCAATATTCTAGAAATAATAGAAACCCAGAAGAACAAAAATCACATTTCTTTCACAAAATGTTAACAAATCTATGAGTCAAAATGACGACAAATTATTGTAAATTCCTCCTAAAAATAAAGAATTACCTTTTAAGTTTTTAAGAGAAATTTAATTCAATTATACTTGAGTTGAATACAGACTGGTTGAGTAATGCTGGTTCTGACTGGTTCTGTTTGGTTCTGATTGGTTGGTTCTGACTGAGCTCAGTAGTTCTGCAGCCGGCCACTAGGAGGCAGAGATTGATTATTTTTCAGATTTCCTGATGTTATGACAGTGAAAGTTTTAATAAACATGTAAAACGCAGCTGCAGCTCTCGGGGTCAGAGTTCACCGTCTGGAGGTTCAGCGGCTCCGTCTGTGAAATATTCCCACCAGTACCGGCGGCCCAACAGAACCAGCAGCTTGAATCAGGGTTGGGTTTCTGATCCGGCTGCGTGTCGCAGCTTGAAGCTCTTCCTGCTGTTGGATCCAGGAGCCTCCAGTTCCTGCTGAGCCGGAGGCTCCTGGATCCATGGAGCAAATCCCTCCAGTTTCTGTTTATTAGATATGATAACAGATTGTTTGGTTGATGCGTTTTGACGAGCTTCAGCCACAGCTGCACATGCAGGCTGAGATGAAGGTGATCAGTTCAGGCGGAATCATGCGACCCGAACCAGACGGAGGAACCAGAACACGCCGGGTTCCCATGAACCTTAAAACACTGAAAGGCAGAACCGAACTGGTTCTGAACCCATCAGAACCCTGTGTTAGAACTAGCAACATGCAGCAGGCTGCGGCCGGACCTCAGGGGTCCACTGATGGGGGCCGGGGGCCCAGCGGGGGCCAGCGTTTCCCCCCTGGGGGCCGGGGGCCCAGCGGGGGGCAGCGTTTCCCCGATGGGGGCCCAGCGGGGGGCCGGCGTTCTCCCTAAACACAGGGGTCCTCTTCCCTACACCTGAGTTCAGCCAATGAGAGAGCATCCAGCGGGGCCCAGTGAGAGTCTGGTTCTGGTTTCAGCTGGTCCATCCAGCTATGGCGGCAGCTTACCATTACTGGTGGAACTGGTCTCTGGTGTCTCCCAGTTCATGGATTTCTGGACGGCCTTCTTCCAGCGAGCGAAGCGCAACTCGCTCTCTGGTGGAGGACAGACAGTCGAGTTGGAGCAGAAACAGCCACTAGATGGCAGCAGATCACCTTTCATTATGCAAAGCAGGATTCTAGAGTCTCTGACCAAAGTCTTCACTCAGAAGCTTCTTCAGATTCACTGTGATACAGACTGCTACAGGAGATCATCTACATTAGCTCTGAAAAATCTGAATCATGTGAAAATTTCCTTTGGATCAATAAAGTGTTTCTGAATTTGAATTACTCCAGTACAGCCAAATGACCAGCAGGCAGTGTGTTGTGTGGTTCTGGTTCTGGTTCTGACCCTGGGTGTTGATCTGAGGCTGGTACCGCTCAGCCGTGACCTCAGGCAGCTGATCCGGGTTCAGGTTCCAGACCTCCACGCCCGCAGCGGCGCCGGCCGCCATGGCTGCACCCAGAGCCGTGGTCTCAGACATGCTGGGTCGCACTGACAGCAGGGACAGACAGAATCAGAACCAGAACTGGACCAGAACATATTACACTGTAAAAACTAAGACAAATTTACTCATTTTAATTATAATCATGAAAACTTATTACTTTTATCCCAACTCTGTTATGTTTGAACTCAGAAGGTCATTCAGGTCGTTACCTGCGATGGTGGATAGGTCAAAGGTCAGAGGTGACTGTCTCTGACAGAACCAGAACCGGTTCTAAACCCCAGAGTGACTCTGTGAAGCCGTTCTTACCGACGGGGATGCAGAGGATGTCGGCCTGCAGCTGCATCAGCAGCCGGTTCCCCGTCATGCCTCCGTCCACGCCCAGCACCGGCAGCGGGATGCAGCAGTCCCGGTTCATGGCGTCCAGGATCTGGCAGGCAGCAGGACGACCATCAGACTTTAACTGGACCTCAGCAGAACCAAAGGTTCTTTATACCCGCTCACCTCTCTGGTCTGGAAGCAGACGGCCTCCAGGGCGGCGAACGCCAAGTGGCTCCTGTTGGTGAACTGGGTGAGGCCGCAGATGATGCTGGGAACAGGAGAGGTTAGGTGTGGACGGCTTCGGACCCACAGACCCGACGAGTTAGAGGAGCAGAGCGTCTCACCCTCTGGCGCTCGGCTCCCAGTACGGAGCGTAGAGGCCGGAGAACGCTGGGACGAAGTAGCAGCCGTACGACGTTCCTGCTTCAGCTGCCAGCTGCTCTGAAAGCACAGAGAGGCAGAAACACTCACACCTCCTTCCAACAGGGGGTTCTGGTACCAGAACCGGCTTTGATAATTACCAATCTCAGAGGACGACTGCACAATGCACATGTTGTCCCTCAGCCAGGAACCACTGCGCCGGCGATTGCCACCGAACCCTGCAGAGAAACATCAGAGCCTTTCAGGCAATACATTATGACCAGCCTCATCCAGGCCTTGGCGCTGCTGCTGCTCCGATGTTTGGTGGATTGTGGGTAAATCAGAGTTAATAAATGAAACATTAACCAACATTCTGATGTGTAATAAAATGTAATGTTTCAATTGTTCGTTTTTATTTTTTATGATGTAAAGCATTTGAACTGCCTTGTTGCTGAAATGTTCAATACAAATGAACTTGATTGATTGATAAGTTGATCAATTGGTTAATGGCTGAGTTGGTTGGTCAATTCTTTTGGTTTTGGTCGGTCGGACCCTCAGTCGGTCCTATCAACAGGTTCTCCTTCCTGCCAGAGGTCATACAACTGGGGTCAGCCAGGAGCCATCAAACAGTCCGACTCCAGTTTACTGACCAGGATCTGGACCTGGTCCAGATCCTGGTCCTCGCCCTGCGGGGACGGGATGTCCCCTGGTCCCGACCCGTTGGTCCAAGGTTCAGACAAACCCAATGAAGAGCTCACATGTCTCACCTCCAGCGCGTAGCAGGCTGGTTTGTCCCTGCCCAGCTTGTAGGCGACTGTAGTGATCAGGCCGTGTTCGGACATCACCGGCTGCCAGAATCAGCAGAACACAACGAACTCAGTTTGGGTCACAGGAAACGGTTCTGACGGTTCTGAAGCGTCTTACCTTGGTCCCTGTGTTCCTGAGGAGGAAGCATCCCGTCCCGTAGGTGTTTTTGGCCTGGCCTTCCTCAAAGCACATCTGACCAACCAGAGCTGCTGACTGGTCCCCGAGACACTGACAGAGATAACGACACGGTCAGGTTCTGGAGGAACCGGTCCAAGATGGTGACCGGCAGAACCTGACAGCACAGCAAAAGCGCCTCACCCCCGAGATGGGAACCCCTGCCAGCGAGCCACACCTCTGGAGAAACAGGAAGAAGGTTCAGTTGGACGCCATCGTCCACATCGACTGTCTGTGTGAAAAGCATCACTGTGCAAAAGTCTTAGGTCGTCTTTAAACTATTCTTTGGACTTTGGCTGGAGTCCAGCTCTAGGCATTTTAAAAGAAAATGGTTTTGGGTTTTAGAGATTGAAACTAAACCTCACCGAAGTGGATGATAAACCAGGACGGGTTGTTCTGTAGAACCTGGACAAAGGTCCAATAAAGCGAACCAGTCATGCGTCCCTCTGATGTTTGGTTAATATCTTTACCCAACAACAGAACTTCACTACAGAGACCAAAGTGTAACGATGTGACGCTGCTATCAGATCAGATTCACTTCAATAAAACGCAGAATGAAGAGCCGCCACTGAGCAGAACCGGGTCGTCTGGTACCAACCCCACATGTTGCTCAGTTCTGGAAAATAAAACCTGTGACTGTTTAGATAATCAAAACGTGGAAAAGAAGCAAAAAGCAGTAAAAATGTTCTGCACCAAAGCAGTGAGGTGTGCAGCTGACCTCTGGACTGCAGATCGGGTCGGGTTGGGTCCGGAAGATAAGATATGACACAAACACTGACAGAACATTCAGGTGGACCTGAACAAACAGCGGGCAGCAACCGGGTTCTGTCCAGGACGGGACCGCTTCGGATCCGGAGCAACAAGCAGCTTCCCATATTCATGACAACAAAACATCTAACAGAACCTGGGGGTTAGGGGGTTGCCGTGACGACCTGTTGAAATCCACCGGTTTCAGCAGGTCGTCACGGCAACTCAAACCCGGTTGACCTTCCTCTAATGAGGATCAAAGGGACAGTTTCGTACTCATGGCTGTTGGATTGCTCAACGGTAGCAACGTGTTGCTGCTGCTGGTCCATCAGGACGGAAACGCCGCCATCAGTCCACATGAGCGCAAACAGGAAATGCCTCGTATTCACGGAGCGGCCATGTTTGATCCACAGGGACGTTTCCTGTTTCACACAACGGAGTTTGGATGTTCAGTGAATCAAACTGGAAACCAGAGGCCTGGACTGATGAAGCACCAGTAACACCACTGGACTTCCTGGAGTCGCTGGGAGGAGGCGAAGCCTCAGTGCAACGCTTCAGATGTGGTTCCATGTTTTATTGGTTCGTGACTGAAATACAGAAAAGAATCATTTCTGCTGCAGTTTAATGTTTTCAAACCTGGAAAAATCTGGGTTTCAGTTCCGACCCAGCAGAACTTTGCTTTCTGAAAGGTTCTGACCCGGTTCCATTAGGACCTCTTCATTCATACAGAACTTAATTTAAGCAGAAAGTTCTGATTTTCAGCCAATGGGAACATAAAGTACCATGGTTCTAGAGTGGCCTAGTTAAAGTCCAGACTTCAGGAAAAAAGCAAAAGCAACAAAAATGTGCAACATTATTAATATTATTGTTATGATTAACTATCATTATGAGTAATCATCGTCGTCATGGCGATCAGGGCTCACCATGCGGCCGTAGATCTCAGAGGAGCTTCTGACGGCAGGCAGGATTTCCATCGGGACGTCAAAGAAACTGGAAACACAACCGAGTCCATCAAACCGGAGCTTTAAATGACTGGACAACCGGTCAGAACCGGTCAGTATGAGCCAGAACTGGAACCGGCCAGAACCGGTTCCAAATGAATAGTAGCCTGGCTGAGAAATGATCCCAGCTCCAATTTCAGGAGGATGAATTCAGTTTCCAAACTCTTGTGGGAAAATATTCCTGGCACCTAAAGCACCAAAACATTTCTGGGAAACCAATAAGCTCTGGATCTGAGTCCAGACCGAGACGGAACCACCTGGTTCCTGAGAGCCAGACCGGTCCAGGTTACCTGCAGAGCTCGGGGTCCCAGTCCAGGCTGTGGATGTCGAACAGCAAAGTGCGGCTGGCGTTGGACACGTCCGTGACGTGGACTCCCCCGTCTCGCCCGCCCGTCAGACTCTGTAGGAGAGAGAGCTCTTTGACTGGTGGGAATAAAAACCTGGAGCTGGAACCGGTGGCCTGTTGCTCCTACCCAGATGATCCAGGAGTCCACGGTCCCAAACATGGCCCGCTTACTCAGAACCGCCTGGCGCACCGCCTCCACATTGTCCAGCAACCAACGGAGTTTCAGTGCACTGAAGTAAGTGCTGATGGGGAGTCCGGTCTTATGCTGCCAGGCGAGTCCAGTAGAACCCAAAGGAGAACCAACAACAGGTTGACCTCAGGGGCGCCCTGACCTCTTGACATTTAGGGATAACGGTCCTACCTTCAGGTGGTTCTTGCTCCTGCTGGGAGTTTTGCTGATGAGTCTCTCCACAGTGGACTGTGTCCTCAGGTCCAGCCAGACTGCAGGACAGGCAGAACACAGAGATTAGAACGTCCACATGATCAGAGTCCGGCTGCTTCTGAGAGGTCAGCTAACCGTCTGCCACTTGGAAAAGTCTGGAGGCCTTAGCAGGAGAAGAGTCGATGTGGTCCAGTATAACGAGTCCAGTTTGATCTTTTTACCACCAGTTAAGGTAAAAACTGGTGGACTCTGTCAGTCAACTGAACCAAACCCACTGGAACCTCCATGTTTTCCTTGCAGCTATAGTTCTTTTGTTCTTGTGAAGGGTCTGACATAAGCCTATCCATCCTCCACCCTTGTCTCCATCTTGACTCTGGATCCGGGGTCGGGCTGTGGGGGCATCAGCCGCATGAGGAGGCTCAGATTTCCCTCCAGCCTCCAGGATCCTCCTGGAAGAGCTGGAGGAAGATCCCAGTGATTTTCCTCTCGGCGTTCCTAGAGAGGAAAATCGTCTGTCCTGGCAGAGGAAACTCATTCCAGTTGGTTGTATACACAACCTCATTCTTTTGGCCTCTACCCAAAGCTCATGACCACAGACCCGATTCAGCTCTGTCTTCACCATGACGAATCGGTACAGCGCCCGCTTCACTGCAGACTCCACCGATCTGCCTTCATGAGCTCAGAGATACTTAAACTCCTCCATCCTAAGGCCACCAACACATTGACTGGTCTACAAACACTGGGAACAGAATCGGTGACAAAGGGCCGTCTGGACGCGGTCCAGCTCTCACCGGAGCCCGACTTACTGCCGCTAATGAGGACCAAGCTCTGGCAGCGGTCACACAGGGACCAGCAGCCCATATCAAAAGGTCTTGCTGAGGAACATAGTCCAACACCTTCCCCAGGTCTACAAAATGGACATGCAGACTGGTTGGGTGAACTCCCAGAACTCTCCAGGACCCTGCTGAGGGTGTGGAGTTGGTCCAATGATCCATGAGCAGGATGAAAACCTGGTTTAGTAACCTAATGAACCGAAGAAATAAACCCAACCTAACCTTTATGAACCCAACCTGAGCTGGCTGTACAGCTGCTGACTAGCTCCATTGCTGATCCGGTCCAGGAGAAGCCAGGCCTCTGAAGGTTTTACTGGAACCAGTCCTTACTGGTTTCGTGTGGCTGGACTCACCGATGGCGTTGTAGAGCGGCTCTCCGGTCTCCTTGTCCCAGACCAGGGTGGTTTCTCTTTGGTTGGTCACCCCCACCGCTGCAGAGCAACAACAACAATGTGGACGTGGATGAAGCTGCAGAAACAGAACGGCAGCAGCGGCAGCGTCCAACCTTTGATGCAGGACACGTCCACGCTGAGCTGCGCCAGCTTCTGGCAGGTCTTCTCCAGACACTCGTGGACGGTGTCCATGATCTCCTTGGGGTCCGCCTCCACCCACCTGAGGGGATGATTGGTCCGCACATGTTCAGCATGTCTTTGCAGTAAGTCCAGGTCCTGGACTTACTGCAGTTCCAGTTGCTTGTTTCCAAGCCTCTACCCAAAGCTCATGACCATGAATGGAACTGGCTGAGGCCTAGTCCAAACATAGCCGATATTTTTATGTGCTTTGGCCTTTCATCCACCCAAAAACATCTAATATCACTAAGAATGATTATTTAGAGAAACTATGACCAAAGGAGAGGTGAGAGAAACCTCTGCATGTGTCTGTTGGGGAAACGCCGCATTCCAGTCCAATAATGCACCAATATTTCCAGTTACATCGTCTTGAGTTTTAATAATCCTATTTTCTAATTCGTTGAAAGTAGTTCAACCTACAGATGAACCTCCTGGCACCATGTTTGATTCCTAACAGGAAGTGTTGGATGTTTTGAAGGATTCTGATTGGCTGAATCAACCCTTAGCTCTACGCTGCCCCCTCTGGCTTAGAATGTGTAAACAACGCTCAGACTTGTGTGAAAGCATCTCTGTGAACAATGTCCTGAGTCTCACCCTTCTTTGGGGAAATGTTGCTTGAGCTCCACCTGGTGGTGGCTGATCAGCTGGGCTGTTTTAGTGTTGAACACCTGCAGAGAAAAGCAGCCAATCAGAGAGCAGAAAAGAAGGGCCTCGTTATCCTAACGGGTTCAGCTCCAGCAGGGCCTATTGGTGAATGGTGATGTAAACCAGAGTAGGAGAGGAGCCTCCATCTTGTCAACAGCCAAGATGGAGGCTCCTTTGGCTACAAGGACAAAATGTGCAGGCAGAGAGACGGGCAGCTCAGCTGCCAAAGGACCTCACACCAGCAAAACCTGGACCTTCAGGTTCTCATCAGTCCAGGAACCCGTCTGACTCCAACAGGAAGTGAGCTGCTTCACTTCCTGTTGTCAGATCACAGAACTAACCCCGCAAGCTTCTGCTTCACCAGCTGGACCCGGAGACCGACTGGTGTCACAAACCGGGCCCATGATGTCACCAGCACACCTCGCCACTGTCTCACTGTGCAAACGAGGAGGGCGGGGCCTTAAGCCGTCTGCCGCGTTCCACTGCATACGTGTGGATGATGGGCATCGAGCCGACCAGCACCAGCCATCCATTCGGTTCTGCTCCAGGAAACTGGGAGTCAACCAGGTCCCAGTTTGTTCCCAGTTTGGGATTCCAGCTGAGCTCCAGCATAATGATATAAAATCATTTTGCGGTTCATTTTTCTCTCCACCTGGTCTGCATTCTGATTGGCTGGTTCCTTCCTGGAGGCAGGCCATCAGCTGACATGACGTCATCCTCTCCTGCTGCCAAACGTTTCACTCTAACATAGAAAGTTGTCCTGGTTCAGTCCTGCTCAACCCTCCAGACAGCAGCTGGTAAAGATCCGGTTCTGGATCTGGTTCTGCTGGAGGTTTCTTCCTGCAAACAGGGAGTTTTTCTCTCCACTGTCGCCCCCTGCTGGTCAGGAGGCGTGACGCTCTGCCGGGTTTATTGATAGAAATTTTTAAAACTAGTTTAAATAAATATTGGATGTGAAGCAGCTGCTGATTTCATATCCTGATATCCAACAACGCATTTTTATGTCAAGCGTGGTTTTATAATTACTATGAGTTTTCTGACCCGGTTCTGGTTCTGTTAGTCCAGAGCAGCGGACTGGACCAGGAATGATTGACCAGCAGCAGGATCCCTGCTGACGTCATGAACAGTAAATGAATGAAAACTGAAAGTTTAAAAGCAGCAGAATGTGAAACCAGAGTCAGTTCGGTCCGGGTCGGTTCGGTTCGGTCCGGTCCACTCACCAGGAACCTGGTGGAGCTGGTTCCCTGGTCGATGGCAGCCGCCAGCGGGTCCATGTCTGCTGCTCGAGTCTGTCTGGGCTTCCTCTGCGCCCAGCGGGGGGCGGGCCGCCGGAACCGGCCGGAACCGCCCGGAGTTTACCGAACCGAATCCTGTTCCCTGCGTCGGGAGCGCGAGCTGCAGCAGAGAGGCGGGTCTGAGCACAACCCGTCAAATCACGTCAAGGTTGAAACAAGAAGCAAAAACACGAAAATGAATGAATGAATGAATGAATGAATAAACAAATAAATAAAAAATAAATAAATAAATAAATAATGAATGAATGAATGAATAATGAATGAATAAATAAATAAATAAATAAATAAATAAATAATAATGAATGAATGAATAAATAAATAAATAAATAATGAATGAATGATGAATGAATGAATGAATGAATGAATGAATAAATACTGCGACAGACTGGCGACCTGTCCAGGTGACCCCGCCTCTCGCCCGGAACGCAGCTGGAGAGGAACCAGCAACTCCCGACCCCGTTAGGGAGAAGGGTGACGGAAAATGGATGGATGAATAAATAATTAATGAATGGATGAATGAATGATGAATGAATGAATGTTGTCATTTTAAACTTTTCCTGCTTTTGTCTCTTCAGCTGAAAGTGAATTTCTGGTTCATTCCTGATATGAGACGTTTGCTGACAGTAGGAAAATCCCCTGCTGCTGTCAAATCTGGCAGATTACTGGATTAAGGATTTTTCTACTACATCACAATTTCTGAGAATTTGGAAACAGTTGGTGTTTATTTCCCAAAGCTGTGGGGAGGATCATGGGAAAATAATCTGTTATAACCTACAAAGAACAATTTAGCAAATCTTTTCAAACTTGATTGTGGGAGAAATAAACTTCATGTCCTGCTGCCAGCAGCTTCCATCCTGACATCAGCAGTGAAAAACTGTAAATTCACTCAACATGGTGGAAAACTGGTGACTGACTTTGTGGTCAGAAGAAAAACATCGATTCTCTTCAACGACACAAATCCGGGTCAAAAAACCCGAATTTGTGTTCATTGATTTGATTTTGCTTCTTTTCAGACATCAGCTGATTAAACTGCAAGTTCAAACCTTCACATGGTCACATGATCCGGAAACACCTCAACCAATCACAGTGCAGGATGCAGACACGCCCCTCCCCTGCTCCAGAACCTGAACCTGAACCTGAACCCGTCTGCTCCAGAACCTGAACCTGAACCTGAACCCGTCTGCTCCAGAACCTCCTGTGGTTCTGCCGCTCCGTCCTGACCCGACTCCGTCTCTGTAGTTGATCAGGATGAAATGAGAAAACGAGATTCGAACAAACTGGATCCATCAAACACAAAAATATTATAAACTTTGAGAACTACACACCATCAGGCTCTGCAGGAGGTTGTTGCAGTTAGTGGCGCCCCCTAGGGGTCAGGAGGGCTGTGGCCTCCGTATTGGAGATTTCCCAGCATGCATTAGGAGAGTGTCAGTCTGGGATTTTACCTCAGCAGAATCAAAACTCCCTATTTTAGTCGAAATGTTTTTCTATATTGATAACAATAGAAAGAATCATAGAAGAACAGAAACAGTTTCAGTGAATACAGGTGAATAATTTTAGGCTTCAAGAGTCTTTACAGCTGGAGGTCTGGAGAGTTTCTGCATTATGTTGTACTTCAGATAAAAACAGATCAAATTGAGGCTTTTTGTCAGAAAATGTGCATTTATGAATATAAAATTGAACTAGAATTAACAATAGATTAAATACATAAAATTGATCCTTATTAGCAGGACAGACATTGTAGAAACCAAGAAGTACATCTGTGTATAAAAGTGAGAAACTATGGAGGAAATGAGACTGAATAGACAGACGGTGGACCAGCGTCTCGGTGGACGAGGGCTCGGTGGACGAGCGTCTCGGTGGACAGCAGAGCTCCGTGTTCTGGTCCAGGTTCTGCTGTGCAGCACCGCTGGAGAAGTCTGAAGCAAACATCACCAGGTTTGTTGGTAATAAATCCAAACTGTTGTTGGTTTGATGCCAGAAGGAAACTGTGTCCAGCAGTGGGTCACATCAGGTGCAGCAGCAATGAAACAAGGATCTTCTATTCCTGTTTCTAGTGAAGCATTTAGAGGAGAAACAAAGTTGACCCACAGCAGACAGACAGACAGACAGACAGACAGACAGACAGACAGACAGCAGACAGACAGACAGACAGACAGCAGACAGACAGACAGACAGACAGACAGACAGACAGACAGACAGACAGACAGACAGACAGACAGACAGACAGACAGACAGACAGACAGACAGACAGACAGACAGACAGACAGACAGCAAGAGCATCAGAACATCTTCAGAGTCCAGAACAGCAGATCCACTGGGGGAACTGGGACCAGCAGGGGAGAAACGTTCAGAGTAAGACTTTAGGAGGAAAGCAATTGTTTTACAAAAATAATATTGGCTGAATAAGATTGATTGTTGTAAAGAATATTCTAGTTATTGCAGAAGAGAAAGAGTGCTGATGAAGACCTACAGGCCAGGAGCCTCTGACTGTGATCATCTGATGGTTTCAGTTTTTCTCTCATCGTTAGACTGAAGTACAAATGAAAGGCCACCAAGAGTAGAGAAAATATAACTAGGAATAAAATTCCACAAAGCGTCAGGGTTCAATAAAAACATCTGATCCGATTGATTTTAAATGTGAGATTTAAGGATAAATCTAAAAGTTGAAACCAGCTGAGTCTGCAGGGTTCAGGCCAGAGTCTGTTTTGTTTCTCCAGATTAAATTGTAGAGCATTTTATCAGTTTCACAGGAAGCAGCATTAAAGCTGGTGCAGCAAGTTAGCCTGGATATTCCTGCAGCTTTAGGTTGCAGGATTCTTCCTCGTAAAGACAGATCTCTTTGAAGCCAGTGGTTTCATTTATTGTGGGGTCAAAGTTCAGCTTGCATCTTTCTTTGGCATCTTTTGTGATAATTATACCAAGATAAGAAACTTGTGCTTTAACAGGAACGTTATGAGCGTCTGTCAGAAACCATGTCGTGTCGTCAGCAACTTCTCTGTCAGCAGCTGAGATGCCACAGATATTGTTCTCCAGAATAAATGCTGCAGGACGTTGGGCTGCGGTCAGGAATAAGCCGGCCCGGCCCGGCCCGGCCCGGCCCGGCCCGGCTTAACACAGCACTTACCTTTCTGCTAAAGAGTCTGAATAGATTTGATGAAATATTGCCCAAAACCAAATGTTTCTAAGGCCTGATACTGAAAGCCATGCTAGAGAGTCAAAAGCCTGATAAAAGTGTGGAAACAACATAATTGATCATTTATCATTTATCTCTGAATAGTCCAGTAGATCCAGCACTATAGGCTGATTGTGTCTGTGGGACATGAACCTGATTGAGATTCATCAATAATAGAACTGAGGGTTTCATTCTTCTGGCCAAAATAACAGAAAATCTTTATAGTCATTGTCCAGTAAACAAATAGTGTCCAGTTGTCAGTAACTCGTCTCCCAGCCTGCTGTGAATCATCAATACTCTCTGAAAGAGCCTGACAATGGAGGCACTTTACAGATTTCACTTGCTGGTTTCAGATGATGCAGCGCCACCAGATGGAGGGCAGGAAGGAAATGCAGCTCAGTTCGTTCTGCTGAACAGCATCAAGATGCGTAAAGTCCGAGTCCTGCAGGTGGATCCGGACGTTCGGAGCCAGTCGGTCACCAGGCAGTTCATTTGAAAAAACTTCCAGAAAAAACAGGAGGAAAGTGTGTCGTGTAAAAAAACTATTACCAAGCACTGTTCAGGTGAAATGACTCCGTCAGGTTTATTGATGAATTGTGTAGAACAAGACCGGTGGGTGGAGCTTCAGTAATGAAGCAGGTCAGCATGAAAAGCTCTGCCAGGCAGAGACAACTGGACTACAGTCTGGTTCTGATGCAGCTGTGGAAAACGTCCAACTGGTCCATGGAACCAAACAGCTTTTTCTAGAATAAACATATAGAAATACAACCAGCAGATGTGACCTTATTGTAATTTTCCACTTCAAGTGGATGAACAACCTGCAGCTAAAACTAACAACGTCCTTTAAATTGCATTTCAGACGTTTTACTGGACACTTACTTAGAAAGACAAGCATTCATATGTAAGGTCAGACATTATGGTTGTCCTCAGAGCGCTAACGCTGTTAGCCGCTAGCTCAGTGCCGAGTCCCGGACACAAAATATAATGTTCATTCATGGTAAAGAAGCTAAATAGATGAAACATAAGCTACCCAGCCACACAGACTTTGACTGTTCCCCACACAGTTCACAGTTCAGTTCAGATCGGAGCCAACAGTTGACCCACATTGGACCTGAATCCTACAGCGACTCCACACCAACGTACAACTCCTGCATGAACTGGGTTTACAGAAGCTAAAGAAATGATTTACCAGGAGATCCAGGCTCATAGACATAACATGGGTTAGCTTGTTGTTAGCTTGTTGTTAGCGGTAGCATCGTTATCATAGACTGATTACTTAAAATAGCACAGTTCCTTAGTCACCTGGCAGAGACGAGTCGACGGCCATTTAATGCTTCTTTTGATCCTAAATTTGACCCAACCTGAAGCTAAATGATTTTATTCTTTAGGCTTTTGGAAACGTTCTTCTGGCTTGTGGTGCAACATGAAGCCTGCAGCTCCAGGTGGTTCATTATGCGGTTCCCAAAGTGCGGGGTGCGCCCCCTAGAGGGGAACAGAGCATTACAGGCCGCAGGAAGCCGTATGGATGAATGAAAAATGAAACAGTTACACAAAAGTGTTTCACTGTAAAGATGGTTTGTCGTTCGTTATGTTGCAACCAGAATAAACTTCAGCGGAGTTTGAAAACAAAATATGTGTTCAGGTTAAGTCTGGTTGAAGACGTTGATTTTGTTTTGTTTTGGTGGGAGCAGGGGCCCAGAAAATCTTTGGGAACCACTGAGATAGTGAGTTATGTGGATCAGCTCGGCACCAGGTAAATCCTAGACATTACAGGAGTGTTGGGAACGGGGGTTTTGGGAACGGGAGTTTTGGGAACAGGGGTTTTGGGAACCGGGGTTTTGGCTCTTTATGTTGCCTGCTGCTTCCTCTTCATCCACTAGATGGTGCCTACAGGCTGCTACACCTTCAGGGCTGACTCAGATCTGCACACCTGTGATTCATCACCTGATCATCCATCAGTATTTGAGGAGCTGCTTGCACTTGGTTGCCTGAGTGTTTGCCAGTAATGGTACTCTGAAAGGACTTCTAGTAATTAATCCTTGTTGCCTCTCAGGTGTTTCCTTGTGAAGCCTGACTTCTGTCTTTCTGGATTTCTCCCCTCGTGACGCCGTGGATCGTTTCCCCCTGGTTGCCCGAGTTCCTTCTTCGCCTCTGCAGATCTTCAATAAACCGTTCCTGGATTCTCAGCCGGCCGGCCGTCGCTTCGCTCCTCTTGCCTCCAGAACCCGAACTTACCTGTCCGCCCTCCACCGCAGCTTCTCCAGCTACCTGCAAAGAACCGAGTCCCGGATCGCTTGGAGGGCGTCCACAGAGACCAAACCCTGGAAACCACGATATCGCCCTCCTGGCTGAAGTCCAGCTTCATCTCAAGTAAGATCAGTCTAATTCTTCCTGAGTTTCCACTTTCCAACACCCTCAAACTCACCATCTCTTCCTCACTGCTCTTCTGGCTGCCAACCCCAGGGACAAGAAGTGCAGTCTCACTGTTCCTCATTGTTAAAATAAACTGTATTAATCTGATCATCTGTTGTCCTGGTGGTGGTCTGTATGTGGGTAAAGACATTAGGACCCAACAAGTCTTTTTTATTGAGATAATAAGGATCATATTCTAAATATATGCATATTTTCTGGAGCTGCCTCGGCTGTTTCAGCCCGTTTTGGGCATCAGCTGTTGTGATCAATTTTGCTTTGTTCCCCTTCTGTCTGAAACCCGGCAATAAAGACATAAAATGTGCTGCTATTGAGAAGATCTGCTTTATTCCGACGAGAACGAGAAACAGAAAACATGCACAAAACTCTGCTGCTTTACAATCATTGTTTCACTAAAATAAACGGGACGTATTTAGAGAAGAAATGACCAGGAGCAAAGCAGAGCGGCTAAGAGGCGCAAACAGTCTAACTACAATACCACAGAAGAAGAAATGATCAAATTCACTTTCACATGCAGAAACTCTGTTGGGTTCTTCAGGCCGGGTCGTCACGGGTCTCTGGTTTGCTGGGTTCTGGTCTGGTTCTGGCTGCAGTCTTGGGTTTCTCCCTGTCCAGAGCTTTTTCCATCTCGGTGTAATAATCCAGGGCTTTCCTCACCGGGTCGATGATGTGCTGCTGTGGACGGACAGACCGGTCAACGCTACAGCCGACAGACCCGACAGACCACCTAACGGAGCGCCCAGTGTTTCATGTTCTCACCTCCAGGCAGGGGAAGAGGTTGGCGAGCTCCATGAAGAGCGGCAGCAGGACGAACCTGATGAAGCCGATCTGAGATGACGGTTTGGTCACTTTGTCTCTGTCCATGAAGGGACTGACTGGAAGACCCTCCAACTTCTCCACGTCACTCTGAGGACAAAAACTGCTTGCTTCAGTCTACATCTCGGCGCAGCAGCCATGTTCTCTGAAGCGTGGCATAAAACCAGAACTTGTCCAAAGCTACAGATGAACCACAGCTCAGGGAGTCTGGTGTTAGTTAGTTAATCTGCCTGAGAAAAATGTCAACCTGTAGTGTACCTCCCCTAATCTGCACACCATAGATTATTCTGCAGACCTTCCTCCTCCTCCTCTTCCTCTTCTGGCTCATTGAATATTCAGCCGTTCCTTTGATCTGCAGCTCTATTCATATTGAGATCAATGTGATGCTGAGCATCCAGACTCTGAAGCGTCACACTGGCTATTTGTTTTCCATGCACAGCGGCCATGTTGGATCGGAAACCTGGGTGTGGCTCCTGCCTCCAAATTACTTCAGGTGGCGCTCTTTGTGTTGTGCTGACTAGTTTAGCCTAGCGTAGCCGCCTGAGCCAAGTTTATTTGTTAGTCTGCTAAAAATGGCCTCATTTCAGCTCAGCCTATCTAAACATGCCATGGATTATATAAGAGTAACATTAACTCTTGCTTCATCAAATTAAAACTAATTTAGTTTGTTAGATTATCTAATTTTAGTTTTGATTAGCATAGCGTAGCCCATCTTTTAGCATGCAGATCATTTTTATGTTTATCTTAATGGGATAACTTTACTTACTCTATTTTGTATTTATTTTACCTCAGTTTAGGCCAACTCACCAGAGATTAAAAATGTGTCTCACTTTAGTTTAATGTAGCTACAATATTCTGGTGCAGGGGTCAAACTCCTGTCCTGGGGCCACTGGGTCCCCGCAACCTTTAGCTGAGCCTCTGCTGCCCCTGAATAGAATAACGAGTCATTAAGGCTCTGCAGATCTGAGCTACACAAGGAGGAGGTCAGAAAGCCGTTTCATTCCAGCGTTTTGTACCTGTGGCTCACCAAACTGCAGGACAGCCAGCGGCGCTCCAGGCCTGGACTTTCAGACCCTGGTTTAGATCATCTAGGTTCCTGTAAATTAGCTAGGCTAACCGAAGCCTGGTTAGCCCATGTTAGCTTTGTGAATTAGACCTAAACTTAGGTCAGCTAAACTAAAATAAACCAAACTAAGATTTTCTTTCAGTTTTGTGGTATTAATTTATTATTTTCAATTTACTTTAATAGAGTCAATTCATCACAAATGTCATCACTTTTGGCCAGTAGCTACAATATCCTGTGGCCCTTTAATGGTTCAGTGGCCAGTTAAAGGGATAATTATTAACACCTATTTGTGTTGGCTTGGTTGCATTTAGCTAACCTTGTGTGGCTAACCTTGTTTTAGCTAAGTTTGTTTAGCTAAGCTTGCGTAGCTAAGCTAGTACAGCTGCCTGCCTCAGTTTGTTTTCACGCAGCTAAACTTTATTTGCTTCAGAAAGCCTGGACAACCAAAGCTGTACTGTCAGTATTTATTAGATAGCGATAATATTCAGCTGAAAGGTATTTTGATAATTGCACGCAGCCTTCAACTGAGGCGTTTTTGCTTCTGCTTACACTGAGTCCAGAGCATGAAGCGGGCCGATGCGGTACCTGGTTGAAGAACTCCTGCAGCAGACAGTCCAGCCATGGCTCGGCCACCTCCATGGGCCGCGCTTCGTTGGAAATGTCGCTCACTTTGATCAGGATCATCATGAGCTGCTCAGAGCCACAAAAACACATGGGAATTTGGAGGAAAATGAAATATTTTTGAAAGTTTGAATATATTTGTAGATTTTTTCCATTAGATAACTTTGGCTTGTTTGACTAGGACTTTATGAAAGATGGGTCTGTTTACCATAAAAACCGTCATTTTGAAAACACAGAAGTCTCAGATCACAGATTTTATTTCTGAAATGAAATTTGGATCCGTTTTAGCCGAGTCTGTTTCTGAAGATTTCTTTAAAACAAAAGGGATTTTCCATCAACTTGTACAGGCTCATTCATGTTAGCTTGTTTCTCAGCATATTAAATGTTTCTGTGACTAATGCAGCTGCTTAAAGTGGAGAAAGTTTCCCCTGCATGACAACATTTCTCATTTCTCAGCTTGGATGTCGTGACCATCCGCTTTGTTTCCCTCCTGGTCGTGTCTGGTCGCTCTCACCAGGTCTTTGTGTTCCTTGTTGGTGAAGTCAAAAGCAGGCAGGACGGACTTGAACTTGTTCAGAATCTCGTTGTGTCTCGTCATGTCGGTGGCCAGGATGCATCTGCAGGTAGAACACAATCTGAACCAGGAACTGGAACTGGAATCACACTGAGCTCCTGAAGATCATCTCACTTGATGATTCCCTCTCTAATCCGTTTGTACTGATCCAAGGACAGATTCCTGAAGATGTTGCTCTCTCTCTGCCAAACAAGGAAGAGCCTGGTTACTGATGGTGGTGGTCAGCTGATTCCAGCTGGAAGCGGAGGACGGCGGTCTCACCCTCTGCAGGATCTGAAAGGCCACGGCGCAGTGGTGGTTCTCCAGGGGGGAGATGTCGTTGTAGCGCAGAGCCAGTTCGGTCCGCGCATTTATCTGCAAACGAAAGGAAAGCATTCAGCTGAAGCTGAAGTCGAGCCGCTGCCGGACAGAGACGCGTCCACCTGGTAGGCGTTGTTGTATCCGGTGTGGTCAAGGTCGTGGCAGACCGCAGAGGTCATCATGATGAGCAGGTCGATGGTCTCCAGTTTATTCCTCAGGTCGGTCAGCCAGATCAGCCCGTACATCTGAACAGAGAGACGACCGTGAATCCGCTGGTCTGGGGGCCACTGTCGCCATGGAAACGGCCCTTGAACCGCAGGGTCTCACCATCTGGGTGACGCAGAAGCAGTGCTTGAAGTTGTGAAACGGGATGTTGTTGTATCTTCTGTAGACCTCGAACAGGAAGTGCTGCAGAGCTTCAGGCTCGATGTTGAAGGAGGAGATGAAATCTAAATCTGTGAACATGACCTGCAGCAGAACCATGATCTCTGCGTCCTCCCACTGCCTGGAGACACGAGCGGGACAGACAGGAAGACATGGAGTCTGAAGTCCTGCCATCATGAGAGGACGGCCCAGCAGGTTGTCCTGTTCTCTGAATGCGGAGCCGACGTCATGCGGTCAGACAGTCTGTTCAGGTGACCAATGTGCGGGTCAGGTAGTCATCATGCCAGGGAGCAGCTGGTCTTCGTTCTCCTGGAGCCTCCAGAGCCTCCAGAGCCTCCAGAGCCTGGGCTCTGCAGACCGTCTTCCTCTTCAGGCCCATTGAATATTCATCCCTTCCTTTGATCTCTATTCACACTGAGATCAATGTGATGCTGAGCAGCAAAGGATCAATAGCTGCACCGCGTTGTCCTCCATCGCATCATCATCATGACTACAGCTTTGATCCGACACTCACCAGTTATCGAAGGTGGGGGTCTTCAGGTACTGCCTCAGTTCCTCTGAGACCTCCAGGCAGCTGCAGCAGGACGTCAGAGACCCGTCAGACAGACAGCAGAGAGTCTGCGTGGAGAAGCAGCTCCCTGTCCAGGAAGACTCACCTCATCTGCAGGACCTTCTCGCGGACCTGCTCCACCTCCTCCCTGGTCTTGTGCAGACTCCTCTTGTGGTAGAACGGTGACGGCTGGTGCGGTCCCTCTGAGAGGTCTTTGTAGAAGCCCAGCCAGCTGAGATGCTCGACACTCTGGAACCGAGGAAACGGATCAACCAGCCCAACATCAAACCATCGGTCAGGGTCAGAGGTCAGAAAACAGCATGAGCTGATACCTCCAGCTTGTCCCGGAAACAGTCCACCTGTTTCTTCATCTCCAGCACGACGGCAGGCGTCTCTGCAGCCGCAGACAAGACCTTCTTCTCCAGGGCCTGCAGTCTGGGACAGATCAGCACATCAGCCTGCAGCTGCCGTCCAGCCAGGATCCCAGATCATTCCGGACGTTTGCTACTGGACCGTCTACCTTTTCTCCATGGATGACAGATCGAATCCCAGCGCACCGGCAAGCTCAGCGCCTGCAGGGAGAAGGAAACAGATGACCACCAGGTGGCGCCGAGCGCAGCTGGAGCCTCACGGTGTTAGCTTACCTAGCGGCGGCTCGCTGTTGCAGTCGGCAGCTACCACCTCCAGCCTGTAGCGGGAGGCGGGGCTGTTGGGCTCCAGGCCGGGGCAGATGTTGACGATGTTCCCTTTGGGGTTGTAGAGTTTCAGGATGTCGTGAGGTCCGGCCTCGGCTGCACAGCGAAACAGATCTGAAACAGCAGGTCGTCCGTCCATCTGTCAAACATGTCAGGAGTGGAGCTTCCAGCTATCATAGAGGTGAAAGGTCAAGGGCAAATTGTTCACCATGTATTGTTCTAACCCTAAGAGACAGGTGGAGAGGTATCTGTCTGTCCGTCGTTCTATTTACCTGTCCAAAGACGTAAAACAGAAACCTTCAGCACACTTTTATACATCAGCTCAACACAGTTTCTACATTTCATATGTTCTGAACTTGACCTTTGAACTTGACCTGTCTCTTTGCTGGATTCTCCTAAAATCCTGAAGGAACCAAAAACTCAGGATTCAATATAAACTCAAAGTTTGATGCAGATCAACGTGACGGTCTCTTGTAGACCCGATAACGCCTGGCAGACCTGACGGTCCGGCGCAGACAGAGCGCAGAGCCTGGAGCAGAACTGAAGCTCCTGAAACGATCAGAACCCCAGACTCTATCTGCGGTTCTGATCCAGACTCTTGATCGGTTAAACAGAACCTTTGGTCTGGTTTATTCCCAGATAGCAGGCGATTGTAATTCAATATTGAATTATAGTTTCTGGTTGAAGTCACCAATAACCAGCGCTGAAGTTTCACTGAGTCAAAGTTATTTTGTGGTCGAACTCCAATGAATGAAACGTCGACGTCGGATCCAGAGTTTTCCACTCTGACCTCCGGTTCATTCACAGGTTTTGCTGAATGGCAAACATTCAGGTCAGTTTGTCTGGAGTTGTTGGGAAAAACTGATTCCGTCATTTTAACAGAGCAGCATCATAAATGCTGCATTGTGCTGCAGCTTGATGGGTGAATGTGATTGTATGTGGACTAACATTGAGATAAATCTGAATGAATATTCATTATTAATATCACTGAGTGAACATGGGAGCCCAACGCTTTGTGATTGTCCTCTAGCCAGGACACTATTTAACGTCTCCACGTCTTTCACAACGGTTCTGATGTTAATCGTCTTCCTCACTCTGATCCGTGTTCAGCTGCTGCTTTGGCCCAGAGCCGCCCGACTGCAGGGAAACGTCCGCCGGGTCGGCCCGACTCGGCCCGGGTCGTACGGAACCAGGCTGGACCTCATGGATGCTGCTCTTCATGTTCTGACTGTCAGCAGGAGTCAAATATGTTTGCAGATCTATTCCTGTTTTCTTGCATAAAATGCTACATTAATGCCAGGTCAGCATTGTTACGCTTGTAGAAAATCATTTACAGATGATCATGAATGCATGATAGAAACCTGAACCATAAGACTGAGTGTCCAACACCAGTGAAGACGTTATGATGCAGACCTGCCACAGCAAACATGCATCAATCAATATTATTGATTCAATATGAAATCAACCAAACCTTTCAATATGGACTCGTCTTGTGCTACCTGGGTTCAGGTCGCTGCTGCCATGGCAACAGTTTGACTTTTCCTTAATGAACTGAAAGAAGCAGAAAAACCAAACAGATGAAAACTCCAGACTGACCTTTGACCTCCTGAGCCGGACAGTCTCCTGGGAACTCGGCCCGCTCCGGGATCCCGTTGACGGTGAAGTGAATCGTTTTGGACAACATGTTGCTGCAGCGGGAGCTGCTGCAGTCTGATCATGATCCCAGAGCGACGCTGCCTCCTCTTCCTCCCCTCCTCTTCATCCCTCCTCTTCATCCCTCCTCTTCCTCCCTCCTCTTCCTCCCTCCTCCCTTCCTCCCTCCTCTTCCTCCCTCCTCTTCCTCCCTCCTCTTCATCCCTCCTCTTCATCCCTCCTCTTCCTCCCCTCCTCTTCATCCCTCCTCTTCCTGTGTCCATGTCTCCATATTATTAGGAAGTTGTAATAAAGTCAGGGCTGCGCAGAGACCTTTCAGGGTCCAGGGTTCAAAGTTAAAAAAGGGAACATTGAAGAAAAACATTGAACAACAACATAACAATAACCCATATTGATCAGTAACCAATCACTGCCAATGCAAAGCAAATGTCTATATTTCTCTATTAGAAATAAAGTTTCCGTTTCTGCTGCTGATCTGAGACTGGAGCTGTTCAACAGACCAGAGGAGAGAAGGTCAAAGGTTATGAAATAAGAACATTTCCTGCCATTTTACTAATGAAGCCCTAATAATATCTATTTAACCTCTAGAACAACTTTGCTGCAGATGATTACAAAGCTCAAACGGTTTAACTCTATATAATGTTTTCTATGTTAGCATCTCTAGATCTAGAATTATAAGACTGGGATATCAAGGCAGTGAGAACTCAGTAGCTGCAGCTGGGGGCCCTTCAGGGGCCTCCAGACATTCATTAAGATGAAGCTTCTTCCTGTCATGGCTCCTGAGGAGCAGCAGGGGGCGCTGTTCTTCTAAAAACCTCCAGGTCAGAACCAGTGGCCAGATGGAAATGGTCACTGGTTTTTCCTCATGGTCTGTTTAGATAACTCAGAACTGATTTTGTTAAATATAGATGGTTATAATAATGTGAACCAGAACAAATGATTGCTGGAGGAAACATCCCTAAACTCAGATGACCTGAAATCATTTTACTCAACACAATATAGTCGTTTGTGAAATCAATTTACCCAAACAAAATATGGAACAATTTCTGCAATGAACAAAATCCAGCTGACGTGAGGCGTCATCTTAATCCCAACTGGACGAAGTTTTCATGGTTTGGTTCAAATAGCAAATCAAGAATTGATTATTGGCTCATAACAAATGAATTATTGACCAATGAAATCAACTCAGATATTTCTGCTGCTCCATTCATCAAAGTCTTATTTCCTCACAAATAAAACCTCAAAACTGGAAATCAGGTACAATATTGGAAAATGAACTGCAGTCTCCTTAAAAATGACACCAATGCCAAAAAATCAAAGAATTAATCCAAAATATAAAAGATCCTGGAATTTAAATAGTCCTGCTCAAAAATGGGAATACCTGAAGTGATCAATTTTCTCTCATTCAGGAAACAAATTTAAAAAAAGAACTACGTCTTGCACAACAGCTAAATATATATTGCAATAAACTGAACACAAACAAAATCTGAATCCTCCAACCTGAACAAGATGAAATGTTTATCCAAAATGTTTCATTACATCAAGAATGAAACGGATCCAGCAGGAGAAAAAACGCATCGAGCAGACACCCTAACCCCTAACCAATAGCCCTAACCCCTAACCAATAGCCCTAACCCCTAACCAATAGCCCTAACCCCTAACCAATAGCCCTAACCCCTAACCCTTCGAAGACAAAAAGCTTATGAAGGACTGAACAAACGCCGCTCTCTCTGCCGACTCGTCTTGTACTTCCCTGTGCTGTAGCAGCTGCCACGCAGCGTCTGTGCTGCTCGCTTCTCCTCTTAGGTCCAAGCTGGTACATTAATTTACATTAAATAGAAAGGTGGATCAAATCAAAAATTGCACTTCCAGAATCTATTTCTAGAGATATGGTAACTTTTGGAGTGTTGTTGAAAAGCAAAACAATAGAGCTCTGCTGTAATATTTTGTCTGGCAAATTGTTTTATTCATAAACTGAGCTAAGATCATCTGCAGTTTTTAACATGATCTTAATCTGAATTCAAGTTCCATTGAAATCTCTGAAATGTGTTGAATGTCTAAAAACGTGACTGATTAAATGGAACTGGCGCCAAGCATGTTAGCCCTGAAATATGGATTCATTTGTTGCTATTTTAGTCATTATTAGTTGATATTTTTCTTTATTAATGTTACTGTTGTATTCCCATTTCTTAACCTGCCTGTCTTTGCAGTTTAAATAAAGTTTATTAAAGAAAGAGAATGACATCAGTGGCGGAAATGCGTCAGAAACACGTGATGGCGGAAGTGTTCCCTCTTCCGTCCGCTGCAGGAGAGAGGAGGAGAGGGTCCAGACTGACAGTGGTCCGTCCCCGCCCCTTTCTGCAGGCTGCAGCGAAGTGTACTTGGGCCTGCAGGGGGCGCTGTGACGCAGCTCCGCATCACCCTGCGCTTCCTGTCGCCTCGGATGCAGCACGTGTTGAGGAGGAGCAGCGCGAGGAGCTTCGGAACCGAGTGGACCTGGAGATAAAGTGGTGAAATGACCGAGAGCAAAGCGGAGGCCGCGTCGCAGCGGCCCGGAGAGCTGCTGGCGCTGAACCCGGAGCTGGAGGCCGAGTTCAAGAACAAGGTCCGCGAGGTGAAGAAGAAGAACCGCGGCGGGAAGGTGAGCACGACCAGAACCGACCTCCGGTTTGGCCCAAAGCATCTGGGTCCGGGTCAGCAGAACCGAGTAATAAATTAGGAAAACAAATTCAATAGTTTCAGGAACTTTATCTCATTACATGGTTAATTTCACACAGACGAGATTTCCAGCTCTTAAATCTGCGGTTCCGGTTCCTGTTGATTAAACAAATACACAAAAACAGGTTTTAAAAAAACCCTGTAGAACCATGGGCGGCCCTAAAAGGGGGCCAGCAGGGGCCCAGTCACCAGAGCCCTAGATCAATTTCTCATGATGATATGAACTGGCAGCATCCTGAGAACAAGTTTTATTTTTACCTTCACAGTTTTAGGGAACTAATGAATCAGGTTGAAGGTGTTGCTCTGAGTCAAGCAGAAAGTCAGTGGGGGGTCAGCAGGTCAGCAAACCTCCTTCAGGTTGAATGCAGCAGCTTGGATGAAACCAACATGTCTTTTAGTTTAAGATGTCTCACCTGTGTCATATGACATCACTTCCTGTTGGTTTCTTTGTTCTCCAGGGGAGCTGTGTGACTCCAGGTGTGGTGTATGTCAGCCATCTTCCTCTGGGGCTGTTCGAGCCACAGCTCCGGTCCTACTTTGAACAGTTTGGGACGGTCCTGCGCCTGCGGCTGTCAAGGAGCAAAAAGGTCAGAAAACAAGAACGGCTCAGTGGGACTGAGGGACACGTCCGGGTCCACCCGGAGGGACACGTCCGGGTCCACCCGGAGGGACACGTCCGGGTGGACCCGTACCGCCGCTGATTATTGGCCCTGACTGAAAATGGTCTGAGGTTGTCTCTGGCTCTGACTGGGTCCAGGCCAACATGATTCTGGTGCATTGATCTTACCGGTCGCCCCGCCTGTGGTCCAATAGAACCACCAGAACCTCCGGATCTGGACCCGATCTGGACCAGCTGAGCCTTTTGATTCTGTTTTATGACGTGCCTTGCTGCTGAAACGTGCTATGCAAATCAAATTTGATTGATTTTAAATAGGAGTGTTTTAAATAGTAGTACCCGTAGCCATGGTTACCTGAAGCTGCCTGTTGTGGTTACTGTAGCAACAGGGAATGATGATGTCATCTCTGTTGCAGACCGGCGGCAGCAAAGGATACGCCTTCATCGAGTTCGAGAGCAGCGAGGTGGCCAAGATCGTCGCGGAAACCATGAACAACTACCTGATGGGGGAACGGCTCATCAAATGTGAGTAGAACCAGGACCGGGCTCGGGTTCAGGTTCTGGTTCTGATCCGGTTCCCTCCACCTATCCAGGCGAGGTTCTGCCTCCAGAGAAGGTCCACGAGAAGCTGTTCGTCGGGTCCCAGAAGATGTTCCGCAGGCCGACCCGGCCCGCCGTGACCCGGTACAACCGGTACCGCTCGACGGAGCAGCTGGACGCCATGACCCGCCGCCTGCTGAGGAAGGAGTCGCGGCTGCGCAGGAAGCTGGCCCGGCAGGGGGTCCAGTACGACTTCCCTGGATTTGTAAGTGATCTTGAAACCGGATCAGAGTCTGTTGGCTCCAGGTCAGTGGGCCTGTGGTTCTTTCCCTGGTTCGGATGCAACTTTTCTTGTGGAACCAGTTTGGTTCTGAAGTTCTGGTTCTTACCGGTTCTTCCTGTTCTGGTCCAGGCGGCCCAGAAGAAGTCGACCTCCGCCATCCTGGACGCTTCGTCCTGCAGCGATGTAAGTCCGGCCGCCGGTTCTGGACACGCCGGTCCTCTGGCCCGTACTGAAAATGGCCCGGCGCCGGTCCGTGGCTCCGGGTCAGATAATCGGGCCCACATGAATTCGGGGCGTAAAGCTGATTGGCCGCCTGCTGGTGGTGGCGCCATGAAACCCACGCCCCCACATGACTGGTTACCATGACGACACAGATGAGTCACCATAGCAACTGGATCATCAATCAATATGATTGATGTGCATTGATAGTTTATATATTTGGTAAAATGTTCCTGGTGATTAGTTGGTCTGATGATTTTATGACATTGATCTCTTTGATCTTCCTCGGTGCTGGTTCTGATCAACCTGACTCCTCCTCTTCCTCAGCAGACCACGCCCATCTGTACGCCGTCCTTCCTGGAGAGGAGGAAGTCCACGGTCGTCCTGGACGACGAGGAGGACAGTGAGATCATCCTGAAGATGCCGGCGGCAGAGGAAGACGACGATGATGATGATGAAGACGACTGCAACATGGAGGAAGAGGAGGACTCTGACAGCTCTGAGGACGAAGAGGAGGCCCAGTGAAGGGTTTCAGTATTTTAAGGTGGACTGGGACAGTTTCTACCTCCAGGCTGGAGCCAGAGCGACCCGATTGGTCCAACAGAACCGGGCTGGTCCAGGCTGGCTCTGCTTCCTGCTTTGTTATTGTTATTGCTATGATGAAGAATGTGTTCTTGTCAGTCCGTTAGAGAATATTCTCTAATATTGCAGAGGACAAGCGGACCGGTCCAAAATCTGGGCCTGATCCGGACCAGCCAGGGAAAACATGGGCTGTGTCACATGACCAAACACGGACCGCATGACCCCCCAAATCCCCCAAACCTCCCAAACAAACTGACCACATGTTCCCTGCTGGTCAGCTGGTGATCCACTGGATCAGTCAGAACCTTCTGGGCCGTCTCAGTCATGATGCTGGTCCAATGAACCCAGACGGATGTTTTCAGACCTATAAGCTCCAATCTGCTGCAGTGCTAACACCTGCGCTAATACCGGCGCCAGCATTGGTGCTAGCATTAGTGCTAACAATGGCACTAACAGCAGTTTATGGTTAAGGCAGCTGGACGTCGCTCTGCTGTGAGGCGGGTTTTAGCAGGACAGAACCAAAGAAAGAAAAACAGAACAATATTTCAGTTTAATAACTGCTGGTCAGATCCCTGATCGACCAGATGGATCCTCTCAGTTTGGCTCAAGCTTCATTATTAATTCATTGTTAAAGAATAAAACTGTTTCTGTGACACTTAATTACATAAGGAATTGATTTCAAATTGTCTCCTGGGTAACTGATGTAGGCCTTCATTCCCCTGTAGGCCTTCATCCCCCTGTGGGCCTTCATCCCCCTGTAGGCCTTCATCCCCCTGTAGGCCTTCATCCCCCTGTGGGCCTTCATCCCCCTGTAGGCCTTCATCCCCCTGTAGGCCTTCATCCCCCTGTAGGCCTTCATCCCCCTGTAGGCCTTCATCCCCCTGTAGGCCTTCATCCCCTGTAGGCCTTCATCTCCCTGTAGGCCTTCATCCCCTGTAGGGGTTCTTCTGAAGCCACAGAGGAATCCAAACGAGCAAATGTTTAATCATATATTGACTCAAATTAGTTTACTGTCCTTTTTTTCTTCTTATAAATAAAAATTGTTGCAAATATGCGTAAATATTGTGCATTTCTTCTTTATACGGAAACCGAGTCAAAGCTACAATCGGGCTCATAAATCTGGTTCTGAATGATCCACACATGCGCAGTCGGCCCTGGCCGCCAGGTGTCGCCAGAGTTCGCGCTGCCGAGCGGCCGCTTCTCCATGCGACAGTTCTGCAAGTGCCAACATCATCTCTGGATGGACTGCGCGTGCGCACGCCGATCCCAGTTCTTGTCCTTCAGGCAGCATTCCTGCTGGAGAGTTGATAGAAAGGCGGAAAGAGGAGCGGTTTGAGGCCGCGGACTGAAGCTGTCCTCCCGGAGCGGAGAGCGGGCGGCCCGGAGAGTCTGCGGCGGGAAATGGTGAGTGTTAACTGGAACGATGAAGCTGCTCCTCTTCGGCCCTCCCGCCCCCAGTTTTCTTTTGTTGCTGCGAACTGACGTTTCATTCAAAGGCAGCTAGCTGTCGCTGGGTCGGCTGCTTACTGCCGGGCTTCCCGCTGGGAAGGCGGCCGCAGAGGCTGAAGGCAGGCGGGAGGTTCCACGGAGGCTCCCGGAGCGGAGCCAGGGCTGCCCGCGGTCCGCTGGGGGCGCGGAGCCGGGGAGGATGCGGCTAGCTGGAGCTAAGCTAGGCAGGGGGAGGTCTGGTGCACCAGGATGGAGATCCAGACAGCATCATGTGACACTGCAGCTTTATCTAGCCAGAACCTGAACCAGAAACTGGTGCTGTCTGCTGCCTGGGGCTTCAGGGTGAAATTAACTCCATGCCAGGGTGGAAAGACATCAGCAGCACCTGGTAAACCCTAAGATGCCCCACCTGGTAAACCCTAAGATGCCCCACCTGGTAAACCCTAAGATGCCCCACCTGGTAAACCCTAAGATGCCCCGCCTGGTAAACCCTAAGATGCCCCAGGCCCCAAGTCCCACTTGTCAGAACTGGATCAGAACCACAGAAATGGGTTCCTGCTGCTCGTGTCCTGGTGTGCTGGTGGTCCATAGAGGGAAAGCTGCTCAGGATGCAGATGTTTTTAGGGGAAAGTTGAGTGGAAGGAAGAAATGCTAGAACTAGTAGCAAAAGCAACAGCCTGATTGACTAATTTTTTTAGCCATGTTTGTCATGGAGCCCTCCAGGGGAAAAGATTTTTGTTTTGAGTTCCCTTGCAAAACTTTTGCGTTCCCTCGCAATGATCTACTGATCAGTTATGAGGCATAATTGAATTCTGTAATCCATTCTTACAGCGGCCGCTGTACTTTCTACTTTAATATAAGGTTATGTGAGGTTTTTCCATGAATGTTGATATTTCGTTGTGAAATATCTGAAGTTTTATCTTTTTCTTTAGGATAGAAAGGCACCATAAACCTGATATAAACAGAAACCTTCCGTCAGGAGGAAATAAATAAAAATAAACCTTAACTTGGATTATTTCTGACTTATTATCGCAGGGTAATAAATCATCTGACAGTTTTCATTGTGTCTGTTGTGATCTAGTCTGAATGTTTTAAAGAGCTGCTTTCATGTTCAGTTTCATCTTAAACATGCAATAAATAAATTGATTTTCAATGAGTGTTTTGCACCAAAGAGTTAATAATAATAATAATAAACATATTCGAAAAGAGATACAAGTAGCAGACTGGAACACTGGATGTGGAAAAGCCCAAAAGCAGTCAATCAATACAAGAATGAAACTCCTTCAATACAAGTGGTTGATGAGAACTTGCATAATTCCAGTCAAATTGAACCGCTGGGCACCGAACATCCCAGATATCTGCTGTAAATGTCTGGTTGGGAGGAGTACTCTGTTGCTGTCCGAAGTTACTGCAATATTGGAACTTGGTTACCAGTGTTGTATAGTAACGAAGTAAAAATACTTCACTACTTTACTTAAGTATATTTTGGAGTACTTCATACTTTCCTCGAGTATGAAAATTTTTGATAACTTTCACTTTTACTTCACTATATTTCCGAACTTAATTGCATACTTTTACTCCGATACATTTTCAATGTGTGGTTTAGTTACTCGTTACTGTGACGGAGGAGCGTCAGGAGTTACGACCTAATTAAAGAGCCGCGTTAACACAAACACACACACACACACACACACACACACACACACAAACACACACAAACACACACAAACACACACAAACACACGCAAACACACACAAACACACACAAACACACACAAACACACACAAACACACACACACACACAAACACACACAAACACACAATCGCTAACTTCCGTTTTGTTGCAGTTTAAACTGGCGCGGTTCATCGTGGGTCACACGCGGTGTTCCCGCTTCAGTTCACATTAATCCTTATCTGTCATTTTCAAACATTTTCCCGGCTTTATTTTCAATTAGCTTTATTGTTTCCGGATCGTGACGCACCGAGAGAGAGTTGCGCGATGTGGTGACGTCATCAGAACGTACTGAGTGTTGGCTGTTTCATGGATTATTGTATTTTTTGATTACAAGTTTATTTATTTTTTTCTCTTGTTAATTATTTAAACCTTGTGGTTTAGTTAAAGCTCCTAATTTTCTTAACTAAATGATGCTGCAGGTTTATCTATTAGCAGGTTTCATTTTGCCTGCACTTGGTTGTGTTCATTATTTTAAGTGTATTTTACAAGTTTACCAAAATATAAAAAATGTCATTCAAACTGCATTTGCCTTGTTTTACTTTTTACTTGTACTTTTCATTACATTACTTGAGTTCATCCATTTTTACAGTACTTTCCAACTTAAGTACAAGACGATTCAGATACTTTAAGACTTTAACTCAAGTAACATTTCAGTCAGTGACTTTTACTTTTACCAAAGTCATATTTTGGAGAGAAACCTAAACTTTTACTTGACTCCGAGATTTCAGTACTTTATACAACACTGTTGGTTACGCAAACTGTCAGAGATCGTTGGAGTGAATGTACCTGCTGAGGCCAAAATGTGTGTTTTGGGTATTTATCCAGAGAACTGTGTTTTTAATTCCACACAGTTAGAACTGATTGACTTTGGACTCCTGCAGGCCTGGAGATTAATATCTCTATACTGGAAAAAAATGGACATACCGTCAAATCACATGTGTGTGAAGGAGATGACATCGTGTATGTTTCATTATTGTTTATTATTGTTTTATTTATGTTTGTGTACTTTTGGGACTAAGTTATTTAATGAGAATCTGTATTAAGTGTGTCACCATCACTTGTCACATGAAAATGGAATAAATCGATGATTGGGACAGAACAAAGAATTGATTTAACCCTCGACCACCATGAGTTTACTGTGTTTTATAATAATAAAACCTGTTTATTATTATTAAGTCTTTGGTGCAAAAGATGATTGAAAATCGATTTATTCACTGCATGTTTATGTCTGTTAAGGTTGAGATGGAGCTGAACATGAAAACCATTCAGACTAGATCACAACAGAGACGATCAAAACGGTCAGATGATTTATTACCAGTGAAAATAACTCAGAAATAATCCAAATTAGGATGTATTTTTATTTATTTCCTAGTTACGGAAAGTTTCTGTTGATTTCTGGTTTTTTGGTTCCTTTCTATCGTAAAGAAACATAAAATGTCAGATATTTCACAAGATATTAACATTCATGCAAAAACCTCACATAACTTTTCATTAAAGTAGAAAGTACAGCAGCCGCCCTAAGAAAGGCTCACAGTGTTTCATTATGAACTGATCAGAACAGTTTTGCGAGGGAACTGGAAACAAACATTTGTCCCCATGTCCCCTATGGGGCTCCGTAAATTATTAGCACGCTTTTGAAATCTTGCATTAAATGCATATCAGGCTCCTGGTTTGGAGCAAATCAGCCAGGCTACGCAGAGCGTGATGTCATCAGAAACTGAGGCCACACATGGCTGTAGTAAACAGGAAGTGGAGAGAGTCCTGCCGTCCTGGAGGTCTGACGCTGGTTCCTCTGGTAATACTCAGATCCACCAGTGGGTGGCAGTGTTCGCTCTGCCACAGCTTAGCTAGCATGTTTCTGTCTGACCTTCAGTGCATTAGCATGTTTCATACAAGCTATAAAGCTATCAAATTTACAAAGTTGTACTTCAAAAATCGCATAAAGAATGGTGGAAACATGGCTGGCGTTACCGGAGCCACCTGCTGCTCTAGTTCTGAAGGACCCGGACCGATACCGAGCCCCGCCATGGTACTGGGTCCATTCTGCGATCTGGGTTAAAATGCCTTTGATTGATCTGATGTGAATAAAAGAACCGGTGCCGGGTCTGCGGTTGGACCGGTACCCGGCCCGGTGCCGGGTTCTGGTCCCGGTCTGTCCCACTCTGACTGCTTCTTGTCTATTCCCTCCAGGACAACGTTGGACAGTGGCAGGACCAAGACATGGATTCTTGATCCAGCGACCCGACCCGCTTCCCAACCCCTGCAGAACCAGCCCCCCTCTGCTGCTGTCCACACATGCTGCATTGCTGCCGCTCCCAGGTCCCCGCTGCGTCCGTCCCTCTAGAGTGAGCTAGTGGCTGTTCCTCGTGACCCGGTCCGGTCGGAACCGGCGCACGGATGGAGCCCAGCATGGAGAGCTGCTTGGCGCAGGTCCTGCAGAAGGACGTGGGCCGGCGGCTGCAGGTGGGACAGGAAGTCATCGACTATATCCTGGACAGGAACAAGTCCCCCGAACTGGAGCAGGACCAGACGGCGCTGGACAAGATGGTGGACGCCGTCGCCAGTTCCTGGGTCAACTCCAGCAACTTCAAGGTAAATGCAGCTGGAGCACGGCAGGTGAGGGGTGATGCTGTGGGGTGATGCTGTGGGGCGAGGACACGGAGCCTCCATCCAGTGTCCTGACCCGGTGGTACTCTAGCTGCTGATCCGTTAAGTCAGGTCATGATGGATGCAGCCTGAGCTCTGGCAACTTGTTGCTATGGAAATAGAGCAGAAATCCTTTATATTAGCTAATCGGCTTCAGAGGATGACGTTTTGGCGCCCCCTAACGAGCTTCGGGGAATTATTTGGATTAGAAAAGTGATCAGTTTGTCAGATCATTAACAATAGCATCGTTCTGCTGTGCTGCTCTCATTGCTGGAGACCAGACCGGTAACCATGACAACCGGTAAATACACTTCCTGTCACAGCATCACTAACATGCTCTTAGTGCTGCTGCTAGCTGCTGCTAGCTGCTGCTAGCTGCTGCTAGCTGCTGCTAGCTGCTGCTAGCTGCTGCTAGCTGCTGCTAGCTGCTGCTAGCTGCTGCTAGCTGCTGCTAGCTGCTGCTCTGGGGGAAGCATGGTGGAGGATTTGTCATGCTGTGGGCTAATAATTTAGCTTTTGGATTAATGAAGTTAATCCTTCATTGGATTAACAGTCGCAATAAACAAATTAGTCACATGATAAATTAAAACGAGATCAATAATTTCCATTTTTATGATTTATGGTTTTTCTCTTTCTGCAGAAACGGGATGGTAGTTTGATAAACCTTTTATTTACACACATTTATTCATTTTATTTGTTTCTGTTTTTTGTTTTAGATATTTAAAATGTCTTCCAGTGTTAAATGTTCCTATGAAGTTGTAGTTTATTTATGTGAAAACATAAATGTCAAAATAACAATATTATCGTTTATCGCCGTAACTTCTGGGACGATTCATCGTCCATGAACTTGTGCTGCAGCAAACGCCAACCCCAGCTTGTGTTGCATCGTCAGCGTGAACATCTACGTGTTTCACAAAGGACGGCGGTCGCCTGGCCGTCGCCTGGCCGTCGCCTGGCCGTCGCCTGGCCGTCGCCTGGCCGTCGCCTGGCCGGCGCCAGTTCCACAGGAAGTGAACGTTTCTAAACGTTTAAAACAAAATGGCTTCCTTTAATCCGTCCTGAAGCTAAAACCCTGGAGAGCTGCGGCTCTTCAGACATGTTTGGTTTGAGACAGTGAAACAGTGGCTGTATGGGCAGCCACCCAGGGCGGCAGCAGGAATGGGCGGGGCACCGAGGACTGGGAAATGAACTCTGACCCCAGAACAGTTTGACTGCTTCCTGCTGCAGATAAACCCAGATGGTTGCTTGCACGTGATTGGCTGGAGGCTTGTCTTCATTCCTGCTGGAACCAGAACAGCTGGCAGCGACCCATCCTGGTTACTCTGAGCCACACAGAGTAATCTGATTACATTTACTAAACAGGCACCATGATGGAGCCAATTGGGTTCTACTGGGTTCTATTGGTTTCCTTGAAGCAGACGACTATCCAGCTGAATTAATCCTCATGAAACTGAAGGAAGTTCTGGTTCACCTCGCTATGTGGCTCCCAGTCTTCCCAGTAAACCAGCAGCGGTAAAGCAGAACATTCCAGTGGCTGGATCCAGTAAATCCAGTCAGTGCACTATTTTCACTGGTCTCCAAGTCAGCCAATCACAGCGGAGGCAGCAGTAAGCCCCGCCCCCTGCGCTCCAAAGTCCTGAGTCGGAACATCGGCCTCTGATCGGGTCAGAACCTGCCAGAGCTGCTGCCTGGAAGGTAAAACATCCTGTCATAGCAGCTTATTATGTTGCTATGGCAACAGCTGCTGCTGCAGCAACCAGCCAAGCAGCTTCTCAGTCATGATGAGCCGCCATGACACCACAGAAGAAGAATGCTGGGATCGTCTGAATCAGCACCACAGGAACTTGGCTTTGTTGTCCAATTGTCCTTCTGACCTTCTGTCTGTCTCTGCAGAGCTGCCTGACCTTTAGGCCAGCTTAAAGGCGGAGGTCAGCTGCTCCAATCCAGACCATGATAATCAACGTTCCACTTCTTACTGAGAAAGTCCAACCAGCTGGTTTAGCCTGAAAGCAACTCAGGGTTTCAGCTGGTTGCAGTTAGGGTTTGTTGCATAGAAGCTGAATGCTGCTTGTCAATGTTGGGTTTTGGTTCTGGTTCTGCTCTGCCTCCAGAACCAGAACCAAGGGATCTGCAGTTGATCCAGCAGCAGCAGATCTTGGATCCGGTCCCTGAGTTTAGTCAGGGATTATAAACTACCAGCAGGATTTAAACGCCTGGATAAGTTTCTGACCTGAGCCTTTAGAAATGTTCTGGTACACAGCCCACTTCGGAACCGGCTTTATGTGGCTCTGGAGGCTCGGGTCAGAGGTCAGAGGTCAGCATGATCTCTGGTTCACAGCTGGAACAACTGAAGCTGACTCTAGATGTATAAATCTAGATCTACAGCTCTAGATCTATAACACTAGCTCTATAACTCTAGATTGACAACTCTAGAGCTACAGAGCTGTCAATCTAAATAACTAAATCTATAGTTATAGATCTATAACTCTAGATTGTTTCTGTTTAATAATAATAATTTCCGTGGAATCATTTCTATATCCAACAGGTGAGCAGACCAGATTAACTGATCCGCCTGTAATAATATGATGTAATAATAATGTCATAAAACACGGAGACCTTCAGCAACACGGCCATATTTTTCTAAAAGCAACAACTTTGAAGCCGAACAGTCAGCTGGACCCAAACTCCGCCTCCAGAGCTGCTGTTCTGTTGAGCTCTGGGCTTGTTGTGTTTCCTCCTGGTTCTGAAGCAAAAGCTGAACCTTGACCCAGTTCTTGGTCTGTTTGACACCAACGACAGTAAACACATATAATATACTTGAAAATAAACACTAAGGTAGAAACATCGTCTGTTAGAATGGATTAAAATGCTTAGACACTTTTTAAATGAAAAAATGTCAGAGTGTATTTTCTACTAGCATAAGCTGGAGTTGATGTTAGCCACAAGGTTTAAAGAAGGTAAAAGTCACCGTTGTATCCGTGGACGTATAGCGAGGCGCTCGCCTTAAAACCTTCCTCCAGCTTCGGGTTGATGTTCATCATTAGCTGTTATTTTGGAAAAGCTCTGCAGGCACCGGGTGTAAAATGATATTTTCATCGGACCGGAAACGGCCGAGCCGCTTTTCCCCGAACGCGGAAGCTGACCTGCAAAGAGCCCCATGACACCAGGTGTCTGTGTGGACAGCAGTGCATGCTGGGAGCTGCAGCAGCGGGGTGAAGACGGGCCGTCACGCTGCTCTGCTGCTGAGGCTCAGCTGACTCTCCAGAACCCGGTTCGGTTCCCGTTTCTGTTTTTAGTGCTCAGCCTTAGGCGAGCGGGCCTCAGAGCGGCCCGGCTGGCGTCACGGCCCGTCCCGTGGTTCCCCTCTGACGGGCCTCGTCTCTGCCCGTAGGACACAGCGGAGACACTCCGCCTCTGTTAGAGTGGTTTCTGATCGCATCGGGTTCTGGTCACATCGGGTTCTGGTCTCTGGAGGAGGACCGCTCCAGAAACCAGAATGAACCGGTGCAGTCTTTGCTCAGAGGCGTCTGTCGCTCAGGATGCTGCAGAGTTTAGTTTCATTTTGGACCTGGTTCTGGACCCGGCACAGGAACCGGTTGTGGGCTCGGCCTGGTTCTGAAGCGTTTCCTCTGGTCTTTGTCTCCCGGTCCATTTCCACACAAACTTAAAATGTCTTGTACCTAAAGTGAAACAGCCTCAGATGTTGCAGCAGCCATATTTAATCTCACTGTAATGTGGTTTATTTTTCCGTCAGGCAGATGGTTGGGTCGCCCGAAGGCGGCTGCAGCCGGAGCCGCGAAAACGATGACGCCTCATTGGACATGTCGGCTCGTTGATGCAAACGTCACAGCGTCCGCCATATTGAATGTGGCGTATCTGCCAGTAAGCTAATATAATGAAATGGACGAACTTCCAAAGCGCTGATCTACAAAGTATTGAAGTTAGTGAATGTCGCTGGCTCACAAACACTGATACATCAGGGAGTCAAACAAAACCCTTTTTCTCACTTTTTGATGTGAATATTGAATTGTTTTGGGCTTTCTGAATAAAGAGCACAATGTTTATGATTGATTCTGATCGGTTTCATATTGGCATTGATGAACACGCACTTTTACAGGGATACATTTATCAACATATTGACACATATTGACATAATTCAATGTTCGCTTCACATTTCAAGATAAAAAAACTGTTTTCTTTTAACTTATATCTATTTTATTGTGAAGTTAATAAACTTTGATAAATCAGCCATTGTCAAGCATGATTTATAAATTTTTGCTACATTTTATACAGTATAATATGTCAACTGTGCTAAAGACAGCAAAGATGATGTGTGAAAAAAATGTATCAGACTAAATAAATTTTATTTAATTACATAAACCGTCTAAACACCCTAATACTTCACATTGACATATTTCATTTAAAAATATTCAAAAAATGAAAGGAAAAAGTGTACATTACACTTTTAAAATAAATCCAGATTTATTTCTATTTTACTGGGAACACTGGGCACAGGCAGTCCAGTGACTGGGAGGTGTCCTGGCATCCAGGCTAAAGTGAAGGTTAAAAATGAAATTATGAAGCCCTTCTTGGACTATGCTGAAGGACGCGTGTCTCCATCCTGTATCGAGCATTTATAAATGCTTAGATGTGAATTATATAATGATGGAAATATGTATTCCCCTATCTTATCTTTTCTTTTTGTGTCCTATGAACTGCACTGCTGAGCTTTTGTTCTGTGTTATGTTGTTGTAATTAAACAAAAATTAATAAACATATCCATAAAAAAAAAAATTAAAGGATCTCACAGTGTAATAGAAAATTTATCCCTCCTCCACATTCAGAAAAACATATTTTAGCATATTGGGGCTCGGACTCATAGCATCTCTAAAGCTAAACACTGACGACGTGAAACATGACTGAAGACAACAGCCCATCCTCCCAGAACTGGTTTCTCTGGGAGGGCAACTGGGAACTACTCCACTTCCCTTCTAGCAGCATTTCTCATGAACTCTCTTTAGAAAAATGGCCCAGAATGAAAAAAGTTAGCTAAGCTAAAAAAATAACAACAGTAACTTCAAACCACTTTAGCTACATAGGAAATACTTCTTGGTTGTTTAGAAGCTAGATTTTGGCCTCAAAATCAAGAAACTATGTTCGTAAAATATATATATAATTTTTCATTTTTACCTGTGAAAGGTAATGCCAGTCGATCCAGTTTGCACTTTAAAATGATTGAAACGAGTCCAACTAGGACATGAAGTATGGAGCTCCCGTCGCTCTACTGCCACAAGATGGTAGCGACCTAATGTAGCTACTGCTAACTACAGCTGCTTACTACAACTGCTAGCTACAACTGCTAACTAAGACTGCTAACTACAACTGCTTACTACAGCTGCCAACTACAACTGCTAACTAAGACTGCTAACTACAGCTGCTTACTGGGATGATGCTGGGATGATGCTGGGATGATACTGGGATGATGCTGGGATGATACTGGGATAATGCTGGGATGATGCTGGGATGAGTCATTCTGGGACTGTAAATGGACCCAGCTGCTGCCTGGATCAGCAGCTTTAAGCTCTTTCATGGAGAAAGGCTTGCGCTAATAAAATTCATATTGTTGTTAATATAATGATCTGACCCGGTTCTGTGTTTTGTCTGTTCTGCAGGTGAATCTGCTGGGCCTGGACCTCCTGTCGGCTCTGGTGACCCGCCTCCAGGACCGGTTCAGAACCCACATCGGAACGGGTAAGTCTCTCTTCAGCGGCACCTCTGCTGGTTCCAACCCGTGTCTAGCCAGTTCTGGTTCTGTTCCAGTTCTGCCGAGCCTGATGGACCGGCTGGGAGACGCCAGGGACCAGGTGAGGGAGCAGGACCAGGTTCTGCTGCTGAAGATTATGGAGCAGGCCGCCTCCCCTCAGGTAGTTCAGAAGTTCAGATCCGGGCCTGTTCCCCCCCACCGGCACCAACATGGATGGGTCCGGACAGGGAACGGTTCTGTTGGACGGCTGTTCTGGTTAAACTGGGAATAGAATCTGGAGAAAAGTTGTGATAAACTTTTCTGAACCTTTGAACCCAGTTTGGTTCTGATGGACTGATGACAGGAAGTTAGGTTAGAGAGAAACAGGAAGTCATGACATAGCAAGAATAGAGCCCTAACAGAACCGAGCCCTAACGGGCCTATCTGGGTTTGGTTCTGCTGGTTCTGGAGGAGTTCGGTGCTGACGTGGACCTGTGGTTCTGGTTCCAGTACGTCTGGGACCGGATGCTGGGAGGCTTCAAGCATAAGAACAACCGGACCAGAGAGGGAGTGTGCCTGTGTCTCATCGCCACACTGAACACGTGAGCAGAACCAGAACCAGAACCACATCCTGAGGAACGCACCAGGCCCAACTTGTTTCTGTTCCAGGTCCGGAGCCCAAGGCCTGACGCTGAGCAAGATCGTCCCACACATCTGCAGCCTGCTGGGAGATCCCGTGGCCCAGGTGACATCATCACTGACATTATCATAAGATATCTATACTCCTGTATCGCCTGGCTGCTGGGAGGCCCAGTTTGGTTCTGGTGGCCCAACCCTTTGCAGCTGCGTTACTAAATCATTCTGGCCGCCATGACGGTCAGTCGTGAACAGAGTGACCGAAATTGTTGTTTCTGCCAGTTTCTTCATGGCTTCTTGATCCAGTGGTGTTCATTTGTCTGTGAACCCAGCTCACCTGGTTGGGCTCTGAGACGGACGGATTCACAGAAGCTAGCTTAGAAACCGACCCGAACCTCCTCCCTCCTGAGGAGTTGATCTGACTTTGCTTGAGTTCACATGATTTATATTAATATATCATAAATGCCGTTTCCTCTTGAACTGGAGCAGCATTAGAAACGTACAGAAGAGCACATGCTAACCAGTTTCCTTTCCATATATGCTAAGCTACATGAATGTGGGGCATCCTTCTCTATAATGTGATATTTGATATGTTTCTAATCATACCGACTTATACAGTAATGATCTTCTTACCTTGTAAAAAGTGTTTGCTGTAAATCTGGTTCCACCGAGTCTTCCTGACTGACCGCTGTTGTCCATCGCCGCCATCTTCCCTCGTTAAAAGTTCTCAAATAAAATGACAAGTTTGGATTGGATGGTTGGGTTAGGAAGTCGACGACTTCCTAACCCTAACCCTGCAGCCGACCGCGCGCCGCCCTACGGCCATTTTAAAGTGAAAATAAACTAAATGGAAGTGGCTTTGATGGGGGCACTGGTTCAGGACAACCTGACGCCGCATGCAATATAATGATCCCTTACATCATCCTCACTCACCTCCTTATTCACTCATTTCTTCATCATCCTCACAGCTTCTGAACACAGGAAGTTAGTCTGTGAATTTGTTACCTTGGAAACAGGGATCCTGATGGAGCGCAGGTGCTTCTCTTACTTCTCTTACTCTTACTCATCATTTGGTTTGAAGCGTAGCAGCAGCAGGCCAAAGAGTGGGATCTGGTGGATCCTGGTTCCAGAACTCTGATGACTGATTCTGACCCGATCTCTGGTAATGCAGGTCCGGGACGGCGCCATGATCTGCCTGGTGGAGATCTACCGCCATGTTGGGGAGCGGGTGAGGCTGGACCTCAGCAAGAAGGGCCTTCCCCAGTCACGGTACGGTAGGCCGCCGGATCGCCATCTGGTCCGGTCCGGTCCAGTCCTGAGGCTCCTTCCAGATCTCTGGCCTGCTCTGAGGCCAGGGTTCAGAGCTCCCCCTGGTGAAGTCGATGCACACTGCAGCAGCCATAAAGAATGGTTTTTATCTTCAACCGTTTAATTTCTGATCTTCAGAATCTTTCCTTATTTTCAAGCTACTTCAGGACCCAAAATTTAATCAGGTTTGATTCTGAAAGTTCAGCATGTATTCTGGCTTTTATGAGGCAGAACAAGAGAAAGGTTCAAGAAAAATGATAAAAGTCTTAAAGGTGTGTTTGCACTCAATAAATGTATGCCAGGGCGATGGTTTAGGTATGGCGCATTCGGATATTTCTTTGTAAACTAGTTTAAATGATGAATCGTCTTCATTCTGCTCCATGACGGTCGTCGTCATTAGGAGAGAAATGCAATCAATCTCATCCGTCTCTTTCCTCTTCCTCAGGTTGAACGTCATCTTCAGCAGGTTTGATGAAGTCCAGAGATCTGGGAACATGATGCCGTCTTCTGGTTCTGGTGAGTTCTAGTTCTCAGATGGAGGAAGAGAAGAGGGAGGAATGGGTTGCCCCCAGCAATGGGTTTCTGCCGGAGCAGATCCGTGTATGAAGGCTGGGCTCAGTGGACCCAGCACCAGCGCAGCGGCGGGTCCAACAGCCTCAGCGGTAGATCGGACCGAACCTCTAAAGGGTTCTGGTCCAGCTGAGACCTCAGGGAGAACGACGAGAGCATTTATCTGTGAACAAACGACGAAATCTGGAGTGTTTACAACGTGCTCACTCAGGAGGTAAACAAGCCAGCCAATCAGAGAGAGGTTTCCATCAGCCAATCAGAGAGAGGTTTCCATCAGCCAATCAGAGAGCGGTTTCCATCAGCCAATCACAGTAGTTCTTCTAAATGCTGTATTTCCTGCTAACAGAGGACTAGCTACTAAACGAAACACATAAGGAAAACAGAAAAATTAATATAATTTAATTTTCTACTTCAAGAATCTCAGATAAGCATATAAATATGCTAGCTCATCAAATTCCATTCTAGGTGATATTTATTTTATTTTATTTGAACGTTTTTAACCTGAAACACGCTGGTTTCAATCAGAGCAGAGCAGTCAGGTGACCGCAGAAAAACAGGCCCTGCCCATAAATAGACTCCGCCCCCTCCTTATGAGGAGTCTTTAACCTCCAGCAGCATCAGTCCAGTCACTGCTGCTGCTCCGTCATCATCATTGCACGCAGAAAAGGCCTTAGCTTACCACAGTGGATCCCAAACGTTTTCTGCCCCCCTGGATTACAATAAAATCCCCCCAAAGTAGAAAAAAAATCAACTTCTGCTGGTTCCGGTTCAGTTCCAATGGTTCTGCTGGCTCCAATGGTTCTGCTGGTTCCACTGGTTCCGCCAAGGTTCTGCCGGTTCCAATGGTTCTGCTGGTTCCACTGGTTCCATGGTTCTGCTGGTTCTGGTCCATGTTCTCGCTCTGGCCGGTGCCGGGTCAACAGGCTGCCGAACCGGGCCGGTTTGGACCGGTTGTGGTTAGAGCCTCTGATGAGCCGCTCCTTCTTCTTCTGCAGATAAAAATTTTGAGGATGAAGACTCTGTGGACGGAGGCCGGTCCTCTTCGTCGTCCTCCTCCAAGGCGCCTCCTACTGGACGGAGGGCGGCGGTGAGCTCTGTGAGACGGCCCAACTCTGCTTCGTCCACCAAGTCCACAGGTGAGGGACACATCCAGCAGGACGGACGGACGTCCTCGTCCGTCCTGCTGACCTTCTCTGCTCGTGTCTTCCCGTGCTGAAGGAAAGGAGGCGGCTGCTGGAGCTGTTGATGAAGACGACTTTGTGAAGGCGTTTGAGGACGTCCCGCCAGTCCAGGTGTGTCCAGAACGGATCCATGATAAATCCCCCAGCTGGTTCGAATGGTTCTGCTGGTTTCGCTGGTTCTGCCCGTCCATAATTTTCGGAAATTATGGACCAATTTATTATCAATAAAAGATCATTTTTCTGTTTTAAGACCATTTGCAAAACCAAAATGATAACGGCAAATATTGCAAGTCAATCGTCTCACAGGTCTGGGAAAACTCAGGTGTGATTTAATCAGAGGTTTGTAAATAAACAGGGATGTAAATAAACAGGAAGTAGCGGTTGCTAACTAGTGTGGACCAGGAAGCGTCACGGCCCCAAACTGGAGGTCCGGTGCCTCTGGTATGGCTCAGACCCACCAGCAGATGGCAGCATTCGCTACTTCAGTCCGTTTCATCAACATGTTGATGAAATCGCACCATGTAACGAGACGGTGCGCCTGGGAAGTAACTGAACACAGAGGTCATTCCAGACTCTAGGAGGGGATGCGTCAGCGGAGGCCAATGCATGGGAGTGAAAACCTTTGAACTAGAGCCGCTCTGACTGGGTTGTGCTTGGTGTGCAGTTCTACTCCAACAGGGAGCTGGAGGACCAACTGACCAAGATCCGAGACGTTCTGTCTGACGACAAACACGACTGGGAACAGCGCGTGGCGGCGGTATGTCCTCTGACCTCTGCCAGGCTGCCCACCGATGAGCCTGGCTGACTCTTCTGTTCCGTTGCAGCTCAAGAAGGTGCGTTCTCTCGTCCTGGCCGGAGCGCCGGACCATGAAGGCTTCCCACACCAGCTGCGGCTGCTGGAGGCGCCGCTGAAGCTGTCGGCCAAAGACCTGCGCTCCCAGGTGGTCCGAGAAGCCTGCATCACACTGGGGTGAGACACTGCTAAAACCCCTCTGGCCCTTTAAGAACCTGCTAAAACGTCTCTGGCCCTTTAAGAACCTGTTAAAACGTCTCTGGCCCTTTAAGAACCTGTTAAAACCCCTCTGGCCCTTTAAGAACCTGCTGAAATGCCTCTGGCCCGTAAGAAGGCGTCGCTGCAGGAAGCCTCTGATTAATGGTCCTCAGGCGTCATTAATTCCCTCCTGATTGCCGTCATGGCAGCTCTGACATTAACCGGGTCTGGAACTGATTAGGTTTCGGTTTGCTTCAGAACCGGTTCTGCTCCTCTGTGAAACTTCGATCCATCACCCAGATTCTAATTGAACCCAGATGAGGTGGAACTGAGCAGGTCTGCAGCTAAAGAGCAGCTGCTTGATGAATGGATCCGAGCTAAATGGGTGCTGGTACCACCTGAGGCCGTCACAGGCTGGACCGGACCGGACTGAACTGGACAGAACCAGCCTTTCAGGTGTGAGCTTTCAGAGCACACAGCCTGAATTAAGGAACCAAACAAAAGTTCCAAAAGCAGATGGCCCGGAACCAGAATGAAGTCCTCAATTGGTTCTGGACCAGATCTGCTGGTTCTGGACCAGATCTGCTGGTCTGGTTCCTCCCAGATTGTTCTGCAGTGGGTCGGCTCGGTCCCCAGATGGTCTCTGACCGTATCTTTGTGTCCACCAGACATCTGTCCTCCGTCCTGCGGAACAAGTTTGACCACGGAGCGGAGAGTGTGATGCCGACCCTGCTCAACCTGGTACCAAACAGCGCCAAGGTCATGGCCACATCCGGTGTGGCGGCCATCCGCCTCATCCTCAGGGTGAGTCTCCGCCCCGGTGGGACGTCTCAGTCCCTCCGGGGGACGTGGACTCTAATTCCAGTGGTTCTCTTCCAGCATACCCACTACGCTCGCCTCATCCCCATCATCACCAGCAACTGCAGCTCCAAGTCTGTGGCTGTCAGGAGGTAAGAGCTTCTCCACAGCCTGTCCCTGGTATCCATGGAAACCAGGCCAAAGTTTCCATGGATCCCAGGGACAAAATTTAAAATAGGAGGAGTGGCTTTTCAGTCTTACTGGAAGCTTCATTCTGACACCGACTTCAGCTCCTGGTGTCGTCAGGTTACAGTAAGCAGAGCTTCCATCGATCCATCTGAGGCCTGCAGAGTTCAGCTCCACTGTCATAATGTTTCCTTTGAAGAAGAAAGTACGAGTCGCTGCCATGCTAGGTGTTAGAATAAACTAGCTGCTAGCATTAGCTGTGTTACTGGAGAGCAGAGTGGTCACTAACATTCGCGGCCGTCAGCAATAAAAACATTGCATTGCTTCCACTCTGCTCTCATTGCTGTTAACTCTCATTCATCTTGTGCGTCTGCAGTGAAAATAAAAGGAAGTTACGTTTGTGAAATGTTGCCAAAACTATAGTCTGGAACATGGCCGCTCTGCTCTTCTGTTCTTCTTCTGTTTCCGTTTCTGTGCTTCCAGGCGCTGCTATGAGTTCCTGGACCTCCTACTGCAGGAGTGGCACACGTCGACCCTGGAGAGGTGAGTTGTGCCTCGGATGGGGGTGGGGGAGAGGAAGAGGGTCTGAGTGGAGGAGAGGGGGGAAGCTTGTACTCCTCCCCCCTCCCTCCCATGGTGACATTTGAGGCGGCTAGGCGTCGGCTCGCTAAGCTCCCGATGAGCCGGGGTGATCGATGGATGCCGGGTGAGTCTTCATCATCTTCCAGCCGTGAGGTGGCTTCCACTCCTGTAACCATGGCCACGGGAGGGGAGGCATTAAAAGCGGGAGGGAACCCCAGGGAGCGAGCTCATTCCTCGAGTGTCGCCGTGGGAACCAGCAGCGCCCGTCTCTCTGTCCTCATGTTTCCGTCTCACCCCAGACACGTGGCCGTCCTCACCGAAACTGTCCGGAAGGGAATCCACGACGCCGACTCCGAAGCCCGCTCCATCGCCAGGAAGTACGCGTCTCCGCCTCACGCTGCGATGCCGGCGGCGGGAGCGGCCTCCGACTCACCTGTCTGTCCCATCGCAGGTGCTACTGGGGTTTCCATGGCCACTACAGCCGGGAGGCGGAGCTTCTGTTCCAGGCGCTGGAGGCCACCTATCAGAAGGCACTGCAATCGCACCTGAAGAGCTCCGACAGCATCGTGTCGCTGCCGCAGTCGGACCGCTCCTCCTCATCCTCGCAGGAGAGCCTCAAGTAAGACCCAGAGGTTCTGGATCTGGTTCTGGTTCTGCTAGCCTTCCTGCTTGATGACTCCAAAACGTTCTCTGTTCTAGCCGACCTCTGTCTGTGAAGAGCGTCATCGGAAGCAGCATCACCAGAAGTAAGTGTGTTTGGGCTGAGCCCGTCCAGAACCGTGTCGGGTCCAGAGGGCTCCGGTCCAGTGTCTCCTGTCTGTCCCCGTCCAGGTAAGCTGGCGGGCTCCAGGGCGTCGGCCGCGCCGGGCTCTCTGCAGCGTTCCCGTAGCGACATCGACGTCAACGCCGCCTCCAGCGCCAAGTCCCGCCTGGGAGGCGTCCCAGCCTCCTCGCCGTTCGGCGCCGCCGCCGCCCTGCCCCCGGGGTCCTACGCCTCGCTAGGTAAACCCCTCCTGCTGTGCCAAAGTCACAGACTGACTGACAGAGTTAAGGGTTTTCCAGAGGATGGATCGCTCAGTTTATTCCAAACTGATCATTATTTCAGTCATCAATTATTCTGACATCGATTTATCAGGTAATGATTCAGTTATTCTGAGACTTAATCAATTATTCTAACAATTGATCCCAGTGCTTAATTGATTATTCTGACAATTCTTGAGGCAATTGTTTCAGACGATTAATCCGATGAAAAGAATGTATTTTCTTTTAAGCACTAAGTGGATTAGAAATACAGTAAAAGTTGGAAAAAATAATTGAATTCTTTATTTAACTCAGAAAATGTTCTGAACATCAGCATTCCTTTCGTGAATGTTCGATCATTTGGAGCAAAGGATGCATCTGCCGCTGAAAATCAGAACCGCTCAGGCCGTCCTGAACATCGGCTCCGCGATCGGCTGATCTGGAAATCAGTTATTGATAGGAAATTTTTCCAGAACCAAGTCAAGCCGCTGTTAGAAGAGTTTGCTTGGAACAGGTTTGCACAGAACGTTTTTATCTTCAGTACAAAATGTCTGTTCAGGTTTGGTTTAATTACAGCTCTGACTGTTTTCTGGTAATGAATCCATTACTGGATCAGTTGATTATTTCAACAACCGATTAATCGTTGCAGCCCTCCTTTATTCCAGCTCTGCTGCAGAACTTCATGATGCCGTTCAGAGCGAGTGCAGCATGAGCAGAAGTGTTCTGACCTTTGACCCTGGACACCTTTCATGTCAGTAGGATGGGCCATTGATTGATTTTAGTCCTTAATCAAAGACTTCATTTTTGGATAGTCTGATTTTTTTCTCTATCCATCGTCATCCTTGGGCTTCTATAGCGCAGTGTGATGTCAGCCCAGGTCGGCCATCTTGTTGTGCAGGAAGGGAGGATTGAAAGGAAAGTTTTGGAAAACAATTCAACTTCACCTGCTGCAGCGAACAGGAAGGGCGACGGACCGCAGTCAGTCTCAGACCTTATATGGAAATGGGACCACTGCACTCCGGAAGTGAAGGGGGCGCTGTTTTCTATACTATCCATGAGCTCTCGTTTTTATTTTCTTTTGAAATGTGTGATATATTTTCATCTTTAGGAAGGATTTTCACTCTCAGCATATATTTGATCTTCTCTATTTTATTTACTTCAACTCACAGTTTTGAACTAATTCTGTAGCTTTCTGTGTTCTTCTAAATCTGCATCTTTTGGGCCTGATACTGCCTCTAGTGGCGTGGGGAGGTAGCACAACTAATATAACTACATTACTAAATCAGAATAGCACAAAGTCGTTATGATTTACTGATTCTATTTCAGCTTTACTGGCACCGTAAAAAGATAAATTATCTTATAAAACACCATATTTTTTCCATTTTCTTAAAGATGTAGAGGTAATTAAATGACACAATACTTTTATACATTATAAATAATATCTATGTATCTCCATCAATTATAGAAGGAACAAAAGAAATAAGACATGAAACACAACATAATCAGCTATTATAAAAATACAAATTGCAATGTATACATAAGAAATGTAACTGATCAAAAGTCAATAACAAACAACTGAATCAGGTACAGAAGAATAACAACCAGGTTATTAAACAGATACAAGCAAAAATTCACATTTTAGTTTTTATGCTGCCATGTATATTATTCTGAGACTTTTTGTTGGTAGAGTCTCATATATAGGAAAAACTATTTAGTCCATCAACATGGAAATTTTCCTTCCACTCTAAACAATAAATCATTTTCATAGAATCACATTATCAACAATGTGTGAATACAGCAAAACACTCAGCAAGCTGCAGGTAAATGTTATCATTTAGTTGGTAAAGAATAATTATTGCCTGTCAATAAATGATTTCTAATAGATTGTTATTACCAGAGGAAAACAGAAACGGCTTCATGAGCTCAGAGGGTCAAACTGATGAATACAGAGGATGGATGCTCTCTGCTAAAATATTCCTGCATCTTCCATCATCTTTCAGCAAACAGTTGAGATAAAGTTGGTTCTGGTTTCACCACCATTTACCTGCTGTTTACCTGCCAGTGAAAGTTTCATTAAAAGCTTGTTAATCTGCAGCTCATGAGACCCGAACCAGCCGAGGAGATGAAAAGTTCAAACTTGAGTTAAATGTTAAGTTTTAATATTTCAGCTCAACAAGCTCTAGTTGGGTAACCAGGTCACTAGATCCTCTTAAAGATGGAGTCTCTGAGAAAGTCCTTAAAGATACAGGAAGTGTTTCAGCAGAGTTGAGCTGAATGTCCAGGAACGACATCAGGAATTTAAAATTTGCCAGATTCAACAGGTTGGCCATCGAGAGAAACTGGAATCACTTTGAGGTCATTTAAGGTCATCCTGGTTCCTGACCTGGACCAGGATCAGCTCTCCCAGTGGTTCACCCCTATTTCCTCCTGGTTTTCCTCCTGGTTCCTCTGGTACCAGGAGGATATGAATTGCTGCTGCTCAGCAGAGATGGAAGCTTACTGGCTCCCAGTGCTCCCATTAAGCGGCCTGTCTCCGTTCATTGGACTGACAGTAACCACTAGACCTGCCATTCTTGTCCATCGTGTCTTGCTGCTAACATCTCCCCTCTTTCCATTCTGCTGCCTTTTTTAAAAAGATGGCTCTGCTGCTAAGAGTGACGGTAAGCTCCAGTCTCTGTCAGAGACGTCTGTTCCTGTGTCCCTCCGTCTGTCTTTTCCCCTCTCGTTTGTCGTGTGGATGTCCTCTGCCTGTCGTCTTACTTTGGGGACACAGTGTCCTCATCAGGACAGGCTTCATTAAAGCTTCACCATTAAAAAAGCACGATGATCGTCAGAGCTGTGACGGTGCTTCAGTGAGGGACGGTAAACGCATAAAACATGACGGCCGAATGCCAAACCTCTATGAATAAAGTGCACATGTACTTTTGACCAGCAGATCCTCAGGTTGTTGTTTTGTCTCTGGAGACGCTGCTTTGTCTCTTGTCCCTCATAGAGATCCTCCTCCGTCTGTCCTCTGTCTGTCCTTCTTCATATCCAGACTATCGAGTGTCTCTTGTGTCTCTGCAGGTCGTGTTCGTACGAGAAGACAGAGCTCCGGCAGCGTGTGCGGAGCCAGTCCGTCAGCAGTGGACAGCAGGGGGCGGAGTCGAGCCAAAGTGGTCTCCCAGTCGCAGCGTAAGTCTGTGTGATGATGATGAAGATGTGCCTGTCGACCATTTTTATTTCACTGCTGCAGTGAAATCTGCTCATGTCTCATCTGATTGCCTTCATGCTCCTCCATGCACGCTCAGTTCTCTGATCAGCTGCAGGCCAGAGTGCATGCTGGGTAAAAATCTACAAACATGCGTCAATCTGTCTGTTTCTGACTTCCACTCTGTCCACTCTGTCCACTCCGTCCTGCGGCCTGTTGCTCCCACCATCCAGGATCCAGTTCGGCCAATCCCATCAGCGGTAAGGCCTAAGCTCCACCTGACCAGCTTGACCCCAGACCCCTCCGGCTGAACGCCCCCTGCTCCTCTAGCAGTCTGTGTCACCTGCAGCTGCATGACTCTGATTCAACAGTTCACTTCTGGTTTCTGCAGTTTTCACTGGTTCCACTGCATCCTTAGTGCTCCATGTGTGTCACCGGGTCTCCTAAGGCGCGGCTCCCCCCGCTGCTGCCGCTGCGCCCTGCAGGCCGTCCGCCTGCCGCCGCCTGCCGTCCAGCTCTCACTGTGTATGTCATTGGCTCCCCACAGCCGGCAGTCGCTCCAGTTCACCAGGGAAGCTGCTGGGCCAGAGCTACGGCCGCATCCCCCGGGCCGCGGCGCCGCCCGCCACCGCCGCAGAGAGACGCAGCAGGATCCCCCGTAGCCAGGGATGCAGCCGCGAGACCAGCCCCAGCAGGCCGGGCCAGGGTAGGACGCCCAGCGCCGCATGCATGCACCGTCCGTCTGACCATCCATCCATCATCCATCCATTCATCCATCCATCATCCATCCATCATCTATCCATTCATTCATCTATCTATCTATCTATCCATCCATCCATCCATTCATCCATCCATCATCCATCCATCATCCATCCTAGGACTGTTGTAAACAAATATTTCAGTAATCCGGTTATCTATTGATTATTCTCATGATTAATCAAGTAATCAGATAAGATAAAATTGGTAAATAACAGTATTACTATTGCACATTAACATCATAAACACATAAATCAGCTCCTCCACATTCCACCAGAATCATCCCCTGCGCTTTCAGCCAGCTGACCAGCAGTGTGCCAGGATCAGTTTCACCAGCTCTTAAGCTGCAGGATATTTTTAGAACCTTTTTAAAGCCGTGATACTGATCCGGTCCAGCCCGCTCCATTTTTGTCTGGTTGGATAAGTGAAATTTGTCACCAGTGAAGATAAAAAAGATTTTCTCTTTTTTATGCGACAGCCGATTGACTTCATTTCTTCTTCTTCTGTTTTAATTGGCACTGTCCAGTCCTCCAACTCAGCAGATGTTTGATGATCAGCCAATCAGACTGTTTGGGTCTGTTCTTTAGCAGGAGTTTCCTGTTAGCTTCTCTGCTCACATCAACAGTTCAGCACCTTCTGAAGTGCAGTTACCAGGTTCTGTTCCCTGGTTCTTTGTGACTGGACCTCTGGTGGCCGTCCAGAACCAGCATTTCCTTCTGTATTTCCTTCCTGTTTCTCTCCCGCTTGATGTTTTCAGCTAAGCAGCTGTTCTGACAGCTAGCCTGCGTGCTAACGCTCTTCTTCTTCTGCTGCTGTCCCCCGCTGCACGCTAGCCCGGAGCCGCATCCCGCGCCCCAGCATGAGTCAGGGCTGCAGCCGCGACACCAGTCGCGAGAGCAGCCGCGACACCAGCCCCGCTCGGGGCTTCGCTCCTCTGGGTGAGTACGGCCTGGTGTTCCTCAGGGTCGCTGCTGCCTTCCCAACGGTTTACTCACAATGAATCCTGGAGAATCAGCAGCAAACTGACTCTATTCATGAATCAATTGAAACACAACCAGAAGCTGTGGCTGGAAGGCTCCATGCTGCTGCATTTAGCTCCACTAATCACCTTCGCCAGCCTGGCAAGGGTCAAAGGTCATCTCCACACCCTCTGGAATCTGTTCTATAAACATTAATCCCAATATTAAAATTAATAATAATAATAATGATGATAAATTACAATAAAAAATTCTATAAGTTAAAAAAGTGTAAAGCAACATTAATGAAAATGACATTTTAAAAAAAATTTAATAAGTAATAAAATTGAAAATTTTAAATTGGAATTAAAGAAAATAATACAATTAAAAAAGGTTATTTCCAAGAGGAAAACATCACAAGGTCAGAGCCCCATCTGAGGTCAAAGGTCATGACTCTGACCTCAACTGGAAGGGTTGCTGGAGAAAATCTCTTCTCTGGAACCAACATGGCCTCCAGACCAAGGTTAGCGGAGCAGAGACTTCTGGGATCAGAGTGATGCTGGACCAGAACCAGACCAGAACCAGACCCAGCAATCAGTGAGGCATGGTTGTGTCTGTAGCAGGTGTGCTGGTCACTGAGGACCGGAGGGTCAAAGGTTAAATGTGAGAGGTTCTGGGGCCTGGTCCTCTGCCGTCATATTTAACCCGGAGGCCAACTGGGGAAACCGATCCCAGTGGTTCTGATCCAGTAGTGACTTCCTGGTTCTCCCGCAGCGTCCAGACGCCACTCCCGTTCCACCAGCGCTCTGTCCTCAGCAGAACCCCATGGCCAGTCAGGTGACCTGCATGTTCCCAGGCCTCCCAGTGTGAGCTGGAGTGGCCCACCAGTCTGCTTCTGTTGTCGTTCCTCATGGCTGCAGCCAGAACCCATCAGAACCCATCAGATTTCAGTTTTACTCCAGCATGGCAGGTTTTTCTTTAGTTGTCATGGAAACATGTAGCTTTGGTTCCAGGAAGGTTCTGGTTCCGATCCATATGTCATCCAGAAAGTGACGTTTTTCTGTTTCTTTGAGTTTTCAGCCTGATTGTTTCAGTTTTTGCCCCTTTATGATCCTCTGAGCATCTGGTGCATGTTTCTGTTTCTTCTTCTTCTGTTGGGTTCCTCTGCTTGTTGCGCTGATGATTAAACCAAAGAAGAAGAAGGTAAGTCTCAGGCAGCCGGTTCCCTTCATTAATCAGCGGTCCGTCTTGATTTTGTAGATCGATACGGTCTGATCCACCAAGCCAGGATTTCTGCGTCGGTGAACGCCATGCGGGTCCTGAACACCGGCACCGAGGTGGAGGCGGCCGTGGCCGACGCTCTGGTGAGTGACTTCCTGCTTCCACGCCACGATCCTTCAGAACAGCTGGGGAAAGTTGTAGAAAAGGTCCTTGACAGTTTGGGTTTGTGCTCCTCTCTCTCGTCTTCCTTCTGGCGTTTTGCTTGCAGCTGCTAGGAGACTCCAGGAACAAGGTAGACGGATGCTTCCCGCTGTCTGTGTTCACTCCATCGCCAGCCTGTCTGTCTCACTGCCTCCTTTACTTCCTCCGGTTTCTGTCTCGTTTCTGCTCCAGAGCCTCGTGGCGCTGCTCGCCTGCCTCTGAGCTGAAAACAGATTGTTTCACAGATCAGGGCTGAATCACATCAAAGCTCTGCATGTGTCTTATCCTCCATTCCTGGTCGCTGATCTCTCATTCCTGCATGACGCTGCATGAACGTTTCCCTCTCCGCTGCAGAGGAAGCCATTGCGGCGGCGCTACGAGTCTCCTGGGATGTACTCTGATGACGACGCCAACAGCGATGCGTCCAGCGCCTGCTCAGAGCGCTCCTACAGCTCCAGGAACGGCAGCATCCCCCACTACCTGCGGCAGACGGAGGACGTGGCTGAGGTGCTGAACCACTGCGCCAGCTCCAACTGGTCTGAGAGGAAGGAGGGCCTGATGGGCCTGCAGAACCTGCTGAAGAGCCAAAGGATCCTCAGGTAGGAGCCTCTCAGGGGGGGTTAAGTCCTTATGTTGCTGGGACTTATTTGAAGGAAACATAGAGCTCCCATAATACGTTGATGACTGTCAGATGTATTCCCTCTTCAGCAGCCAGATGCTCTCCCCATTCAGGCTCTTCTTACCTGTCCTGAGGAAGCCAGAAACGCCAAAACATCTGGAGTTTTAACAAACTGGAAGCTGAAGTGGTTTTATTCAGTCCCAGTCAAATGACCCAACCTTGCTGCGCTGACCTCTTTCTGATGTCACCAAACACGATGGCTAACCGCTGTGGAAAGATCATCACTTTAAATCTCAGATGTCTCTCCAAGGCATGACTAAGGCTGCATCATCACCACCAGCCCTGTAAAGTCCGCTTTCACCCGACTCCGCTCTGCTTGCTATAAAGTCCTGTTCGGTTGGGGAGGTGTGGATGCTAATTGACCTCTGACCTCTGGGTTCGGTGGAAGTGAACTCTGGTTTGGTTTGAATGTGAACACCAATCAGAGTGGAGAGCGCTCCAAAAGCAGGAAGTGGACTACAGCGCAGGGAATTCTGGGTAAATCCAGCCAAAGCTAACATGCTAGCCTAGCGCTAGCAGCAGAAATGGCTCCTGGTCTTCAGCCAAAGACTAAAGAGAAATCACTAAACTCTGACGCCTCCATCTTGTTCATCTGGTGAAACAGGAAGTTGCTCTCAGCGTCTTCAGAGGTTTTAGTGTCGTTTCCTGCAGTGGTTGTTGGTGCAGCGCCCCCACAGGCCAGGAGGGGAACAGGCTGGCTTGGGTCAGTATGATGTGAAAAAAACTATTTCCAAGCACTGCTCAGGTAAAATCAGTCAATCAGGTTTATTCAGGAATTGTGCACAACTCCGAGAGCTCATAAGACAATTAATAATCAAGCCAGTCTGGCTGCAAAGCTTCGCCAGGCAGAGACAACACGAGTTTTATGCAAGGATAAGAAATGAAAAACAAGGAGAGACGGTCTGGTTCTGATGCAGCCGTGAAAAACAAACTTCCAACCTCCTACATGTAACCCAAGTAGTTCTTTTGGATTCATAAACATAAACATTTCATATGACATGCCTAGCAGATGTGACCTTATTGTAATTATTCCATCACATGTGGAAGAGAACTAAATAAGTAAACATGGAAAGGAGCGTTTCCTGAGCAGCTTTTCTTCCACAGATCCAGCTCAGTCTGACCAAAGTTCCTGTTTAGATCCCTGGAAAGTTTTACTTCTTGTCTGTCAGAAATAATTGAAGTAAATAAATAAACTCCATATGTTTACGTTTGTGTTGGTAGGGCAGAACCTGACCTGCCTCCAGGAAGTCGTGGATCATTGTTCTGATCCTGTTGGGTTCTGACCGGCTGTTTGTTGTCTGTGCAGCCGGGTGGAGCTGAAGAGACTCTGTGAGATCTTCACCAGGATGTTTGCAGACCCCCACAGTAAGGTACAGACCCTCAGATACATGCATGGTCTTCAGCTTGGAGATGTTTCTGGATCTAACTGTGTGTTCTGCTGCACGGCCTGCCTTGCTGTGGCTCTAACTGCAGAGAGTGAGTGTTTGCTCCTTCAGTCTGTGTCCGCCCTGTTGGACGGAGAGCCGCTCTGACCACAACCTGCCTTTGCTCCCAGGTGTTCAGCATGTTCCTGGAGACGCTGGTGGACTTTGTCACGGTGCACAAGGACGACCTGCAGGACTGGCTCTTCGTCCTCCTCACTCAGCTGCTGAAGAAGATGGGCGCCGACCTGCTGGGCTCGGTCCAGGCCAAGGTCCAGAAGGCTCTGGACGTCACCAGGTCAGAACCAAGACACGGCAGGGCCTGCGTGCTGCTCAAGCTTTTACCACTAAAGCACTGATCTCATGACCTAGAGCAGAGGTCCCCAACCTTTTCTTTACTGTGGACCCGGTCAAGACTTGGCCATTTTGCTGCGGCCCTGGGGGAAGGTGGGGGCGTCGGATGATGCTTCTGCATGTTGATGTTCCCGCTAAACCCTTTTTTTCCCCTGATTTTCCCTTATGACAATCTTACAACGTCCTGTGGTGTGTTGAATATTCATCGTGGTCTCGGCCCGATTATCGCAGCCTGCTGAATGTGACAGGGAGCCAATCAGAACGCGCGGTGACGTAAGAATGGAGGGGATCCCAAATTGTTGACATGGCAACTGAGAGTCCGGTGGACATCGGAGGTGATGTGTGGAAATGTTTATGACTACATGTAAAGGTCGTTATTATATGTGATTATTATATGTGGTTATGTTGACTCAGTTAAAATGTTCACTATGATGAATCATAGAGCAGCAAATAGAGCAGCTTTTATCAAACGCCTTTTCTTTTTGTTGGGTCTTTAAAATGATCCACAAACTATCTCTGCTGCTCCTACATCATGTTGATTATTGTGAATTCACTGTGGGATGTTGGGGTTTTACTGGATCTTCTTCTGGAACCGGGATGTTCAGTGGAACCGGGATGTTCAGTGGAACCGGGATGTTCAGTGGAACCGGGATGTTCAGTGGAACCGGTTCTGGTGCTGAGTTGCTCCTGGACTCACGAACCTGTTGGACTTTATCGGCTCTGAGGTCACAGAGGTTTGGAAAATCGACCAACGATCCTCAAACCAACCAGACCTAAAACTCACATCTCCTCTCATCTCGACCCCTGACCTCACGCTCTGACTCTGGTCGCTATGGTAACGGTTACGTATCCCTTCAAAATAAGATGCAGATGGGCCACAAACATGAACATTTCACTTCTATAAACATTTTAACTCAGGATATCGACTGATGGACCCTGAGCTGTTTCTCCATCTGGGAGATGAGAGACACTGAAGTGATGCTGATGCTCAGGGAGACACTTGGTCTCCATGGTGACGCAGTCTGAAGCTTCATTGCCTCGTCAGCATCCGGTCACCAGATCATGCAGAGCAGCTTGGACTGTGGGAATCAACCCAGCGGGATAAATCCATCCTCCTGCCTCTCTGGACCTCCAGACAAACTTTCCAAAGAATCTGATCTGGTTCTGTTCATTTTGCTGCTTGTGGCTCAATGTTGGCGGCAAAACGCAACCCAGAGAATCTGGTAAAGGATTTTCAAAATAAAAGATCCTCCAGACTCAAATGATACAGAAAACAAAAATATTTCATTATTTCCTACATGGTCTGGTACCAACCGGTCCACGGCCCGGTACCGGTCCACGGCCCGGGGGTTGGGGATCACTGGGGTAGAGAGTCTGTGAACTGCTGAAACATAGAGCAGGATCAGATTTAATTGCACATCTGTGGAATCACACGTCACAAAACGTCTCTAACAAATATCCAAACTCTGTCAGCTCTTTCTGATGCATCACTTTTTATGGCTTTCATCTCTACTGCTGCGTGTTTGAACGGTTGGACCAATGGCATTGCTTCCCTTCCCTTGCTAGTTGTTCTGTCATTTGTACTATTTGTGTTTTAGGCCTTCCAGGAATCGGTTTTGGACTTCCTGGAAATCAAAATCTGCTCCGTCTCAGTGGCACCAAATAACAAATGAGTCAAGTTGTTGCTCCTTATCTGTCCAAACAGAAAATCCTTGTGAGTCCAGTTGGTTCTGGAGGCCAGAGAGACCTGAGCCTGCGCCACACAGCTATGATTTTCTCTAACAAGCAGAGCATCATTTATGTTATGTTCCCTAGATGGAGACACTCAAGATAAATTCTAGATCAAATGGACCCAGGTGACTGGGTGAGGTGGTACCAGATCTGGACTTGGATCTGGATCTGATTGTGTTGCCAGTTATCTGGTGTGAATTATCCTGCTCTGAATCTTTACTCTTCAAACATCGTCTCTGATCAGTGAAAGCAGAAAAATCATCAGTTTCCTAGGAATCAAGCTCTGCTGGTTGAAGATGATGTCCAGCGTTGACCCGTCCAGCTGGTTTCGGGGATTCTTTTGCTCTGACCCGGTCAGCTCCTTCTGGGTCAGAGGTCGTGCCTGAGCGCTGAACTCAGCTTCTATCTGCTGCGTTTCAGGGAGTCGTTCCCCTTCGACCAGCAGTTCAACATCCTGATGCGCTTCATCGTGGACCAGACCCAGACCCCCAACCTCAAGGTGAGCCTCAGCCGTCTCCCGCCGCCGCGTCTCCGTCGGCCCGGCACTAAACGTCCCGTCGTCCGCAGGTCAAGGTCGCCATTCTGAAGTACATCGAGTCTCTGGCTCGCCAGATGGACCCGACCGACTTTGTGAACTCCAGCGAGACACGGCTGGCGGTGTCCCGCATCATTACCTGGACCACCGAACCTAAAAGCTCTGACGTCAGGAAGGTGAGACGCATTTCATCCTCGATGCAAGAGCAAAGGCTTTCAACCTGAAGAGTAAAACTGTGCTTTGTTTTTAGCTCATTTGTCTGTTTACTTCATAAATTAGCAGTAAAAAGGTTTTGAATTGTAAGCTTTGCTGATTAAGATGTGATTTAATTCATTTCAAACCCTGAAATGAATTGGATCTGAAACTATGGAAGCCTTTTATCAGAATCAGTTGTTGACCTGCAGCAGCTGAGTTCTGGTTCTGGTCCATCACCTGGACCCTTAGAGAGACGGGCCGCCACAGCGGGGCGAGCGAGGAGCTTCTGGAGAGACGAGTCTCAGTTCGGTCCGGGTCCAGGATCACGGTCGTCATGGCGATGCCTGAGTCGTCAGCAAATGTTCCCATCCCTGAGGGACACCCAGATCACCGTCTCTCCTCAGGCTGGGAGCCAACAACTTAAAGGGCCAGCGTCGATTTTAAAACTTAGCTGAGAGAGCGGGCCGGGTCAGGGGCTGGTTCTGGAGGGCAGACCAGGTTCACCAGCTGGATCCAGATCAGGTTCTAGATCTCAGTACACTGGTTGGCCTGCGTTCAGGAAGAAGCCAGCAGAGCTGGAGGTGATACCTGGAGATCCAGATCCAGAGCCGAGTCGACACCAGAACTTCTCCAGGTTCTGCTGGACATCACCTGTTGTTGCTGGGTTCTGTTGGTCCAGTTCTCCTGCTCTGATCCATGGAACGTGCCATGTTCCGATTCTGACAGAGGTTCCTCTGCAGGTTTGGTTCTGCTGCCTGGGATCGGGCAGTAAGCGGTTAGCGGTCGGTTCTGTGCGCAGGCGGCCCAGGTGGTTCTGATCGCGCTGTTTGAGCTGAACACGCCGGAGTTCACCATGCTGCTGGGCGCGCTGCCCAAGACCTTCCAAGACGGCGCCACCAAGCTGCTGCACAGCCACCTCAAGAACTCCAGCAACACCAGCAGCAGTGTGGTGAGTCCCTCCAGAACCTCCAGGACCCGGTCCAGGCCTTCTCAAGCGCAGCTTCTGCTTCTGTTCTCCAGGGGTCTCCCAGCAACACAGTGGGCCGGACGGCGCCGCGCCACGCCCCCAGCAGGTCCAGCCCGCTCACTTCCCCCACCAACTGCTCCCACGGCGGCCTGTCTCCCAGGTAGGAACCCACCGGACCCCCACCCAACCCGCCTGCTGGTCCGGGAGAACCTTGGCTGCAAGGCGTTCTGGTACCGACCCACCAAGGGTTCTGGTTCCACGATTGTCCATCCACAGATGGCAGCAGCCATGATTACTACTATAAACTCGCATAGAAATCATCGGCTTTAAGCAAAAAACTCGTAAATGAGCGATGACGCCTGCTGAGAGCGAAGCTCCGGATGGAAGTGAAAAGCTTCCCATCGGAACCGCTGGAACCGTCTCCAATCCGAAAGGTCAGAACCTCCGGATGCTCCGATCAGGGTTTTTCCTGCCAGTTCCGATCACCCATTGGCCGATCACTACCGATACCGATCACATGGATTGGCTGTAAATGTTTCTGTTCAGGTATAAATGAGATCTGGCAAAACAAAACCATGAAATATCCTAATTTAGACCAAAACTTAAAATACCTGCAGGCCCCATGCAGAAAGTATTCAGTCAAAAAGATGACAGAAAAACTGCAATCTGTGATAAAATATGGAACAGTAAGGCTCTGGAAGCCTGAATTATACATAAAGTCAAATATATCTCACAACACTTCTCAAATAAAGTCCAGTAAAAAAGTGAAACCTTCATTCAAAGTCAAATGCAGGTTGTAGTAACAACCAACCCTACATCACTAGATCAACCTGCCTGATAGCGACAGCGTAGCGACAGCAAGGCCATCTGCTTTCTGACTGAGCATGTAATTTTGCAGAACACCTGGAGGGGGCAGAGCAGCTGCATCTTTGATTTTCACAGATTATCTATCATGCCAGGATAACGAATGTTTTAATACATATGGAAAAACTTTTTTTACGTTACATGCGGCAGCTTTAAACAGACGGTCGCAGTGAGAGCTCACAGTCAGGTGGAGCGAGGCGCCAGCAGGTAGCGGCGGTCCAACAGCGAGAGCAGAACCCGCTGCAACTGCAACTGGCAACTGCAAGTGGCAACTGCAAGTGGCAGGGCGCGACGTCTGAGATGCAGGTGATCGGTTTGTGATCGGCAACTAGAGACAGTGATCTGCAATCACCAATCATACACTTTTCCATGGAAATCGGTGGATTATGATCGGTGGCCGATCGATCAGCATGCCACTAGTCAGAACTTCTGGATCCGTCAGCAGGAAGCAGATCTGTCCTCTTACCTGAACCTCTCAGCTCAGACTCTTTTTGTCTCTTCTCTCTCTCCGTTCTTGCCCTGCCTCCTCTCATTGGTTTCCTCCTCTCCTCCATCCTTCCTTCCTGCTGCTACAGTCGTTTGTGGGGCTGGGGGGTCGACGGGCTGCTCCCCGCTGCGCCCCCTGCTGCCCCCCTGCCTCAGTGCGCCCCTGCCGCCCCTGGCCTCAGGGCCCTGCGCCGAGCCTTTTCACCCAGGTAGACCGAGTCCAGTTGTTCTGTTTGTCGCTGAGCGTCGCTGCAGAAGGCGTCGCTCTGCGACACGTCGGCACGCTCGGACCGGACCGGCAGCAGAAACACTGCGCACGCATGCGGACCGGTGGCCGTGTTTCTGCTCCAGCTGCTTCCTCTGACCCGCCGTTCCGCCTCTGTGCTCGGCAGCGTGACGGAGTACGACACGGAGAACATGAACGCAGAGGAGATCTACAGCTCGCTGCGTGGCGTCACCGAGGCCATCCAGAGCTTCAGCTACCGCAGCCAGGAGGACCTGAACGAGCCGCTGCGCCGCGACGGCAAGAGGGACGACGCCGTGAGTGTCCCACTGGTGGATGACTGGTGTATTATTTTGAAAGTTTGATTAATTCTGAACTTCCTCCTGTTAGGTGGGAAGAGAAGTCGTGGCTCCATCTCCAGGTCCTGATGCACGTCTGGGTTTAGATGTGGTGGAAGGCGGCCGCACCGCCCTGGACAACAAGACGTCGCTCCTCAACACCCCGTCGCCACGGTCCTTCTCCGGGCCCCGGAGCCGCGAGTTTGCCCCCTATGGCGAAACCATCTGCGCCTACGATAAGAGCGCCCTGAAGGAGGCCGTGTTCGATGATGACGTGGAGCAGTTCCGTGACTGTGAGTCTACAGATACTCTGCACCAGGGTCAAAGGTTAACTGCTGTTATTACCTGGACTCGTCTCCAGGTTGAACCAGGGGTCACACGGGTTGTTAACATGCTAACAGATCCCAGAGTTGGTTCTCTGTGTCTCCTGGAGGGGGCGCTATGCAGCAGGAAGACTCCTTCACTCTGGAAGGATTGAAATAAGAACTGCACAATATTACAAAATATTCTGATATTTATTTTACTAGTAAATATTGTGATGACTATAGTGTTAGAAAATATTTCAATGATGATAATATAAGAAAATATCACAACAATAATATTGGTAAATATTTTTAATATCACTAAATATTGGCTCATATTACAGCCCTAGTAGAACGTGACAGCAGTCATTGGCTGTGTAACTATCTGACCACCAGGGGGCAGTCATTGACCAGCGATGGTCAGCTGACCCTTTAAAGGAATCCAGAATAAGCTCAACATGTTTCAACTTAACTGAAAAAATGCAATTTGTGATACACCAAAACTCATAATCACTTCAAAAATGATTGTCTTTAGTTACATTTTTCACCAATGGGTTGATGATGCGTTCTGGCCTGTTCTGCACTGGACTCTACAGAGGAAACACAGCCAGCTTAACTTTACCTGAGGTTATCGATTGTGTTTGCCTGGTGTAAGTTTAGATAATGCCACAAGGTGTCGCTGCTGGCTGTAAGTAAAACAGGAGAGTAGATAAGTTCCCACATGTACAAAAAGAAGAGCGCAGTGGGAGAGCCACAGCCGAACACAACTAGCTGGCCCTCAACATTTCTCTCAAGAAGACTTTGAGTCACTTGTACGAGCAAAACTGAGGAAGGCTCTAACAGCTGTGGTGAGCCGGACACGGCGGTACGGCTGTGACCTCTGGTCGGACCGTGTGATCCGACCAGAGGTCCGGGTCATTCATCATTTCATTTTTGAAGCTGAAGGCAGCAGAAGCTCCTATGTCCAACCTTCCCCTTCCTCTGTTTGGTCATCATCATCATCATCATCATCATCATCATCATCATCATCACTCCATGTAATTTCTACATTGATCGATTTCAATTTGAAAAGGCTTAAAAACGTGACGAATCACTGTTTGGCTGGACGGAGCTAGTTTGACCTTTACCCAGAATGACACGGCAACATTCATGTGACAATATTTTATTCAAATGAAGAACGAAACAGTCTGCGGCATCATGACTGTATTGTTTATACATGTAAAATAAATATTTCAAAGTTTATCGTTACTCATCCTGGATCTCGTTAGTGTGAAATGAAAGTAGAACGAGACGCTAACGCCTCGGATGCTGGGCGCCGCGCAGAACTGGATCAGCTGCTAATGCTAGCGCAGCAGCCAGGTGGTAACCTGTGATCCAGGTGAGAGGTCACCTAAGACCTCAGTCTGTCGCCACGGCAACAGGAAGCAAAGATGCTGAAACCAAACGTGTCTTCATCCACTTGTTAGGCACATCCGTTTCTGTTTGTTGCCATCACATTGTTCTCTCTGCACCCACCTCCCCATGTTGATCCTCCATCGTCCTCCACGACCCCTGACCCCTCCCACCCTTCCCTGCAGGCCGGCGGAAGGATTCAGGTGAAAACAAGACGAGTCTCCCGAAAGGCTTTTGTCCTGGTAAACCTCTTCCTGCTCCTCTTGCTGTTCGCTTCCCTCATTCATCTCCTCTGATCCTGTGGCTGTCGGGTCGGTTCTGTCGGGCTGGGTCGGTTCTGTTGGTTCCGTCGGGTCGGTTCCGTTGACCAGTGGTCGGTTCTGTTGGTTCCATTGGAGTCGAGTTCCGTCGGGTCGGTTCTGTTGGTACCATCGGGTCCAGCTCCTGTTGGTTCCATTGGGCCGGTTCCGGCGGGTCGGGTTCTGTTGGTTCCATCGGCCGCCTCTAGCGGGCCCTATTGTCGGTTCCCATCACAAGGTTCCGTTAGCCGGGTTCCAGCATCATCGTAATGTTGGTAATACTAGGTTCCGCAGTAGTCACGTTGCCCGCATGTAGGCTCAAGTCCCACTGGGGCAAGGGCAGTAAGGGGGTAAGGCCAGCTATATCACTGTTATCATGGTCAATAATCAGTTGGATTCAGAGACAGCCAATGTTTCATGAAGTCATCATGAATATTCATAAATAACATTGGAAAATAATATCATGTTAATTGTTATATATTTGAAGAGCTCACACAGCTTGGTAGTATTGAAGAATGTAGCTCCATTAAATATTCAGCAGCTTGTCTGTGGTCAATAGATCATTATAGGTAATAATATTTAATATAATAATAATATCAGCATCATTTGATATCTTCAAAATTAAATATTTTCAGGTCTGCTAGCTAACAGTATTCATGGAACACTAATGTTAGTTTGGTTCCAGAACAGTGGTGGTCTGCTCCACCCACAGTCAGTTGTCCAATACTAATAGTTTATATTTATTAGCTAAATGAATAAGACTATGGTAAGTTGTTATCATATAAGTAGTAGTTATTTCGGTCGGGTCGGTTCCATCGGGTCGGTTCCGTCGGGTCGGTTCTGTTGGTTCCATCGGGTCGGTTCTGTTGGTTCCATCGGGTCGGTTCCGTCGGGTCGGTTCCGTCGGGTGGTTCCTCGGGTTGGTTCCGTCGGGTCGGTTCTGTTGGTTCCGTCGGGTCGGTTCCGTCGGGTCGTTGTGCTCTGACTCTGGGTCGGTCCCCGGTTCTAGAGTCGTGCAGGACGTCAGGGACGTCCCGGCGCCATGCTAACCCCTCTCTGGTTCCGAGCAGTCGGACCGGACCATTCGGACCTGGTGGCGGACCTGCTGAAGGAGCTATCCAATCACAACGAGCGCAGCGAGGAGCGGCGCGCCGCGCTGCTGGAGCTGCTGAAGGTCACGCGGGAGGACAGCGCCCCCGTGTGGGACGAACACTTCAAGACCGTCCTGCTGCTACTGCTGGAGACGCTCTGCGACAAGGAAGTAGGTTCTGGTTCTGGTTCAGGAGGTCCTGGTCCGGTTCTCCTTCCTGGGGTACCTCCAGGCCTGCTGGCGGTCTCGCTCCAGAGGGACCGGACCGGGACTCTGGGGCAGTACTGACCCGGTTCTCGTCTCCCGGCAGCACACCATCCGGGCCCTCGCCTTGCGGGTTCTGAAGGAGATCCTGAGGAACCAGCCGACCCGGTTCAGGAACTACGCCGAGCTGACCATCATGAAGACCCTGGAGGCCCACAAGGACTCCCACAAAGAGGTGATCCGGTTCTGGTTCTGCTGCTCTTGGGGTTAAATCTGGATCTGAATCAAATGAGGTCAGCAGGAGAAAGTCCCGGTTCCTTGCTGAAAAGTATTGGCAGTCCTGATATGAATGAATGAATGAATGAATGAATGAATGAATGAATGAATGTGTGTCAACCGACGGATATTGGGATATGAACCAGGACCTGGTGGTGTGTGTTATTTCATAATGAAATATTTTATTTATGGCTGTCAGTAACCTCAAGGCAAACAGTCAAAAACTGAATTGCTTTGAAAAACGAATATGTTTCTTAATATCAAGAGAAATACAAAAATGAAAGATGAGAAACTGAAGCTGTGTTATCGTGCTGCTCCATGTTGTCCATGTTCTGGTGTTTCTGAGAAGTTTCATAGATTCTGTTCTTTCACACAGGCACTGATGATGCAGAAACGTCAGTCAGATTCCTGATGACTTGATTTGGAAAGTAACTAAGTTACATTGAAAGTAACTATCTTAGTTACTTTTAGCAGCCGCTAACAACAACACCTGTGATAATCACATTGATCTTTGCCAAAACTTAATAGCAACTTATTTTAGAACGACAACATCAACAACGTTTCTCCAGTTATAAGCTTGAACTAAAGAGGAGATTTTTAATGGTTCCAACAGTAAAAACCCTGTTGGGTTAGGGTTTTTGTTTCTACTGTCTGGAAAACTAAGCAGGATCTAAAGCCCCCATCCTACCCCCCATCCTACCCCCATCCTCCCCCATCCTGTCCCCATCCTGTCCCCATCCTGCCCCCATCCTGCCCCCATCCTGCCCCCATCCTGCCCCCATCCTCCCCATCCTGTCCCCATCCTACCCCCATCCTGTCCCCATCCTGTCCCCATCCTGCCCCCATCCTGCCCCTGGCCTCCAGGTTGTGCGTTACGGCCCTGTGTTTGCTGTCAGAGCTCAGATCTCCTGCTGCGGCTCTGCAGCTCAGATGGCTGCACAGATTCGAGACATTTCTATAAATATTAATAATTATAATGCCGTTTAGTTTTGTAACTTTTCAGACTCGTTCATTCGTGGCTGTTTTCACGTTTGCTGCTGTTCAGATTAGTCTTCATGTTTGCGGTTTTCTGGATAATTCACAGGTAATATATTAGCTTGACATGAACAAAGACTAGTGGGACGGATCATCCGGGAAATGATGGACTAAAACTAACTGGATGTCAGACACATTCTGGGTTGATGTCACTTATTAAGCCCATCAACCCGTGACTCATTAAACGACTTTAGAAAGAAAAAACGAGCCCAAGGCCCCAATAAACGGAATTGGTTCCATTTCAGCAAGAAAATGCGCAAATCCCTCCGTTGTTTCTGTCGCTGCTGACAGTGTGGCATAGAAACTGCAGTCAGACGCTGAGAGGAATAAAATCACAGAAGAAAAGAGTCACACAGACGCAGAGTGGTTTCCATAAGTAACTGCAGCCTGACTGCCTGATCTGACAGAGAGAGATTACTGCTTACTCTGTCGGTAACCGTCGGTAACCGTCGGTAACCGTCGGTAACCGTCGGTAACCGTCGGTAACCGTCGGTAACTGTCACTGTCTGCCTCCCTCCTGCTCTCAGCCTCCACTAAACCTTCTGCCATGTTGGACGACTTGCTCTCTGCTCTGATTGCTGATGAACAGTGAAGCCGCTTGTGCTGCAGTGACTTTGGGGGCTACTGTTGCATTGTGGGAAATGTTGGTGTGGATTAATAGTAATGAAATATCCTCCAGGGATATGTGACATAGAGACACCAGTTAACCTGACAGTCATGTTTCTGGACTGTGGGAGGAAACTGGAGAACCGGACAGAACCGGACAGAACCCAGCATGGAGAACATGCAGAAAGACGCTGGGCCAGGAATCCAACCCACAACCTTCTTGCTGCAAGGCAGCAGTTGTACCAACTGGACCACTGTGCAGCCTGGTATTATTATTATTATGAGAACAATGATAACAGTAATATTGATAATATTGATAGTGATAACAACAGTATTAGTAATATAATATTAATAATAATTATGCAGCTTCATATTGAAGCAATAAGTTCTTCTCTTAAAGCTGCTGAGTGTTTTGAGTCATTATCCTGCCGGATGACCTCTGACCCCTGATCCCATGTCCTCCAGCAGCAGCTCTGGTCCTTCCACAGGTCTGAGCGGGAACAGCTGCCTGCGACCTTTGACCTCTGCAGGACGGGATGTGCTCCAGTAGTTTTCCTCCGGCGGATCAATAAACGCTGCGTATCGATCCTGGAATGTTACTGGGGTCCAGATCGGTTCTGATCAGGTTTCCACTGAGGGGTCTGCAGAACCTCCAGAACCTCCAGAACTTCACATGGGTTCCTGAAGGCAGCTCTGTTTCTATCTTTAAACTGTCTGTCATGAAAAGTTTTGTTGCTTTTTCTGCAGTTTTTTACGTTTTGGTTGTTTTATTCTGTGTCTCGTTGTCTCCGTTTCTCTGACTTTGTGTCTTTGGTTCGTTTTGCTGATTTTGTTAAATCAGAGCTAGTTTATCACAATGACTTGGTCTTCATGAACCTGAAGTGGTTCTGGTTTAGTTGTGGGTTTTGGTTTGGAGTTCTGCTCTTTGCCGCTAAAGGATGAATGTTATTTATAGGAGAGGTCAGGGGTCGGCCGTCTCTAGCCAGCGTGTTGTCCCTCCAGGTGGTGCGTGCGGCCGAGGAGGCGGCGTCCACGCTGGCCGGCTCCATCCACCCGGAGCAGTGCATCAAGGTGCTGTGCCCCATCGTCCAGACCGCCGACTACCCCATCAACCTGGCCGCCATCAAGATGCAGACCAAGGTCATCGAACGCATCGCCAAGGACTCGCTGCTGCAGCTGCTGCCCGACATCATCCCCGGCCTGCTGCAGGTGGGTTCTGGTTCCGGTTCTTCGGCGGGTTCTTCCATGACGCCTGCACAGCGGCTTATTTGGACAATGGTCATATTTGGACAGTGGGAATTATTTGCCTTATTTGTCCCTGGAAATGTTTGTGTGCACTCTGCTCCGGGTGCGACTCCTCCCACGTTCCTGCTGACCCGCCGTGTGTGTGTGTGTGTGTGTGTGTGTGTGTGTGTGTGTGTGTGTGTGTGTGTGTGTGTGTGTGTGTGTGTGCGTGCTTGTGGCCGTGCACGGCGTGCCTGATGCTGCGTGTGTCTGCAGGGCTATGACAACACAGAGAGCAGCGTTCGCAAGGCCAGCGTGTTCTGCCTGGTGGCTATCTACGCCGTGATTGGAGAGGAGCTGAAGCCCCACCTGGCACAGCTGACAGGCAGCAAGGTAGCTCTGTCTCTCACACACACACACACACACACACACACACACAGCAGCAGTGCTCTCCGTGCTGCTAACAGACGCAGAGCCTTATCTTCTTCCCATGTTGTTGCTCTTCAGCCGGTTCCAGCCGGCCGGCCGATAATAAAACCGCTGCTCCAATTTGTCCAGGTGTCCTTGAGTTGTGAAGGTCAGGCCCACCTGACTGCTCCCCTGCGCCACACACACACACACACACACACACACACACACACACTGGACCCGTCTCAGGTCCAACATCATGTTTTGATGGTCTCTCTGGTCAAGGGAAGCATGGTGGTGGAGGGGTGGTGATGTGGGCTCACTGCAGTATTCTCAAGTCCAGTGTGAATCCATCTGTCCAGCAGCAGATCTACAACAGAACGGCCTAGTCAAAGTCCAGACCTCAGCGTGAGTGAAACACTGTGGTGGTCCTTCAGAGAGTTGAACCAAAGATCCTCTGTCAGTGTGAGATGGTTGCCTCGGTGCTGTTCCTGCGGCGCAGCAGCAACCTGAACGTTTCACCCAGACTCTGGTTTATTAAAAACACTGTTAGCTTTTCAAGATGCTCATCAAGTCAAATGCATTTTTGCACTAGATTTGCTAATATTTATCCCTGATGAAGAAATACATTCAAATCATAAGTCATTGAACCCATGCACACTATTTGAACTCATTTGTTGTATTTTCCAAGATGGTTGTCCATCTTGGAAAATACATTTCTGCACTAAAATCACCAAGCAGATGTTTGTGTCATAGCCGACATGTTGTAACCATAGAAACCATTGATACTGATTTCTGTTTCCCTCTTCTGGTGGACATTTTTCAAAATGGCTGCTGTGGCTGCAATGGGATCCACCAAAACACCAGTGGAAGCTAGGAAGCTAATGCTAATCCTCTACCCCAGTGATCCCCAACCCCCGGGCCGTGGACCGGTACCGGGCCGTGGACCGGTTGGTACCAGACCATGTAGGAAATAATGAAATATTTTTGTTTTCTGTATCATTTGAGTCTGGAGGATCTTTTATTTTGAAAATCCTTTACCAGATTCTCTGGGTTGCGTTTTGCCGCCAACATTGAGCCACAAGCAGCAAAATGAACAGAACCAGATCAGATTCTTTGGAAAGTTTGTCTGGAGGTCCAGAGAGGCAGGAGGATGGATTTATCCCGCTGGGTTGATTCCCACAGTCCAAGCTGCTCTGCATGATCTGGTGACCGGATGCTGACGAGGCAATGAAGCTTCAGACTGCGTCACCATGGAGACCAAGTGTCTCCCTGAGCATCAGCATCACTTCAGTGTCTCTCATCTCCCAGATGGAGAAACAGCTCAGGGTCCATCAGTCGATATCCTGAGTTAAAATGTTTATAGAAGTGAAATGTTCATGTTTGTGGCCCATCTGCATCTTATTTTGAAGGGATACGTAACCGTTACCATAGCGACCAGAGTCAGAGCGTGAGGTCAGGGGTCGAGATGAGAGGAGATGTGAGTTTTAGGTCTGGTTGGTTTGAGGATCGTTGGTCGATTTTCCAAACCTCTGTGACCTCAGAGCCGATAAAGTCCAACAGGTTCGTGAGTCCAGGAGCAACTCAGCACCAGAACCGGTTCCACTGAACATCCCGGTTCCACTGAACATCCCGGTTCCACTGAACATCCCGGTTCCACTGAACATCCCGGTTCCAGAAGAAGATCCAGTAAAACCCCAACATCCCACAGTGAATTCACAATAATCAACATGATGTAGGAGCAGCAGAGATAGTTTGTGGATCATTTTAAAGACCCAACAAAAAGAAAAGGCGTTTGATAAAAGCTGCTCTATTTGCTGCTCTATGATTCATCATAGTGAACATTTTAACTGAGTCAACATAACCACATATAATAATCACATATAATAACGACCTTTACATGTAGTCATAAACATTTCCACACATCACCTCCGATGTCCACCAGACTCTCAGTTGCCATGTCAACAATTTGGGATCCCCTCCATTCTTACGTCACCGCGCGTTCTGATTGGCTCCCTGTCACATTCAGCAGGCTGCGATAATCGGGCCGAGACCACGATGAATATTCAACACACCACAGGACGTTGTAAGATTGTCATAAGGGAAAATCAGGGGAAAAAAAGGGTTTAGCGGGAACATCAACATGCAGAAGCATCATCCGACGCCCCCACCTTCCCCCAGGGCCGCAGCAAAATGGCCAAGTCTTGACCGGGTCCACAGTAAAGAAAAGGTTGGGGACCTCTGCTCTAGACCAGTCAACACTGTAGAAGGGTCCAAACCACATCCAGACAGCGAACCGGGCCGGTTCTCCGGACGGTTCTGCGAAATGGGCCGGTTCTCCTGACGGTTGGTTCTGTCTCTGTCTGCAGATGAAGCTTCTGAACCTCTACATCAAGCGGGCCCAGACCACCAACAGCAACAGCAGCAGCTCCTCCGACGTTTCCTCTCACAGTTAATGGGTCCTGTAGAACCTTCAGAACCTTCTGGACCCGAGCAGAACTTCCCTCTCCGCCCTCACCTGCTGTCCTGCTTTGCTTCTGAGCTGGAGCCGACCCGGTTCTCCTGCAGCTTCTCCATTAGTTCACATGGCCGGATCCAGAAGTTCAGCAGCACCTTCTGATTGTTTTCAATGTGCCCTTCATGACCGACCCGACCCGTTTAACTCGTCCAGAACTTTGGATCAAATCGAGGTTCTCCAAAGCATTGATTGTTGCTCTAGTATGACGTCTTCTCTAGTTCCACCTGCAGAAACCCGCTCCACACCTGGAAACACATCTGGACCCGACCTGAGGTTCTGACACCAGGTCGGGTCCAGTCTGAGCATTCAGCTGAGTCAGAATGACGACGTTTAACGTTTGGCTGCCAGGAGTTAATCAGCCTCACATCAACAAAAATGACTTTCAACAGAAAGTGTGGAGACATTTTCATTGGTTCAGAAAACCTCCTGATGCTCTGATTGGACAATCAGAACAGAGCTACAGATCCCACCGTCCAATCAGAGAGCAGAGAATCTGGTTGCCTTAACTTGAGGAGCAGACAGTGGCCGGGTTCTAGAGCTCTCCAGAGGTTTGGTTCCGTCTTGTCCTGGCGAGCCGGACCAGAACCTTGCAGGTGTTCTGTAAATACATGTTGATGTTGAGTTTGCACGTCGGTGAGTTAGCATGTGGAGCTCTGCCTCTTCTAAAGTGCACTTTGTCACCGCAGCCTGGTTCTGCTTGTAGTAGAACCACCGGGCCGCCTCTGGTTCTGGTTCTGGAGGAGGCCGCTCCAGCTCCAGAGTTTAGCAGGAACCTTGTCCTGCTGATGAATCTTCAGATTTTCTTTGTCGTGGTTCTGAATGTCGCTGAGGAGGTCCAGATCGGCTCATAAGTCAGGAATGTACAGGAAGTTCTGATCCGGTACTGAAACGGACAAGTACCCGGCGCTGCCTCGCTGCTCCTCCTCCGGGCCTCTTTCTGTTTTATTGTAGAAGAATCCGCCACGCTGAACCTGGTCACACTTTGTTCTGCTGCAATATTGCGACTTGTATTTATATATTTTATTTGATCAGGTTTTATTTTGTTGCTCTGACGACGATGATGATGATGATAGTGATGATGAAGAAGAACTGTTCAGATGATCTTTAAATCCTGATTTCCAGCAGAGTGAAGAAATAAACAGACTGAAAATAAAACTTCTCATTTCCTCTTTCTGATCGGTTTAATTCCTTCGGTGCGACATGGTTTTCTAACTCCCCAGGTTTCAATAATCCAATGAAACGGGTCAGAACCCGGCCTGATTACCTGCTCTCTGGTACAGACAAGCAGCAGCATGGAGACCCAACAGACCAGCACCATCCAAGGATCCTCAGAGCTCAGTGAACATTACTGACTCAACTGGAGGTTCAGTATCTTGTGCTCCAGTTCTGACCGGCATCATGACTCGAAACCGACTGACGGATTTCGCTCCAGTTTGGAGCGAAATCCAAACTGGAGCGAAAGTTCTGCTAGAACCACAGCGGACCAGCGAGACGCCCAGAAATACCGGCCCGGAGTTTGGTATCAGAACCGAGGATCCGACTCTGGATGCATCCATCATCCATCCATCATCCAACCATCATCCATCCATCATCCATCCATCCATCCATCCATCCATCATCCATCCATCATCCATCCATCATCCATCCATCATCCATCCATCATCCATCCATCCATCATCCATCCATCATCCAACCATTCTGTGGCTCTTGAATGTTCTCTCTAGTATTTGTACATCTATGTCTTGTGGACCTTGTCTCTGTCCCGGAGCAGCAGGTTGGTTTCTGTCCTCCAGGTTCTGGTCCAGATAAATATTTCCCCGGAAGACTTTGACACCTGCATCAGAGCTTACAGTGAGTCTGCAGCAGCTCCAGAGGAAGAACCCCAGCCGGACCGGCCCGTCTGCTGGCTCCTCCCAGGCGGGACACACACTGGCGCCGCAGCGGGAGGTGTGTGTGTGTGTAAGCCCCGCCCCGTGTAAGCCCCGCCCCCAGACGTCAGGACGGTATAAGAGTTGTGTGGAGCGTTTCTGCAGGAAGCGCCTCCCGATCAGAGTCTCTGTCTGTCTACGCTCCGGTTACCATAGATACCAAGACATGCTATTCTGCCACCCGCAGCCTGAGACCTACCACCAGCAGCTACTGCAGCTGCAGCAGCTGCAGCAGCTACTGCAGCTGCAGCACTCCACCAACTACATCAGGTGAGCCTCGCCTTGCTCCAGACTCGACTGTTCTGCTGAATTTCTGGAGTTTTTTTCTGGCTTTCATTGTTCATTGTGAGAGAGAGGGACCTTTGACCCTCCGATGAGCTGATTAGATAAAGCTTCTATTATCGGGACATTTATGGGCCGTTATGTGAGCAGAGCTGCGTCTCCTCCGCCTTGTCCTCCAGGGACGCTCTGGCGCCCTTCCTGAGGAGCGAGGAGGCGTGGCTGCGGGCGGACGGCGGCGCGCGCCCTTCCACTACGTCCTGTGCGCCGCCACGTCTCCGATCCCGATCTGACCTACCTGAACCAAGGTACCGTCCCGCCGTCCGGCTCTGGATCCGACCAGGACGACGACCTGGAGGACTCGCACGATCAGGACTGAAGGGATCAATTATGCTGACGATTGATCCATTAACTGTATGCAATATTAAAATAAGCAAATAACTCAATGAATTTTAATGATTGTTGATCCAAGTCTTGGTGAATTATTGATCATCTGCAGCTAAAAGTTTAAATATTCACTTTTCTAATTAAAGAAACTTTAATATTTAACATGATTTAAAATGAAAACACTTCAAAAGCCATTTATTAAATACGCAAATTCAATAATCAATGTTTTCTGCTGAATTATGGTAGAAAAAAAATTTGTTGACATTAACAATATTTTAGTGAAAATGTAAGACCAGAAGTTTACATACAGCCGTTTTCTGTTGATTATTAAAGACAAAATGATCAAAAATGAGAAGCCAGGTCCAGATATTTACATACCCCCAGAAGCTTTAAACTGGAGCAGAACCAAACCAGTTCAACCAGTCTGGACCCACGCCATCATTCTGCCACTACCATGCAGCTGCAGACTTGAATCCTTATTCAGATGTTCTTCCTGGGTCCAAACGGGTCAAGCTGCTGGTGTTGATGTGGACTGGGGTGTATGAATATATCTGACCCTGTCAGAAAACCTGAGTAAAGCTCCAGATTACTGAGCTGCAGGTTCTGCAGAACTTCATAGGTCCAACATCTTTCCTCTTCCTGTCTGTGATCGGTTCTGCTGGTTTCTGCTGAACCCCAACCGGTCCGAACCAGAACCTCCATTTACTCAGACCAGAACCCTGTAGGTGGTTCTGATGTTCTGAAGAATTTTCTACCTTCAGGGAACAGAATCCTTGAACCTGCTTCCAGCGCCCTTTGGACCGGGACTGGATCGGGATCGGGGATCGGGATCGGGACGGGATCGGGATCGGGATCGGGATCGGGATCGGGGGATCGATCGGATCGGGATCGGGATGGGGATCGGGACCGGGATCGGGTTAGGGTTAGGTCTGAGAATGTTGATCAGTTGGACGATGATCGTTATTTTCCTGAAGACTCGGATTCACTGAGAGCTGGACAGATTAGTTTTGCTCCAACTGTTGGGTCAACTGGACCCAAACTCATTACAGGAATCACACAGAAGCTGAAACGAGCCGGGTCCGTTCCCTCGGACCGGGTCTGGACCGGTCCAGGCCCGGTTCAGGTACCTGGTCTCGGTTCTCCTTGCCTCAGCTTTTCTGGTTCTGATCGGTTGGACCGGTTCCTGGCCTTCATGCTCTCTGGGTTCCTACAGTGATTGAGTTTCCATCTCTGTTCTGATTGACTGATTTTCCGTTTATTAAATTGTAATCAGGTTTTCTTTAATGTTTTAATATGTAGGTCAGTCCTATGAAATCCGTATGCTAATCAGAAAGCTAGTGGAGCGTTCAGATATAAGCAGCAGATATGTGAAGGTAGGTGTAAGCCTCCATGTTTGTGTGTTTGTTCATGTCAGCTTCTCTTTCTCCGCTGTCTGGGTTTGTCGCGGGTCCCTGAACGCACCGTCCCTGAACGCACCGTGCCCTCTCTGAGGGCCGTGGTGGCTCAGTGCTGTCGCTCTTTCCTGTCCGTCCTCCGCTCCGCTCCTCTCGCCGGGATTTGTCCACGCTTGGATCAGATGGTTCCTCCGATCCGAAAGCCTGGAGAAAACCCGGCAGCCGCTCTGCAGCTGTGTGTTGAAACTGTGGAGGTGATGAAGGCCGGGCTGCAGGTCCGGTCCGGTCCCGTCCGGTCCGGTCGGTTCTGAGTGAGCGGACCTGCGTCGCCAGGCTGCCAATCGCTGCTTCCTGGAAATAGAAACATGTGGCAGCTGAGCAAACCAGGAGATGTTTGACTGCTCTGCAGTCATGCATGGGGCTTCCCTCCATAAACGTCTCCATGGTGACGCTGCTGATGTCATCAGCAGGTTCTGGTTCACAGGAACAAGGCAAAGAGGACGATGGAGGAGAACCTGGAGGTGATCTGGATGGAGCCTCCAGTCTGTCCTCACCTGCCTGAGACCTCAGCAGCTGATTGGCTCTGGAGGACCAATCAGACGGCGAGGCTCTGGCTGACACGCTGCAGCTCTTTGTCTCGTCGTCCTGGAGGATTTGTAGTCAATCTGGCTTTATTCTGAAAGGAGCTGAACTTCCTGTGAATTTCTCCTCCGTCTTTGAGGCTGAAGATGTGACTGAATGAATCCTGAGCCTGAAACCTGCCGCTGCGTCTCTGCAGAGCATCGTGCGCATCGTGTTTCACGACCGCCGGCTGCAGTACATGGAGCACCAGCAGCTGGAGGGATGGAGGTGGAACCGGCCCGGAGACCGGATCCTGGACATAGGTGAGCTCAGCCCGACAGGTTCCCCGACCTTTAGAGATCAGGCTCGGCGCTGCAGCTCCACTGCACAGGGAACCAACGGGTCGCTGGGTCAAGGGTCAGGCTTATTTCATTATTGTTTTCATCCCACTTTGTCAACTTGAGCCTTAAATTTCCACCACCAAACAAAAGCCCTGATTTAAAGGTCATTCCTGTTCAGTGGGTGACCTTTAACCCCTCCCAGGCTGCTGCTCTCAGGTCATTGCTGGAGTCATCGACTTGCCGCTTCACTCCGATGATGATGTTTAGGACCGTGGGTCCGTTCGGACTTCAGGCTGCGGCTGGCTGACCGAGCTGCTGTCCTTCCTGCAGATGTTCCGCTGTCAGTCGGGATCCTGGAGCCGCATTCCGACCCGCTGCACCTCAACACCATCCAGTTCCTCTGGGATCCCTTGAAGAACGCTTCCGTCTTCATCCAGGTACGGACGGACCGCCGTAGAATGCTACTGCCGGCGTTCCTCGTCGTTCCTCGTTGTTCCTCGTTGTTCCTCGTCGTTCCTTGGCGTTCCTCGTCGTTCCTACTCTACTCTCACTCCGTGTTTCTCCACAGGTCCACTGCATCAGCACCGAGTTCACCCCCAGGAAGCACGGCGGGGAGAAGGGCGTCCCGTTCCGCATCCAGGTGGACTCCTTCAGCCCCAACGACCACGGGGAATACGTGCAACGCGTTCATTCGTCCAGCTGCCAGGTCAAGGTCTTCAAGGTACCCGACCTGCCGAGTCGGCCCGGTCGGCCGCGATCAAACGCTCCAACGTTCTCGTCTTGTGTGAAGCCCAAAGGAGCAGATCGCAAGCTGAAGACAGACCAAGAGAAGATGGAGAGGAAGACGCCTCAGGACCGGGACAAGTACCAGCTGTCCAATGAGACCACCCTGCTGAAGGAGGTGAGGCCCGTCACCGATCAGAACCAGCCGCTCTGATTGGCTGCTGGGCTCAGATGACATCATCACAAGGCTTCAGTGTCTGAACACGAAGCGGATCAACAGGTTCTGTAAACCTGGCTGAGCTTGAACTGGATCAGAGACGTTCTGTGATGTTGGACCAGTAAAACCAGCAGGGAACCTTTGGTCCCATCACAGTTGTGCTCCTGAGAATTCACCTGGTTCTGGTTGGTCAACGTTGCAGTTCTGTGCTGAAGCCTAACTGGGCGCTTTGTCCTCTGTCCCAGTGCTCCCAGTGGCCTGAAAGCCTGAACCTGAGCAGCAGCAGCAGCGCTGCGTCACCCGGCTGCATCGCCTCGCCCTGCGGCTTCACGGACGGGTGAGTCGGAGCCGAGCTTCTGCTTAGTGTGGAGGGAAGAGACGCATTGCGATACACCACTTATGAAATCAGACATCCTGACGTCTGATTGGCTGCTTCAAGTCAACATAACTTAGTCGGCCATGTCTGAGTCTGAGGTCGACCTTTTCCCTGAAACGCAGAAAAAACTTCAGTATCAGAACAAAATATCTGACAGTTATCACCGATGAACTGAGTGCTAGCTGCTGGAAGCTAGCAGGTGGGGCTAACAGCCAGCTAGCTACCAGCTAGCTGGTAAAATATATCTCAATTAAATAAAAACTAGATGAAAATGAATGGGAATAGTTTATTAATCAGTTTGTCTCTATTTATTCCAGGGTTCATTGTTTATTCGTTTCATAATCAGTTACTTTACGTGTTTTATGAATTTCTATTTTAAGGTTTTATTTTTTTACTTTATTTCATGTTCCTGTTTTCAAATGAAGGGGCGGAGTTTTCTCTGGCTCCCATTGAAATACATTGAAATAACAGCATCCATTTATCCATTGGGTTCTGTGATCTGGTTCTGTTGGACCCGCGTTGCTATAGAAACAGATTTTCTGATGCTAACTGAGGACGATGTTTTAATAAAAGCTGAAACCGGTTCAGCTGACGGGTCCAAAAGTCCAGAACCGCCAAGGGGAAGAAAAACAAAATTTTTAACATTTTTCACAAACTAAATTCTCAGTGTTTTGCATAAACGTTCCTGAGTCAGAACTATCTATGGTGTTGTCTGGCCTTTGACTAGGCCATGAAGCTACTTTGATCTAAATGCCTCAGTTTTTAGGTTTTCATCAGAAACATCCCATCATTTTCCTTCAACTTGACACTTTTCTGTTCCAAAAACCACTGAAGGCTGGAACTGGATGGTTGATGGGCTGTAAATCCTGCGTCGTGACAACTTCAGCCTCTCAGGGCTGATAAATATAAAACATTACAGTTGAAATGTAAAACTTGCACTTAACCGGTGCATCTAATGCAGGACAAAAAAACATCCAAAATTCATTTTTTCCAAAACTCCTAAAACTATCAAAGGTGCAAAAAAGCTAAAAGTTGCCTGAACTCCAGGAGAGACGGGTCGAAGGTCCAGGCGTCCTGGAGGGGCCGAGCCGCCGTTCTGCAGGAACCAGGAGGGAAATGTCTGCACCAGAACCAGAACCAGCAGCAGAACCAGCAGCAGAACCAGCAGCAGAACCAGCAGCTGAACCAGCAGCAGAACCAGCAGCAGAACCAGCAGCTGGGCATTGATTCATCTCAATCTGAAACACAGAGAGGAAGAGGAAAAACCTGAGGGTATTTATCAGGTCCTGTTGGACCTGCTGCTTCTGGTGGTTCTGTTGGACCCATTAAATCAGACTCATCCTCTGATTGGCTAAACACTGAAGATGCGTTCAGAGTAACTGGATCCTTTGGGCTTCAGGGTGTGTTTCCCTCCTGAGCTCCTGCAGTAATGCCTCACAGGGCCAGCAGGGGGCAGTGCAGGCAGTACTATTGTTCTGGTTGTTCAGAAGTAAAAAACAACTTTTCATGCAGGAATTGAACTTTTAGCTATGGTTGCAGCAAGTGGTCCAGGCCAAAGCAGACAGTCAATCACCTCCTGTGTTTTTCTTCCTCATGCTCATGTTTCCATAGCAACTGTTCTCCGAAGCAGCAGGCGGAGCTGTTCATGCCTGGCGGCTCGGATGTAAGTAACTGGGAGGTGTGCAGCGTTAAGTGCTTGATCCTGCTCTCTTGTCTCCTTTAGGACAGTGTTTGGAGGCAGTGGATGCTGTGCAGCAAAACTCATTTCAAGGACTTTCTTCTCTTTGACATGTAGCATCTTCTGCCGTCGTCGTCGCCGCAGGAAGTTCAGCAGTGGCTGCAGCGCCACAGGTTCTCGCCTCTCTCTAGGCTCTTCTCCAGCTTCTCAGGTACAGTGGCAGGGGGCGGAGAAATCAACTGAAAATCACTTCACCGACCTTCAGAGGGAAATATCTCCAAAGGTCAGAGGTCACTGGGCTGAAAGCCAAAAACATTCTTCACATATCAGGCAAACGCTAAGAAATTTCAGCAAAACCTTCGTTCGTCATCCATCCATCCATCCATCCATCCATCCATCCATCCAACCAACCAACCATCCATCCATCCATCCATCCATCCATCCATCCATCCATCCATCCATCCATCCATCCAGAATGAAGTCGGCCTGCTGTGTGCGGTGTGTGAATGAAGTCGGCTTGCTGTGTGCGGTGTGTGAATGAAGTCGGCTTGCTGTGTGCGGTGTGTGAATGAAGTCGGCTTGCTGTGTGCGGTGTGAGAATGAAGTCGGCTTGCTGTGTGCAGTGTGAGAATGAAGTCGGTTTGCTGTGTGCAGTGTACCACGCCCTGTACCTGGAGGAGCGGACGCTGCTGGATCTGTCAGAGAAGATCGCTGGACTCTACAGCATCGCTACACAGCAGATCACACACATCTACCACCAGAAGACCACAGGCATCCACGTCCTGGTATCTGATGAGGTAACCAGCACCATTTAGTAGTCAGACCGAGCTTTGGTACGAGAACCGACCGGCATCTTCATCTGGAGACGTTCATGAAGTCGGCTTGCTGTGTGCGGTGTGAATGAAGTCGGCTTGCTGTGTGCGGTGTGTGAATGAAGTCGGCCTGCTGTGTGTGAATGAAGTCGGCTTGCTGTGTGCGGTGTGTGAATGAAGTCGGCCTGCTGTGTGTGAATGAAGTCGGCTTGCTGTGTGCAGTTCTAGAAGGTTCTACCTGCAGAGTGCGGCGCCGCCGTCGGTCTGCCATGTTCAACAACAGCGTCGGCCTGATGCTTGCTGCTGCTGTCGGTTCCGAGGTCCGTTACAGATTTCAGTGTTGTAACAGATCTTTGGGTTTGGCTAATGGATCGGAACAGAACATGTTTGACCCAGACACATCCAGGAATTGCAGGACTGCACTTCCTGTGTGCCACAGGAAGTGGTCGGGATGGTTCTGTTGCACGACTGCAAGAGCATCCAAACCTGAAGCTGTGGCCCGGTTCTGGACAGGTCTGATGGTTCTCTCTTCAGGCTCAGCAGGTGAACCTGTGGTTGCTAACACGTTAGCATCAATAGCAGCTGAAGAAGACACGGTGGTCATTAACTGGGTTTAACTACATCAGAACCAGAACCAGCAGGAAGGATACAGCTGCAGTTTTTGACCACAGGTCGATTCTAAGTTCTCTGATGGGACCAGGAGTATGGTACCAAACTACAGGTTCTGGTTCTGGTTCAGAAACTACAGGTTCTGGTTCTGGTTCTGTTTCAGATGGTGCAGAACTTGGGAGAAGAAGCCAGTTTTCTCATCAGCACCATCAGAGGTAAAGCTGTTCCTGTGGGCTGTAACGGCGCCACCATCAGGCGGTCCTGATCATGACTGACCCAGTTCTCGTCTGAGCAGATGAAACTTCTGACGGCTACCATGTGGTGATGAAATGAGCAGCAGGGGGCGCCGTCAGCGCGGCTGCACACACTGTAAATACGTCAGTAATTCAGATCCATCTTGATTTTGGATGTTTTCTGTAAATCGTCATAACTGGACCGGCGGAGAAGGCCTCTGATCAGAACCGGTATTCATCACTGGCAGAACAGAAACACGGACCACCAAACCGGGTCGAACAGTTTAAACTGGGAGCAGCTAGTTTTAATTAGCATTTTGCTCTTAATCACATATTTATGCCTGTATATTGCATATTTAGAAAATTAATGTTGATTTTATTTTGCTGCACAAGAATTGATGTGATCTGAACGGCTCCTAAAGCTAAGCTACAGCTAAGCTAAAGCTAAGCTACAGCTAAGCTAAAGCTAAGCTACAGCTAAGCTAAAGCTAAGCTATAGCAGACGCACTTCTGTCTGAAAACACAACTGGTAGAATAAAAATCTTTGATATGTAGAAAAGATGTCAAATAATACTGTGAAATATTAAAATGTTTTCTCTGGAACAAACTTTGTTTTATGTGATCTGGATGATGGAACTGGATCCTTCATGGGGCCCAAAGTGAAATGTGGTTTTGGGGCCCTCTATCTCTGCTAACTGGCTGCAATCAACAGTCCGATGATTAGATCCTTCACACACTTGCTGAACATATTGAATCTCTGACAGTGATGTTTACGTTATGTCCTATATGCATGTATGATGTTGGACACATTTATTGCCACCGATTCCCTTCATTTTGGGGGATCGACTAAAACTTGTGAAGCTGATCTTATGAATGAGATCAGATGAATAAGGTTTATAAATCAGCCTCTGCAGTGAGAAGGTCTGAACATTTACAGCTACTACTCAGCCCACTGTTGCCACCTCACCGACTTTGTTGCTACAAAAAAAACTGATTTTGGCCAAAATCCAAATCAGCAGGTCAGAATCTTTACAGATCAATCAATAATCAGAGAGAAAACTGGGATCAATGCAGCTCTAAAGCTGGAATACATTCATCACATTCTTTGATTCAATTACTTTCTCTTCAGCGAGACTCCAACAGCTAAAACACCAGGTGAGTCTTTCTCTCCTGAGAATGTGGACCGGTACCGGTACCGGGTTGATTCTGAGCCTTCAGATAATTTTAATTGAAGTTTCACATAACTTATTAGATGATGTAAAAATAATGTTTGTTTTTGCCACATAAATTAAAAGCAAGCAACAAATCTGCAACTCCAGCTTGGAGCAAAACATTCAGTCACTTTCTGATTTAATTATTATCAAATGTTTTGAAGACAAAATGCCTCAGAAATATTCAGAACCAAATGAGAATCAACTCATTAAAGTTAAGACTCAGTTTCACTCAAAGACTCAGCTTTGAACTGAGTGGAACCGGACCGGACCGGACCGGACCGGACCGGTCGCCACCAAGCAGCTTCACAAATCTTCCTGATAAACTTTACAACCAAGAGACACATGAAACCAAACCTTCATCTTGACGCCCCTTTCTTGTCTCTGTCCCTGAAGGACAAGTTGTTTCTTAACGTTGATGGCCTTATTATTGCTTAATGACTGCATGACCTGCTGCGGCCACCAGGGGGAGCAATTTCTTTTTTCTCTTTTCTTTTACTCCATAGAAAAAATGCTTTCTGTATACATCATCAAATATATTGTAAGAAAAACCACAACTTTATAATGAAGTTGTATGTATCTGTTAATATGATCATATAGAAATCATTACTAATATTAATATTAATTATAATCTGATCCCCAGCCCCAAACGGCTGCTTAGTTTGCTTTACCTTGGACCGAGGCGTACCCTGCAGTGTGTATGTGGCCCTGTGCATCTCTTCTGGAGAGAGGCACCTAAACCGCATCGCCCCCCGCCACATCGCCGCCCTGCTGCATCGCCGCCCTGCTGCATCGCCGCCCTGCTGCATCGCTGCCCTGCTGCATCGCCGCCCTGCTGCATCGCCGCCCTGCTGCATCGCCGCCCTGCTGCATCGCCGCCCTGCTGCATCGCCACATCGCCGCAATCTCAGGCTGAACTTCAACAGGAACGCTGAAAAGCTGCTGAACCAAATCTTTGAGCTTTTCTCACATCAGAGAAGACGTTTCCCAGAATTCCCTGCGGCCACCAGCCGGAGTGACCCTTGGCCCCATCTGCGTCTGCCAGCGATGAATTATAACCTTCGCTCTGGGGAAACAAAGTGACGATTGTGATTGGCTTTTAATTATGGCGCTCAGCTGAAAGCGATGGCTTCCTGAGAGAAGCGGCCAGATTTATGGCCGCTGGCCCCACATCCTCTCTGATCTGCTTTTACTCCGGTGACCCCGTGACCCCCGGGGGTCATTAGCAACCCCTCGAATGCTCTGCCTGGCCGGCGGCCCGCTTTGCAGCGCCTGTTTTCCAATCAAATCACTATATTTAACAGAGACACGAGTCCAGAGCCAAGTCCAAACGGACATCTGTTTGAAATTGGTCCTCGCAATTATTTCACACAGAAGCTCTGCCCCCCTGCTCCTTGCTCCACTTTGGTCTTTTGTTTGTTGTTGTTTGTTCTCCACTTCTTCCCCCGACACACACTGTGCTGCTAATGGACAGCAACGAGTGGGGGAGGGGGGCCTGGCTCCTGTAGCTGTTGGGCCCAGGCTGAAACCAGCCGGGTCTTTGTGGTTCAGCACAAAGCAGGTTTTCACCCGGAGCGGCTTTCACTCCGCGGGGCTCATGATGTCATCACCATCAGCGCCGCTTTCACCTGCATGCGACCGACTGAGTGCAACTGTTGGTGTCTTCTCACCTCACCTTCTCCCCTTCACAATAAAAGTATACATTTGGGTGTGAAATATATACATTGTATGTCACAACATTTTAAATTGGCATTTGTGACTGGATACAAAAAAGACCAACAAATATTGCAGCAAGCATATTGCCAGGGAACGCAAAGCAAAGCAATTCCCCATGTCCCCTAGAGGGCGCCGTGCTCCCTAACTACGGAAGTAACCCACCATAAAACGGCCATGTCCCTCACCTCCATGTCGGGTACATCACCTTAACACAGGAACTGTGTGGGTCACGTGGTTTTTCTTAAAGTGACAGCGACGCCACATCACTGTCACATCACTGGTTTCTGAGTCGTCTGGCTGAAAGACAGAAGCGATGTGCATGTGTCCATACAGTGAAATACATTTTGGTGATTTAGTCAGTTAATGAAAATGATGTGTGTAGAAATAAAACTGAAGTATTTGACCCCTCGCAGAATGAGGTCAGCCCCCATTTCCCTGCTGGAGGGCAAAAAGCTGCTGCTGGGTTTTGGTGGCGACCATTTATTTTAGCTGTTACTTTGTCAACATAATGCTCTAAAAATGAAAAGTGTGACTGATGCAACTAGATAAGATCAAGAAAATGTTTGAAGTAAAGGAAAACAGACAGAGAGGAAAGTTGTTCAGTTATGTGAAGTTGACTTTGATAAACTCAGCATTTCGATGTGATGTAGAATTCAGTCTGTTTCAGTTCAGTTGAAAAACAAAGAGGCTAACTGACAGACTGTCAGTAGAGCAGGTGTGTGAATTAGCTAATAGCAGCAGTAGCTAATAGTAGCTGTAGCTAATAGCAGCGCAGCTAATAGCAGCAGTAGCTAACAGCAGCAGTAGCTAACAGCAGCAGTAGCTAACAGCAGCAGTAGCTAACAGCAGCGGTAGCTAACAGCAGCGGTAGCTAACAGCAGCGGTAGCTAATCGTCCAGCTTGATCACTTATTAATTGGAAATAAGCATAAGACTGACAGATGGAGTGTTGTGCTCTTTGTGTGGGAAATGTTTGAGTATTTTTTGATGGTCAATGCAGAAATATAAAGTAGCGTTGTTTTCTGTTGCTATGGCAACGAGTCATGTGGCGTAACCAACACAGACACAGGTTGATTATTGTTAAATGGTTTTCCTCCAGTATTTTTTGCTTTGAATAATCGCTACATTTCCATGGAGTTTTGGACGGAGAAGTAAATCGTCGTTCTGCATGAAATTTCTGGATGTAAACGATAAAACACAGGAAGTCGATAGAGACAGTAAGGAAGTTTATAAGAGGAAGTATTTAAGTGCTGCTGCCTCATCACCGCAAGATCCTGCAATCTGCTGCTTGCTGTGTTTCTGCTAAAATAAATACTTCATGGGTTTTGAGTTAGTCCATCACTTTCAGCATAAAATTCCCTTCAGAGGATTTGATTTTGGACAGAAAGGGCCTTGCCCAGCCTGGGGGTCACAGGTCAGCCTGGGATTTGAACCAGGGACTTTGGGGAGGTTCTGGGTCGGGACCAGACGTGTCTGTGCTTATAGACAGAACCATCCAAACTGCCTGATGAATTGACGGTCCGGTTTAAGCGAGATGCTGTGGGACTCAGACTCGCCTGCAGGAATGTTTTAGCGTTTAGCTGCTGCTAAACTCAGCTGGACGTCAGACGTGTGATGATGTTTCGCCACCTCAAATGGAGCGTTTTGACACCTCGGGTGCTAAAAGCCGGCCTATCAGAGGCCGGCGCCTCCGGGCCACTAAAAGCCCGTTTCCTTCAGACATTCAGAGAAATAAAAACATCAACGCCATAAAGTCACAATCCCAATAAACTCCCAACTTTCCAGAAATGCAGGAAAAAAGAAAAAAAGGTTTAATGTCTGAATAATATTTTACATTATTTTGAGATGAGCTCTTCCCCGGTTTGCCCTTTAGAACCCAAACAGAACCAGGAGGAGAACCAGGAGCAGAACCAGGAGCAGAACCCAAACCAGAACCAGGAGCAGAACCCAGACCAGAACCCAAACCAGAACCAGGAGAGAACCGACAGAACCAGGAGCAGAACCTGGAGCAGAACCTGGAGCAGAACCTGGAGGTCGTTCATTCAAAAACATCTGAACCTTTTTCTAGTGAACTGCCTGACCTGAAGGTTACAGTCCTTGACCTCCGGCCCGGCCCGGCCCGGCCCGGCCCACTCTGGCCCGGAGTAATGCAGCTAGCCTCAGAGAGAGACTGGACAGTTGGACCTCTGGACCGTCTCCAGCTCTGATTTGGTCTTGATCATCTCTGCTAGGTTTTGTTTGGACTGGAAATTGAGTGGGATCAACAGAACCTCCAGATCTCTCCTCCTCTGACCGCTGGACTCATCAGCACAACCGTCTGCTGAGTCAATCGGAGGATCCAATAACTGTTTTCACTCATCAACATGAAAACCCCACCATGATGAACTCTGTGCTCTGCAGAATCAGCAAAACCGGCAGAACCTGATCTGCACCAGAACATTCAATCACTTCCTGTCAGGATCCGTGTCGTTACACTCAGCGCCTCTGAAACCTGAAATCGTTGGTCACAGACTGTGGGAACTTCATCTCCCAGCATTCATTGCACTGGAGCTGACTCAGATAACGACTGACCTGCTGTGAAGCCCCGAGTCGGTCCAGAAGACGTTTAACCCTTCAACAGCTCGAAGGGTTAAACGTCTTCTGGACCGACTCGGGGAGAACTGAGAGCCGCAGTCGCATGCATCTCTCTCAGAACCAGCAGCTCATCCGCTGGACCAGAACCACTTCCTGTTCTCCTTCCATCGTTTTTACCTCTGCACATCTTTGACTTGAGCGGTTAAATAAGTTGGTGGTCTTTCCTTCACAGCTTTGCTGACTAGATGCTGTTCCATCCTCTAACTCTGAGCTCCGGCTTGTTAATCCTCATCTGAGTTCTGCTCTACTTCATCTCTGCAGTCCAGCCTCTTGCATCTTCATCCTTCTGTGGATTTGACTAGACCAATGTTGAGCAGATTGTTAGGAAGGATAACCTGAATAGGGGTGGACCCCCATACTCTGATACCCCTAAACACAGTCCAGCTGGTTGAAAGGAGCGCCACCTGAAACATGCAGTTGGCAGCATCATGCTGTGGAAAGACGGATGGAGACAAACCAGGACAGTCTCGGAAGAAAACCTTGCAGCAGCAGTCCTGAGATATTAGAACGGCCTAGTCAAAGTCCTGCTGAAAATCTGCTAATTGTAACATCTGGCTCCAATGAAAACACAAAATGAATTTAAAGAGAAGATGTTTATTTAAAATGTACAAAAGCTACTCAGTCACTGAGTGGAGTGGGACACATTGGGAAACATGGATGGAGTTGAGTCTCTGTTGATGACACAGAAAATACATCGTCACCACCAGGGATGAAGAAGAACCAGAAACACAGAACACAGAACCTTCAGAATCAAATGTAGCTTTTAACAAGACCGTCCATCCGTCTTCTGCGATTTGTAGTCACCCTTCCCAGAAGACACCATCCTGCAGGGTGAGTCCAGCCCCCTGCAGGGCAGCTAGTTTAACTCTCTCTCTGTCTCTCTCTCAGAGGACAGGAGGGATTCTCTGGGACAGCCCCTCCCCAACCAGAAGGGGAAGGTCCGTCTCCTTCCAGCTGAGGAACGTGTCCTCTGGCTGGGTGGGGGTCAGTCTTTAATCAAAAAGCAAAAGGAAACATTCCAGATTCAAAGTGGAGCTGTTAGCAGCCCCGGTATAAACACACAGAATACAGCATAAGTTAAAACGGTAAACTCCAAACACATCAGAGATCAGTCCTCCTGTATCTGCATGTCCATTTCCTGATAAGTGTCCTTGGGTGCCGAGCTGTGATGTCCCAGAAAGGCACAATATGGTGTGTTTTCAGTGCACCACTCTGTAAACACCAGTAGTCCTGACAGGCATTAATGTACCCTGGGCTGGGTTACTGTTACAATATTGCTTTAAAGACAGAAAACAGTCCCTCCAGCTAAGCTAACTATGAAAAAGAGAAGATTATCATGGTGCCATAGACAGTGGAAACAAAGGTGTCAAGCAGCCAATCAGTGCTTTCTGCAAGTTTCTTGAAGGTACCCAGATGTTCCCAGGAGGAGGTGGAAGTCTCAACTGATCAAGTTGAGGAACTTGCTCTCCTCAGCCAGAGCTGTAAGCATGGAGTTCATGTCTCCAATGGCCATGTTGCCGATCCCAGCTGGGACAGATGCCAAGGTGACGGAATTGCGTGGCGTGGTGAGGCGGGAGGAGCTCTGGGACAGGCTCTGCAGAAGCCCTGGACTCAGCGTCCCAGACATCAGGCTAGAATGATCTCCGTCATCTAACATGGTGTCGAAGTCGATCTGAGTGTGCTCTGCGGTTCTGGATCGGCCGGTGGATGAGTCAACGATACTGCTGGAGACCTGGTTGGCTCCTGGAGAGGCCACAGCGGCTGCAGCAGCCATGTTGCTGCAGGTGGCCTCATTGGCACTTGGGGACATTGAGTCATCATCACTGCTTTGAGACGGAGGCTGAAACATGTGAATCTGAGCCGTGTAGAACACAGCCGAGTTCTGGTTGTCTGGGCTGCTGTGATTCAGGACCTGGCTCGGTCTCTTTGGGCTGGCCTCAGAGCAGCTGTTACTGGGGTTCCGTTCAACTAGCCTGGGGGTCGGTTGGGTCATGACGGAGGCTGAGTGCTGCCTGGGGAAGGACCTGGGCTCGTTAGGTGGCCGGGGTTGTAACATCCCTCTGGCTCCATTCTGGATCACATACTGCTGCTGCTTGAGGAGGATGCTGTAGTTCTGCTCCTGGTTCCCTTGGTTCCCTTGACAGAACCCGTCCACCTGGGCTCTGGTCTTAAAGCTCTGCAGCTCAGAGCTAGCTGCAGTGTTGACGGTTATGCTAGAGCTTCCAGATAACGAACGAAGCCTTCCTTCCTGACTGAGCCCTTGCTGACGACTCATGTGCTCATTAAACCTGCTTTGTCTCTGCTGCTGCTGATGCTGGAGCGAGGTATTCCCAGGGCTCTGGAGGCTGTGGTACTCCTGTAAAGAGAAGTTGTGGCTTATCGGGACGACCTGATGGTTGCTACTCGGGGCATGTAGCACCCCAGAGCTGTGCCTTTGCTGAGCGGAAGCCAGGTTGCTCCTGATGGGATGCTGCTGAGGTTTGGGGAATTTGGTGTCCATCGTTCCAGAGCTCACCTCATTCCACTGCACTGGCATGTTGTTCTTATTTTCTCGTGGTGCTGGACAGAGCTGCTGGGAACCATTGACACCTCCCTGGTAGGAAATGTCATGACCAGACTGTGCCAAGGTGGCATCCACCACGGCCATCCTCCTCTGGCCATGAAAGTGCAGCAGTGGAGCCACGCTGGCCTGATAGCCCTGACTGCTAAAGCTGTGACTTGTTAGGCCAGAACTCTGAGACCTCAGGTACTGAACCACATCATCTGGAAGCACAATCTCATCCTCTGCACTCTGCTCCCCACTGTTCATCAGCCCGTCCACTGCCATGGTTTCTATGGCAATGTTCTCAGAAATGCTTGGTGGTCTTGGGGCGAACGGGTAACGCTGGAGACTCCCATCCGAGCGGGTGTAACCCTGCACAGCCAACGCCTGATGGCGCTCGGCAGATGACGGGGCATTCATAGGGTTCACGTTGTTCATGCTGCTGTAGTGCTGAACCCTTGGAAGAGGCAGCGGGTCTAGAGGTGGACGACTGACGGGGTCACTTGCCCGACGTGGGAGGTTGGTTGGAACGTCATGGGGCATCATGCTATGTGAGCCATAGGTGATGTCGCTGCACCGCCGGGGTGCATCGCCATTGGCCGGCTGGAGGAAGGAGGAGCCTTCCTGACAGTCGCTGTACAGAGCCATCCTTGTCCTCAGGCTCATTCGATCCATGTTGGGGAGAGGAGTGGGTGGAGCACCGCCAGTAGCGGCAGCATACTTGGCTTTGAGCCGATAATGCTGGGCTGGGGTTAGACTCAGAAGGCTGGGCAGGGCTCCTCCACTAGCCACGCCTCCACCACAGTGACTGGCCTCGCTGGAGCGCCGAGACAAATCGGTGGAAATCGGGTCGTACGAGTCGGCCGAGCTGATGTTGTGACGGTTAGTGCCAAACTGGGATGCCTCGCTGGAGCGCCGGCTAGAATAGCAGGGCGAGATGCCGGAGGAGCGTCGACTGAAGGTGTAGGCTGAGCTGAGGGTGCTGGTGGTGCTGGTGGTGCTGTCGCGGCGGTCGTTGAGCTGGTTCAGCAGCGTTATGTCGCAGGGGCTCAACTCCCCAGTGGGCTGGCCAGCGTACGGCGTGTGGAGGCTGCTCGTCATGATGGAGCTCTCCAGCAAGGAACCTAGCAGACATGAAGGGAACGTTACACCAGGAGCCTAGAAAGCTCTGTGAAGGTTTACAGTTTACAGAGAGATTAGGATTGATTTCTGCATCCATAGGGCAGAGGGAAGCTGCTGGAGCTCAGAGACATTAATGGTTCATGGACATTGAACATGTGATGCTCACCAGCTGCAGGGATGGGAGGAAGCTTCATGCCCTGTGGTCTGCCGGCAGCCCGGCTGCAGGTCTCCCTCACCGCCTTCAGCCTCTCCTGCTTGATGTTCTCCAGCTTGATGGTGACCGCTCCTCCGTGAGTCACCAATTTCCTCAGCTGAAGCCCCGTTCCTGCCTGCGGCACCCCGGCAGGGATTGTGGAGTCGACTGTGGGACCCTCGTCCGGCGCGCTGAGGTCCCCGAAGCTGCCCCCGCTGTACATGGCCATCTCTACCCCACTGTCGTTGTTGTTGGCGCTGCCGAGAGGCGACGGCTCGCTGCTGCACGACGACTGGCCGCCAGGACTGGACTGATGCGTCTGCAGAGGAACAGCAGGGGGCAGCGTTCATGCAACACTGGAAATATTTTGCTCAAACTGATGTGGGTTTTCTGTGGGAATATTTGATGCAAATAAAGACAAAGAATGAGATGAAAGGTGATAAAAATGCAAGTGAAAATAGAACCATGCCATGTTCACACAACTCCATTATGCATTCATCTCTAGTTAATTATTACCAAAGTTCAGATATTCTGACTAATGGTGTTTTGTAATGACTAATGCAGGCCTGTTCTTCCAGTCATTCATTAATGGATGCATGTGATTTATTCATATGAAAACAAGAGAATAATAGATGATTCTATGTTAAACAGTCCAGAATGCAGAAGCCTGATCATAGTTTGACCCACAGCTGAAAACTGTCTGATTCTCTGAATGTTAATGTGACAGCAGCCGGATGATGGGCTCGACTGCAGCGATTCATGCAGGTCTTTCGTATGAACGTAGAGACGGGAAGCTCTCTCACCTCAGAGACGTCTGTCCGATCGTTAGAGGAGAAGCAGAGGAGAGCAAGAAGCCAGACAGTTCAGCGGAAAACGACTCAGTCAACATTTACAGGAACCCGAAACACATTTCATTTTGCTGCTTCACCAGCAGCAACCAGCATTCACACCCCATGAGGCGACTGGAGGTGAATTAATGTTCAGACTCTTCTCTTCCTCTTCCTTGTTGAAACCTTTAAATCTGCCAGGGGTGTGAATACTTTAAGGAGTAACTGTAGAAGATAAATATGAAATCTCTGCCCAAAATCAGCATTACTTAAAAAACTGAACAGCACCAGAGGCTGAGGCTGGAACAGAACATCTTCTGCACAGCAGAGCACGGTAATGGCAGGAGCATGCTGCAGGGATAATTGACATGACGCCGGCTCCACCCACATGTGGACGTAGAGCAGGCCTCCATCAATCATTCCAGTGCTTTTGTCCGGAGGTTTCACGCCCTGGTCTGGAGGATCTGACCGCCAACAGTCATGCCAGCGGTGATCAGAGCAAACACGCTGTGGTCAGAGATTCTCAGGAAAGCACTAGGAAGTCATGGCCCAGAAATCCCAACCGCCGTTAACCAGAACTAGTAGAGGGTTGGATACATTTTATTACATTTCCAAACCAAAAGAGTCTGGAATATGCAGGTAAATATAACTGTGATTATGTGAGTCTGCACGAAGGTAACTGTAGTAAACATCCCATATTTTTATCATAACAGCACATCTTTGTAGTGATCAAATCAAAGCTGGATATGTGAGGGTAAGCTGGATTTGATCCAATGGTAGCTCTATAGCAGCATCATAATGTGCTGCAGGAACTGCAGTATTTACATTGAAGAACCTTTTTATGCCATAGTTTATTTTGAACAATTTTCCTGAAGCCAGTCATTACTGACCTGCTAGTGTGTGTAAAATGTGTCCCACAGCCATCGCATCCAACCAGACTTCGCTCCCAGTTGATTTCTCTGTTGCTTCTGATAACCTTCCTGACTGACCGACGACTCGTTACAGAAGTTTCTTGCCTGCCATCTTTGCGTCAGTGTTGTATTATAAGGCAAAAATGACTCAAAAACTGTCTCAGGTAAAATGCATGGAGTTCCACTACCTACCTGCTGGTAACACTGTTTGTTTGTCAGAGTTTCCTCTACTTCCACATGGGGGCGGAGCTAGTGTCATGTCAATTAAACTGGCCAGAAATAAGTTTGGAAATAAAGAAAATAAATAGGACATTATTTTGTAATGTCTCAAAACCAGCAAACTCCAGAAAAAGCCTGATCTCCAGTTTAAAGATGTTTCCCTCTGACTGAAATCCTCAGCATCTGCTCTGTAATGAAACAGCCTGAAAATGCATTTAGCGAGAGAGGCCTTCATCCCAAGCTGAGGGAAACGGGCAGTTGACAGAGGAAAGGCTTTGAGACGTTCATTCGGGAGGAGCAGCAGATATAGATGAACCAGAGCTGGTTGAGGAGAAAGCGTCCTGCTCGCTGCTGCTTCAGGTTACAGGAACTCACCACAGAGTCCTCCATCTTGACTGCTTTGACCTGCGGCCGCTCGTCTCCTCTGGATGCGCCGTTGGCCTCCGTCCTCCCATCTGTGCCCACCGGGCCGAGCTTGGCCTCGTTCTCCCCGTCTCCCCTAGGGGGCGGTCTGGGCGGCACGTCGTTCCGCTGTTTCTTAGTGACGTGGGCGTCGGGTCCGTGAACCGTCTTGACGTGCTTCCTGAGGGAACTGGGGTCGGTGTAGCGCTTGGTGCAGCCCAGGATTTTACAGACGTACGGTTTCTGCAAACAAACGTCTAGTTTACTGCCAAACACATTGAACAGCTGGCTGAACAGCTTCCTCATGGACCGGTACCTCATTGGAGTGTGTGCGGTTCTGATGCTTTGCCCTGTCCGAGGCGTTGGAGAAAGCCTTGTTGCAGCCTTCGTGCTCACACACGTACGGTTTCTCGCCGGTGTGCGACCGGAGGTGAGTCTTCAGGTTCTCCAGGCGAGAGTAAGCCTTGAAGCATCCCTCAAACTGCAGAGACACAGGGGACCTATCAGGGGCCGACTGGCCACTGGAGGCTTAATGCAAGTAAAACACCCTGATACACCCAGTAAAGAAAAACTCAATGGTAAGTAGACGGAGTGCTGCTTGGAGCTCCTCCTAGTGGAGTCAGACAGTACTGCTGTCTGCAGCTCCTGGTTCTCAAGAGCCACTATCTGGTTTCATCAACTCTCCATGGGATCTAAGAGACTCTGAAGAGGAAACCGAATCAAATCAGACAAAATGTCAGAACTTGCTCCTTTCAGAGCTGCAGCTCTGGGACGGTCCATGAGGGACTCATTAAACAGCGGGGCCCCCTGCTGGGGAGCTATCTTAATTACCCCCCTCACTGCTTTCAGGATCAGAGCTTTAAAGCTTTGCTTCAGTCGGCAACATGGAATATTCCTGCTCTGCTGCAAAACTATCTTGACTCCTTCAACTTTATTTTAAAAGATTTATTTTATAGTCTTTTTATGTAGACAGATTTCCGTCTCATTCATTAGTTACAGCTTTACCCATTTAAGGTTGTACATGAGTATGACCCTGACAGTCCAAGTGATTTTGTCCATACTGCCTTTCTAGCTGTTTTACAGACTGTTACTGATTTTAGTTGATAGACTTTCCAGATCCATCAATTTGTCCTCTAGCTTAGCATGTAGCATTAGCATAGCCGTGATGACCTCTTCCATCCTAGTGTTCACCTTTTGGTTTTCCTCTTTTATGGTCTCAAATTGATCTTTATTTTCTTGGCAAAACCCTCTTAGTTCTCTCAGAATCAGTTTGGAGTCGGCCATTTTTAGGCGCTGCGCCTTTTGGCTTGTTAGCTTCGATGCTAATTCTTGCTGCATCCCGTCTGTCTCATCATCTGACTTCAGTCGGCAATTATTGCTTGAAGCAGTGGTACATCTTTTATTTCCCTTTTTAAGGAGTTTTATTGGTAGATTTATTTAGTTTATATGGGTGAATTTCTGTAATTACTCTGGTTCAACCAGGAGCGCTTTCACTATGCCGCCATCTTGATGCTGGTTCAACCCAGAAGTCTGTTTTATGGGCTTTAGAACGATGAACCAACAGAGTGGAGCTGAACTGGGATTGTTAGGGTAACTGACTCTGTTTTCAACATTTTTACAAATAAGAATCCCAAAAAGAGTTTGTTTGTATTTAAGTTCAAGTTCAAATCACACCATCTAAATATGTACAGTCAGTGGCCTAGTCAATGTCCAAACCTAGAGCCAACTGAGGATGTCTTGGAGACGGATGTTCTGATATTTTCTCCCTCCGGACCAAACTTCTGACTCTGGGGTGTGAATATTTATGCACACTGTGGAAAACCAATAAATAATTTTCCTTCAGATTCGGTTACTTTCTGTTCTGATGCAGAACATCTCCAACTGAACGGAAGTTTGAGTTTGGTACCATCTGGTACCAGTAGAAGGTTCTGACCCCGGGTCAGAATGTTGATCAGACAGTGAAGGACGGTGTCTACATCCGGCCCTCGTTTCCATGTTCACCTTCAAACATCCAGGTTTCCACAAGGTTCTCATGTTCCCATCATGTTTTCAGCTCTCCTCACCGTGCATTTGTGCGGCTTCTCGCCGGTGTGTCTCCTCATGTGGACCACCAGCATGTACTGGGCCTTGAAGGGCTTCTGCTCCCGGGAACAGTCGTCCCAGCGGCACACGAACTCCTTCTTCTCTCCGTGGATGTGGTCGTTGTTGATGTGCTGCGTGGAGCAAAGCAGCAGGTCAACCCTGTCTGTGTGGCAGACACAGCTCTACACACACTGCAGATAGAACTACAGAAAGCAGGTGGAATGAGTGGAAGTATGGCTAATCTGGGTCTGGACCTTCTGGTAGCCTGGGGCTATCGGCTAACGGCTAACGGCTGCTGACTGTTACAGTCAGCATTTTACAGCAATAATGTATTTCATGAGAAATAAATGGGAGTTCATTTTTCAAAGTCATGTCATCATAAATGTTTCAGTTTCATATCTAGTTAGCAGGCTGCAGATAAACAGCCTGCCTAGTTAGCAGGCTGTTTATCTAGCCTGCCTAGTTAGCAGGCTGTTTATCTAGCCTGCCTAGTCCGCTACATGAGCGGACGGCTACATATGTAGCCTGTAGCATTTAGTTTGCTAGCAGTTAGCTTGGAGGTGCTGGTTCATCCGATTTAGTTAGGAATTATGGATGTTGCTCACCATAATTCAGTAAATAATCCCAACCTCCCAGATTAAAAGCTCCTGGATGAAAACAACAGCATGGTGGCGCTCTTTCTGTGGCGCTTTGCTAACAAAGTGGAGGACGATGGATCTGGTTCTGGTTCTGGTTCTGCAGAGATGTTTCCTTCCTGTTGCAGCGCAGAGACAGTGGGTCAGCAGCGGGTGAGGGGGCGGGGGCGACGGATTTATGGCTGCGCCCTCACAGGTCGGGCCGTTGCTGACCAAGAGGTCAGAGGTCACCAAGAGCTCTGTGTGTGGGGGGGCTTTAAGGGGTTGTTGGGGTCAATTATCACCAAGCAGGAAGGACATCCGGGGCAGAACCGACCCAATCAGAACCATGTAATGATTGCCTGGTCCAGAGAGGAAGGACCTGCGGGCCAGAAGTTCTGTTAGGGTTCTGGTTGGGTTTAGATCCACCAGAACCATCAGTCTGGATTGAACTGGAATTCATTTGAAATGAACCCTAACTGAACTGGACTGACTGGATTGGTTCACATGATGCTGGGGCCAAAGCCCGGTTATGGACAGGAGGACCAGAACCAGAACGAGGTACTCCTTCTGGACTCCATCAGCTGGGCCGACACGGTCTCAGAACTCTGATCCTAATCCTAATCTTGATTTTTGGACTACACCTGACAGGAATGGAGCCAGCCTAATGCTCATCTGTAGTGTGAACTGGCTGTGAAGCAGCTGGATTAAATAATCCCTGGGTCTCACGTGGACGAGCTGGTCCTGCGTGTCGTACTCCCTGCTGCAGCCCTCCCAGTGGCAGTCGGTCTCGTAAACGGCCTCTGGCTCCTGCTTGCACTCGTCCTTGTCCAGATCTTCGCTCAGGTCCAGGACTCCTCCGGCGTGGTCCTGATGGTAACAACAACCTCTTTATTCCGACTCGTTAATCTGGTCCTTAATCTGCAGCTTCGTTACAATCAATCAAAGGTGAATCGGTAAACGCCGGCCTCCTGGTTCTGGTTCTGCTGGTCCCACCTGAGCGGACGGTGAAATGGGAACTGGACCCTCTGCTTCAGTCTTCACCTTGGTCCTCTTGGTGTTCAGTGGATTGACTGTGCTGCTGACCGCCGGATCTCCACTGGAGCTCTGAGCAACAAAAGACAAGAGAGGAAAGTTAGAGGGAGAAAGGAAACATCTGAAAGAAGCGTCAGATGACCAAGAGACTCCGAACTGATCTCTGGGCCGCCTCTGGATGAAGCGCATCGCACCACCGCAGCGAATTGTCAGTTCATTAGATCTTTGGTGAAGCATTTCAGATGTGAGGCAGAACAGATTACCTGAGCCAAGCGTGGGGTGGCTTCATCAAAACCCTGTGAACAGAACCAAACCGCCGCCAACCAGACGCAGCCGGAGCAGAAAGTCCAGCAGGAAGCACCTGAGGCGTGTCTGACCCAGCTGATGAGCTTTGCTCTGTGGTTCTGAATGGACCAGAAACTCGTTGTATAAAACTTTTGCTCATTTTGTGCATTCTGTCTGATTCTGCAGGCTCAGAGCGACTCCAGCTCTGGTTCATAAAGCTGCGGTCTGCAGGTGTGTCAGAACGCTTGGACCTGATGAACATGAAGCACGTTGAGACGGAATGCTCACTGGTGATGGACCAACGTTATGTTAGCACAGCTGGTCTTCATGTCAGATTCTGACTTTTCCTTAGCTCCCCAATGCTCCCCTTTACTTTGTGACTCATCCATCAATGCACTAAGTTCTTGTGAAGCACCTTCCTTTTAGGTTCTGCAGTTGTTTTAGGGGCAGCAGAAGAGAGACAAATACCTAAAACTCTGTCACACCAGAAAAGCAGAGCTGGATTCGTCAGACTGGGAGCCGCCGCCAAGACTAAACAGTTTAGGCGACATTGAGATGGCAGAAACCTCGCCAAAATATGAAAGAAGAGTTATTGCTGCTGTTGCAGATTGGGCCGGATGCATTAGGAGTGGGGCTTTGATCTACCCAATGACTCTGAACATGACACAGGCTGAAGGCCTTTAAGCGCTAATGGAGGCAGAGAGGAGGAGGGTTGAGGCTGCATCAGCGGAGGGGTATAATCCCACCCAGACGCTCTGCAAAGACAGGATATGGTTCTGATCAGCGCTAATAAAGCTGGAGCAGCATTCCCAGAGACGCCGGCAGGGGCGTCAGCTGGAGGTCACGACCTTTCTGTCACCTCTTTATTCATTTGTAGTAATTTATTCCTTCATTTGCTCATTTGAATTATTTTGCTGTTTGATCTTCCTGTGAAGCACTTTGTGATTTTTATCTGTGAAAAGTGACGAATAAGTAAAATTTGAGCAGCTTGTTCTCTGAACAATAAACCTGTTATTGTTTCATTAAACAATCAACCTTTAATCCTTAACATTTAAACCAAGCATGTTCATTTGTGGCAAGAAATCCAACTGATTTATAAAACTCAACATTTTGTCATTTTTATTAAGATTATTATCAACACTTTAATAACCTGTTGTGTTCAGTGTTATATTCCATGTTGGCTTAAAGCGGCTCTGAACATCTCAGATTAACTGAGATTAGGACATATTTAGAAATAATGAAAATACAATTATTTAGACATTTGAACAAAATCAGCATGTTATTCGCAGTAATACTGGGAAAAATAAGGTCATATTAAAATAAGGCTGAACAAATATTGTGTTTACTCTAAATAGAGAAGGTAACTCTACCCAGATATCTATCATTCTTCCTTCTCTCCTTCCATCCTATCTCCGTCACCCATCATTAGAGTATGTTTTATTTTAAAGCAGAGTCGAGATAAATTTAAATAAAGTAAAGAACTCCAACATGACTAAAACTTAGACTGTTCAGAGGCCTCAAACATGTAAAGATCACAGTTGACTTGAACTCTTTCTTGGTTTACCATTGTAACTTGGCCTGGCAGCACCTGTTCAGGTCTGGGATCTCAGCTAACGCAACGGGCTGGTTTCACCTGACTTCACGTAGCTGAACCTCCAGAGCGCAGACGGAGGGCAGGTGGTTGAAACGATCCCCATGTCTACGACTGCTCTGACTCTTCTAATCAAGAAAACAGGAAAGCTTATTACCGAGGGCCAAATGTCATCATTTGTAAATGTGACATGTAAAAATGTCACAAAACAACACAGTAAAAAATGAATTTTACATCAGGACATTTAGGAGGCAACTGCTTTGTTGACAGCAGGTTAGCTATCCAACCCGGTTTCTGTGGCTGTTTACCATGCGCACCCAAACCAGTGTTTCATGTGGCGAACCAGCCAGGAGTGTATGAACGAATAAACAGGACCATAACAAATAAATAAATAAATAAATAAATAAATAAATAAATAAATAAGAGGGCTTAAAAATGGGAGATTCATGCAGTCAGGCGTAAATATACCTTAGCCTATTTTAATCAACTTATACATCAAACCCACTTCTGTCCTTAGATCATCCAAGTCATGGTTCTTTCATATGACTATGGAGCCACGGTGGACAGCAGCCCTGAAAACCAGACAGCCATGTTCCTGGAACATCAAGGGAATGGGATTCAGTCACATGGGATAGAGTGTCATTGTAGCCACAACTGCTAGCTTCCTGCATCATATCTTATAAAACAGTATACGACACTCATCAAGATAAAGACCAAAGCTGACATTTTTTCAGCTTTTCATGCAGCTGAAAAAATGTTTTTCAGCTTCATGAAAAACAACATTTTTCATGAAGCTGTTTGTTATCAAGGATCTGGACCCACCCGCTGAGAAAAAGTTCTACAGCTTCAGACTTCTCTAGGCTTTCGTCTGCTGCTTGGTATTGTGGGATACTTAAAGAACCAGGTAAATCTTTTTGTTTCATACTCTTTATTTCCAACATATTTGTTCATTTGTTTTGCGTATCTTTGCATTGGAACAGAGTGCTGTGGTGGTGCAGGAGTAAAGCACAACCCTCATATTCAGGCCTTAGTCCTCAATGTTCAGGTCCTTCCACATGTCCTGTCTCATCACCCACTTTCCTGTCTGACCACTTTCAAGTAAAGACCATTTGGGCCAATGTAACCTTTAATCAAACAAAACAAACAGATTTCAAGCTCTAAAATTCAGAGTCTCGTCAACGGTTGCCTTCGTTACCTTAGAACTTCCTGCCCTCCATCTGAAATAGCGCCATGTTCACGTAAACTCTGCCCTCATATGGCAGCAACTAGCAACTTTTTGCATAATCCTACCTCATGCTGTTGCCATGGAAAGAAGTTGGGGTCTGAAATTGGCGAAATTACCCCCCTCCCCCCTTACGGTCATGACACTACATCCCCCTAGGGGCCGAACCCCACAACTTGAGAATCAGTGGTGAGCAGCTGAATCCGGTCTGTAAGTGAAGCGAGTTCAGAAGGCTTTCATCCTGGTCATACTGGTCATACTGGTCCTACCTGGCTCAACTCTGCAGACATGGAGGACGCAGCGTTGGGGTGCTGGCGGGCGGGAAAAGAGGGTGGTGGCGGCTGCAGGAGGGGGGCCGTGTGACTGAAGGCGTTGAGCGGTCTCTGCTGGGACAGCAGCTGCTGGTAGGCCACAGGGTTGAGGGAGTGAGGGAAGCTGAAGGTCGGGCTGCAGGAAGACGGAGCAGAAGATTCAAAATGAAGGCCTGGAAACTTCACACAGAACCCAATCCTCCAGAAAACAAGCTGAGCCTCTGAAAGACCTTCAGGATCTCTAGTGCCCTGCTAACCAACACAAGTCACAGACTGCTAACATGCCTAGCACTGTGCAGCGCTGGCTAACATCCGAACCTGAGTCCTCCAACAGACAGGTGTCCATAGGAGCTGCTGGCTGCTGAGCTGGAACGCGAGTTGTTGATGTAGGCCACCAAGGAGTTGGGCGACGTGCGGATCATGGTCTGCAGGTCAATGCTAGCGTCCGACAGCGGGGAGATGGACAGCGCCCTCTTCCTGTTCAGCCGGGGCGTCAACCTTGGGCTGGAGAAACGGGACACTGGAGACAGAGAAACTTCAAGATCAGGATTTACCTGGAGGTTTCTCTCATCAGGCTTCTCATGACAGAAAACACAGAAAAACACAAAATTCTACTGAATATTTTATAAATATCTGAACAAACTAACTTAAGACAAGACTGACTTACAACATACAGGAACTTATATGTTGTAATTCTTGGCATATAGGAAGCCTTGAAACACAAATTTCAAGGCTTCTTCCCTCATTTTAAGTAAAATACAAAACTTTACCTTGAATTTGTGGCAGAAACACCAATGAATGAACTGATGAACAGAATATTGATCCGTTTTCCTTTCCTTTGAAGGTTCCTTCAACCGATCCAGGTGAAGGAAATGGTTACATTTCAGATGTTTTCAGTCTTGATAAAACCTTGAATAAAGAACCAGACCAGAACCTTGGACCAGAACCTTGAGCTGGAGGTTTGGCCCGGTTCTGCTCCAGTCCGTCTCCTCATCTGCGCTGCTCAGCATGTGCAGACTCTGATGAATAATGATCGGTTCTCAGTCGTTACTGTGATAGTATCTCAAGGCAATTCCATCTAATTGATTTGAGAATAGCATTAGGACAAAGGTGGAGTTCAGGGCCATCCAGAAAACTCCAGGCTGCTGCTCTTTGTGCAGTTCGCTCAACAAGCAGCCAGCCGTTCTTTTTGTTGATGATTGAAACTTTTCGCTGCGGGTTTTCTAAGAAAGGCCCAGATTGGAGCCAGCAGGTGTCGCAGGATGCCAGGCCAAGCTGCTTTGTGTTTAACCAGGACATGACCAGAGGTGTGAGAGGCAGGAAGCCATTTAAGGGCCCATCGCAGCTCACCCTCCTGGCTTCAGCTGCGGCGCTGGCAGCATGGTGCCATGCTGCAGACTTAGCTAGAGGAGTTCACAGCACCTCAGATCAATGGTTTGAGGCAGCGGCAGCCGTAAAGCTGCAGCGCTTGGAGGTGGCGAGTCGTAAACTGTGGACATGTGGCCTCGATTAAAGGGCCCCCGGGGCGTCTGGTGGCCCCGAGACGAGAAGGGAGAGAAACGCAGCTGGAAACAAGGAAGCCTTCTCAGGAACGTTTGACTCAACAAGTCACCTCTCTGCGCCGTGCAGACAGCCGGGACCCTTTCTGCATTAAGGCCAGCAGCTTTACCATGTTTGCATTAACACATGAAGCAGGAAACGGGCCCCATGAGGCTTTGGCCTCATGGCGTAGTGTCCAGCGCTATGTTACACCTCCATCTTCATCATCCTCACATCGCCGAGATCCAGCAGCAAAACGTCCCACAGTCATTCCTCCGTAAGCTGAGTTTAATCTGGCCTAAGTCTCCCCAGATTCCCCCGGCCCCCGAAGAGGGAGGCGTTTGTAGGTGGAGGGTATAATTGAGAGGGTGAGCATGTTCCGCCTCTGAGTGAGAAAACAGATGTTGCGCAGGCCGAGGCGGTGCAGCAGCATGCGCGTCTGGAAGTGTGAGTGCGTGCACAGCCTGCAATGTGGGCCGAGTCGAGGCTGGTTGTAATTGTGGGATTTGGATTTATATAGAGAGACATAATTACACAGCGATGCAGAAAGAGAGGGAAATATTTAGAAAGCACCGCAGAGGGGAGTTATGTGTTCAGGATTATTTCAAGCATGTGCTGCAGATTCAGGAGGAACGTTAATTTGAGGTTTGTGCTCTGGTGTCGTCATGGCGGCTCACAGAGCGGCTGTGGCAACAGTTAGTCTAAGACTCCAGCTTTGAGCTCTGCACAAGTTTCTGCTGGTAATTTCCAGCCTGCAGGGGGCAGCAGTGGGAGCAGTGGTGTACCAGCTCCACTTGTGGACAGAGTGTGGACCGGGACGCAACACATTTCATCACACAGGCCAAGTGGCGTTAGCTACACGTGGGTACCAGGCTCAGCTGAAGTTCAGGATCTGTGTCACAGATGGACACTAGGTGGTGCTGGAGCTCCCGCCCTGCTTCCTCTGGACAAATAAAAGTGCCCTTCAAAAATGTTTCTTTTGTTTGGAACACAACTTGTCTGTTTATTAAACGTTTCATTTAAATCTATAAATGAGTCCCGAGTTTCTACAGTTTGTACGCAACTAAAAAATCTCTTAGTGAAGTCGTGTTCAGTGAAAGTTGGGTGTGTAAATTAAGTTGTATTTCATATTTCTGTGTGTAAAAATGACGTGATGATCAGTGTTTTATTATGTAATAATCTCAGAAATATCTTGTTGCCTGGGCTGCTGTTGGTGGAACTGTTGCCTTTTAGCAAGAAGGTGTGAGGTTGAAATCCCGGTTTCTCCCCGGTTCTCTGTCTTCCTCCCACAGGTCGAAAACACGCCAGGTTGGTTGGTGTGTGGATTCCTGTCTGCCTCTGTCTACAGACTGGCTACCTGGCCAGGCGACCCCGCCTCTCGCCTCCTGGAGACAGGCTCCACCCCCATGACCAGGAGAGGGTTCGGGTTTGATAATGGATGGATGCTGCTGTCAGGAAGTTAAGCTTATTAATCTGAACTCTGGCTTCAAGCAGAAATAGATCAGATTAAACAATCATTTTCTGCACTGATGCTCTGTGTACTTGAGAAATCAATATCATTAATGACAGCATATGATTATTGATCAGAAACAGGTTTGTGTGGATGGATGGTTTGTGAAATCAGTCCTTTATCAAAACCCGGCTGCTAAAACATGTCTAGAAGAAGAAGATAGTCTTCTCAGCAGTGCTAGAAGTGCTGCAGCAGCTCCAGCAGCTGCAGCAGCAGCAGCTCCAGCTGCAGCAGCTCCAGCTGCAGCAGCTCTCAGTGGAGCGTGGCGCCCAGCGCCAGCATGTTTATTCTCACACTTCCAGCAAGGCGCTCGTGAACTAACATTTAGCTAAGTGTTTGTGTTTGCAGTCTGAGGGGACGGCTCGCCCCCCGCCAAGCCTCCGGCACCACATCAGAACCCGGGTCGTTCTCGCTCTGCCTCGCCTGCAGCTGTACACAAACCTCTTTCTCTGCAGACATTTTCTTTGGCTGCTGCTTTTGTCGTGGCAGTTTCTGCTCTCACCACCCTGCCTCTACCCCCTCCTGTGCCCGGCCCCCCATCCCTGACATAGCGACCCGCTTGTCCTCTGAATGCCTCCCAATGTGAACTTTCTGCTCTCACTCAACACTGCTAGCGCTAATCATGTTTGAAAAATACTCCAGCTTCAAATCGCCCTCGTTAAAGGAGCATAACCTGCAGTACTGTGAAAAGTATTCACAACCCTCAGCGTCCCTCTGTTGATGCCAGTTTTCAATGCTAATATCACACATGTGATATCATGTGTGATATTAGCTCACATCTGGCAGATGTGATATTCCAATTCAAGCTGGAATTGTGTGGAAAAGTAATCACAGCCTAACAGCTGACTCTCCTGTCTTTAGGAGTCTTTAGGTACCTGCTCCTCTGAAGGACCATCTCAGTCAGACTGAGGGGGAGATTTTGACGAAGCCATTTCAAACCATTCAGTGGTGGAGCTGCTGGTTGCTTCAGGTCCACCATACTGGTCTGTGCTGTGCAGTCATACATCAGGTTCTACTCCAGATCAGGCATGCTTTTAACTCTTCAGTCCACAGAACATTTTCCCAGAAGTCATTTTTGCTCCTTGAGCAAAAAACACTGAATAGAGTCAGATTTCAATGCTTTGTAGTTTTGATCAATGACTGAAAAACATTTCTCATGGCAGGTCAAAAGGTTGCATAAATTTCTATATAATTTTCCCAAATGTTAATGAAACTTTCGTTTTATACATGAACGTGTGTCTGATGATCAAACTGCCATTGAGGATGAAAAGGAGCCAAGAGTCCAGAGAGGACGTCCACCTTGGACAGTCCATCACAGATGGAGACACTCTGCTGATGGATCCAGCCTGGACGGTTCTGGGCTGTGGGGCAAAGTTGGGATACCTGGAGAAAACCACTGCGCCAGTCCTGGGCTGTTTAGAAACGGTTATCCTGGCGGTATGTGTCTGGTCCCAGACGGACTCCAGAGAAACCTGCTGGAAGTTCTCTGGGTCAGTTGAGCTCCAGTTGGGTCACAGATTGAGAAAACTTTCCCCCGACGGTTCTGATGGCCTTCTCTCCAGAAGAGAAGTTGTACCAGGAGTTCACTGAGGGCTTTCAGGCCTTGTGGTGGGTCTGCTGAATATTAATGTGTCAATTGATTTTTTAATATGATATTTATCTGTGGCTCCATCCAAAGTAAACAGAAAGGATTGGATGTAGGTTCTGTTTGCCATCTTTACCACTGCTGAGGCCCAGTTCTCAGTCTAAATAAGCTCTTTGATTAAATCTGAGGCGGCCCGCAACCACCATTAGCTGCTGCCTCGGTCAATATGGTCTCTGTGAGTGGAAGAGCCCCCAGCCTGGCAGAGCGGTCCACTCCTGACCACATCACTCACAAAGATCCGGGCCTAGAGGCTGCCAGCGTCGATGCTGCCGAGCGGCGGCTCGTCAGGGTGACTGAGGTTGTGGCTACGCCAGCTAACTGCGTCCCAAGCAAGCATGGTTAGCAGAGGTTGCTGAGGTGGTTGGACACTTTCAGCTCTTCTTGTTTACTTCCGTGATGGGCCACATTCATAAGATTAATGGCCCTGTAATCCAATATCCCATTTTATTACTGTGTCCTGTCAAGATGGCTGCAGACATTATGAACCTGCAGCGGCTGGTTATTGGGTGACTGGCTGGTTGGAATCAAAGACTTCTGGAGGAGCAGGCGATTGGATGATGGAGCACCAGGAAGAAGACTGACTGTACTGGACTGAGAGAGCTTTTTGGATGTTGTTTGCTGCTGAAATCCAACTCCAGCTCTGCTGAAGGAGTTCACGTTCTAACCTGCGTGAAAGAACAGGCTGGTCTCTGTAGGCTGCTGTGTAAATACTTTTCCCTTTTACAGGGTTCTTACACATTCTTCTTGTCAGGATTCCAGCCTCACATTACAAGAGTTCCTGGTCTCTTTAAACCAGGACTCTACTAGTTAGTGGCATCATGGCTTTAAGACGGATGGACGGACATGTTGGACCTCCACTTGTCTACAGGAGGCTGCCATATTCATTGATTCAACAATGTGCTAGATTTTGACCCACTTTGGTTCCAATAGCAGGAAGAGGAGGAGTTTAGGGAGGAAACTCTGTGATGTCAAGAGGACCTTAAAAACCCACAACTAGGAGCAAAATATTATCTTTGTGTGGTGCTGAAGAGGTCTAGGCGCACGACCTGAAACCTTCCTTTGCTGGCAGTGGAAGGCCACTCCATTGGATTCAAAATTCAGTTGACTGTATTGTATTGATCGGCCAAAGAAATTAGCCTTGATCCTCATTTTACTCAGAATTCTGCAGAAGGAACCTTGAGATTTCAGGTTCTTTCAGATTGCTGTCAACATGTTGATGCTGACTGCTTGCCACCCCATTTCTTCAAACTTAGAAGAAATAGAGAGCTGAGAAAAAGTTTCACCATGGCTGCACAACCACACCAGCCTGATCCAGAGCTGAGAACTCCATGATATGAGTCTGTTTGGCGCACAGCAGACGTAACTGTTAGTTAATGAAGTTGACCTCTGGTTCCCGACACAGACGTAGTGAACTGAAAGCTTGCTTCATCAATAAGAACTCCATTCACAGTGGCTGGTGCCTAGTAAGGCACGGCTTTCTGACTCGACTGTTTGGCTGTTTTCCGGATATCTGAGTGGTGTCCTGACTTGGTCATTTTGATCTCAATTACTGATTTTATTAAAGCTTGCCGTAAGGAATTGTGTACAGTTATTCAACGCTAAATGCATGCTAGCACAACAGATGGACAGACAGAATGATGAACGTGATGAAGAGTGATCCCAGACTCAAGAGTTATTCTTCTCTAGGTTTTCAGGATCTTAGTCCTCAAACAGAACAAAAGCATAATTTCAATGCTTTACTAGCTCCTGGCGTTTATTGTGGTCACACCGTACAATGACCACGCCCAGATGGTCACGCCCCTACAATGACCGTACCCCACGATGGCGGGAAGCATTCCAGCAAATAGAGGAAGGAGAAAGGGACGGCATGATGGCCAATCATTGTTTGGTCTTTAGTTGGATGTTAGCTGCTTCTCCTCACCGTCCACAGGGCTGATGTAATCCGGCAGATGAACCGCTGCGGCCGCTGCGCCGTTCTGGATCAGTAGGTCGCCGTAGGGGCTTCTCTGGCTGGCACTGGCCATCAGGTGGTAATACTCCGAGGGGTTGGCCCCTGGCGGCGGAGGGGGGAAGCCGAACAGGGCCCGGTCCTTCAGATGCTCGTGGGTCACTGGGGGAACAGACAGGAGGACAATCAGAGCGATTGAGGGGGGGGTTCCTCTAGGACAGACCAGGCTTTATAGGACCAAATGAGGTCATTCCCAGAGTGCATGACCTCTGACTACTTTCACCACAGCAACAGCAATATTGACATAAAATGTGTTCAAACCTGTATGCAGTAAAGCTGCGTTTGAGACGTCAGAACCGATCAGAACCAGGGCTGGTGCTGACGGCTCTGGGGTACCTGGACTGGTACCACAACCTTCTACTGCACCCAGTCTGCGTCCATCAGAATCAGTTCAGTGGAGAACCTGGATGACGTTTTTACTGGTTTACAGATTTCCTGCAACCTTCATCAGTGACTGAAACCAAATCAATGTCGACTCATTCTTGAGTCCATCATTATTATAAACCGTGGAAAAAGATGTCATATTGAACACTATTATTATTATGATCCTGATGTGGATTTGTTTCTTCTTTATAATGATAGTAACACCAGAATGCCAATAAAACAGAAGGTTAACTACCAACAAAAAGAAAAGCCACAAAGGCAGCGACTGGACGACTGCTGTGCTGCTATCGTGTGTCTTATCCAAACTGCTATTATCTTTTCAATCTCAAACAAACCCTGATGTGCTGTGACGATAACTTGATGACAGATATGTTTGAGTAGCTGCAGCTGGAGATGGACTGCATGCCGGCTGATAATCAGGACTGGAACCTGGTCTATACAGACGAAGTGAGATGCAGCCAAGCAGGAGGAGTTGCTCCTCAAACATCTGGATGTCTGCTCAGCTCTAATCAGCGCTTCATCACTAACGTCTTCACTTCTAAACATCTCACCAACCGCAGGAAGCCGTCCTTGCTAAATGTGTGACAGCCGTTTCCATGGAGATAACTGAAGGTAATTGTTCAACTACATAAACAAAACCTTGTTCAGCAGGAGAAAGAGCAGAGGAAATGTTTCAGTTCGACTGAATGAGGCGAGACGAGGGCTTCTGGTGTTTATTTAGGTTCTTTATGTTCTCGATAAACTGGACCTGATTCAAGACTCAAAGTAGGTTCCTGGTAGGTAGGTCACCAGGTCAGCACCTGACCCCTGAGGTCATCAGAGACCCGTCAACGCAAAGATTGTGACCCAGAACTAAACAATCCAGACTATCTCCGAGTTAATCCTGTACTGCAGTGATTTAAAGTTGTACCTTCAGCCGGGCTCAGTCCTCGTGACGCGGAGATCATGGACAGGGTGGGACTGCCGTGGACCGAGCGGAGGTACTGGTCCATGTGAGGGCCGACGTACGGATGGGGCAGGCTGAACGGGGACTCGCCGCTCCCAGCCGCAGCATGCGGCGACAGTCGAATCAGAGAAATGTCTGTGATGACTGGACTTCCTGTCAGTCCTGGGGGGCTGCAAAGAGGAGGGAGGAATTAAACACCTGAAGAATCTCACATCGGTGTGTTTAAGAACTAGACTCAGTGTCTTTTATTGAACTAAAATGTTTGAGTGTCAGTTTCCCTCCACCCCTAACCCCACAGATAATACACAATAATCCCTTTGTGTTCACCTTCCTCTATTAAAGCCTGCAGCTACAAACAAGCCACGACTGATAGCTTTCAATTGAGAGGCTAAAGAGGCGTAGAAAGAACACTGCATCGGTTTGGGTGGCCAGAGCTGCTGGCTCTCTCACCAGACTGCAGGACTAGACAGAACCGGCTCGGGTCCAGTCTGCTGCAGGATGGTCTGGATTTGTCCGCCTGTCAGATCAGGCTGAGCAGTAAAGTTGTCGTCTCTGGCAGGTAATTGGTGGATGTTTGAGAGAACAAAGACTAGCGAGTGTTGTAATTCCTGACAGCCTCGGGGCTGAGCTGGAGATGAAGGTGTCTGCTGCAGGAGCGGCCTTTGACTGTTCTCCTGGTGGCTTAGTCTCATCTTCATCTTGTTCTCAGTCTGAGGTCCAAACACCTGAGTAACCATCAGAGGAGAGACATCTTGACAAAACAAGCGATTCCTTCGTACTGTAGGCTGTCGGCCTCTCCTACTAATATCCAAAGATAAAAAGATGATTTCTTTCTTTTTAAAAGGCCTGCAGGTTGTTGAGGCTTCTGCTGACCTGACCGGCGGAGACGCTGCTCATCTTCTGAACCCTTTCTGTGACGTCCAGCACATCTGAACCAGCTGCTGTAGCAGGAAGTTGAGAGGTCATGACCCCGGCCTCTCCTAGGTTGTCAGACTAGGAGACTGTAGGTTGGATTGGAGTCCATCCTACAGTTCACTATGAGCAACATTAATGTTCAGATAATGTGAAGATTTCCACGTTTCTTTTCTCGTTAGCAGTCTTGTTTTCTGAGCAGTTGCTGCTGGTCCTGGATCCAGTTGTTGGGTTTTGTTCAGCTCTGGTGTCTTTCACCCCAAGTCTGTCACTGAGACTCAAACTCCACAGTAAAACACAGGAAACATAGAAGTGACTGAGAACAAACAGAAGCTCAAGCTTCTGCAGCTAACGAGGCTCTGAATGTTGCTGTGCTGGAAGCCGGGCTGGCTGCAGGTGAACGATGGGGCAGGGAGCTGGCAGGGCCGGCCCAAACTCTCGCTCCATTTCCAGTAAGCGCCTGCAGACTGCTGGTCTTGTCCCAGTGCCAACGTTCTGCCGTCTTCCACTGGAAACAGCCATAAAGACCCCTCTGTTTGGGGCGGCAGGGAGACGTGAGAAGAAACAGACGGTCCATACACAAAAACACGCTTCGCTCGCCATCATGGAGGTTGGCACTGCCGTCTCAGATTAGCGCTGTGGCGATCTGCTGGGATAACTGGCACTGGGACGGCTTCTCTGCTTCTTCTACAAGGTGTCTGAAAGTCATCGCTCACCATGACTCCCAGTGAAACACTGAAACAGGAAAACCTTCACAAATCTGTCCAAACACGGATGCATCCCATTATAAGGTACCAGGTTACGTCTGTTGACCTAAATGATCATTGAAAGCCTAAATATTCATCACAAATGCAACTAAATATTAATAATTTATTTCATCCCAACTGATCTAAAACTTTTGTTCTGATTTAATGTCAGAAAATAAATACAGCAAGTAAAAATGTGGTTTAAGCTGCAGTTTTCCTGAGGGAACGAAAAGGAAATAAAGAAGCTATTATTGTTTTCTGTATTCAGGATTAATAGTTTTAAGATGTAAAAATAAGTTCATTAAACCATGACAAACAAGATGAGGTGGATTCATAAAGATGTTAACCAAGTTAAACCATCAGATGGAGGACGAGGAGAAAAGAGCAGCTGCATCAGATGGATCATCATCTGCTCCGAGTTCAATAAACCTCAGATTTCACTTGTTCTTGGTGCCTTTGGTGGAACCTTGACAACGAACCCTGCAGCAGAGCAGCCAGGAGCTGCTGAAGCCTCAGAGGGACGAGATGTTGGCACCGAAGGCCGGCTGGTCCAGCCTCTGCCAGACAAGATGGAGGCCGGAGTTTCCTGAGGGTCCAAGGATGGAGGGTCGCCACCGACTGACCCTCTGACACTCACAAGCTCTTTGGGAGGCAGAGCTGGTGGGTGAGATGCTCTCGATCGGCCCCCTGCTGTTTGGCTCTGTGGTCTCTGCAGGATCATCAGCTCCATTGTTTGGTGGTTGGAGCTGCTGGGAGGAAAGTTGCTGGGTCAAAGTGCAGCTTGTTGAGCAACAGCAGAAGTAAGAGAACACCACAGCTTCTGCTGAAGCAGAGTCTGGGCCCGGCTCCATCCAGAACCAGAACCAGCCGTGGATGGTTGCTCCTGGATCCGAGTAACGATGGAAAGAAACTGACTTGTTGGAAGGTTCTAGTATGAGCTGAGATGATCCGTAAGAGACCTTTAGACCCAAACCACTGTCAGCTTCTGCAATGCTGCATTCAAGTCCATCTGGATTCTTTACAGTTTCATCAACTCTCAACAGTTATTGAAAAACAACAACGCTGAACGTTTTTCAGGTAGTTCAATTGATATTGTGCTCTAATTAAATCTTGGGTCAGTCTGTGCAGACCCAGCTGCTCTCTGCAGGGGAGCTCAGGTGATCCTGCCGTCCCTCAGGATCTTTCTCTCCACAGTCCAGGTCCAGTCTGACCCCAGTCTGACCCCAGTCTGACCCCAGTCTGACCCCAGTCTGACCCCAGTCTGACCTGCATGATGGACATGAATCCTCCACTGGGACGGCGGTTCCAGACTCGGAGCATCAGGACCATCTTGTCCCTGCTAGAGGGGGCAGCAGATAAGGCGGGATTACCCTCGGGGTAATTACCCCTTCTCCTGCCCCGCCGCTGTCACTGCTCTGTCACTGAGCATTTGGTTTTGTCTTGATTGTGTGAAAAGGGTGTTGAGGCCATGCGATAAAGCATGAAACTCTCCGGCTGCTGATTGGCGACATGCCGCTCCCTGACTGACGGCTCCAAGTTTCTGTGTTTTCAGCCAAACATTCCTGGCTCTCAGTCAGGGGAGCCGTGACGATGAGTAGGACCTTGGAGATGAAGAACATGTCCCCTCCCACTGTCCACTGTACGCTTCCCTCCTTCCAAACCAAACCAACGAAGGAATACGTCATCTGTAAACTGGATGCAGTCAACACATTCCCGCCGAGGGGCTGCGAGGATCCACCGGGCCGCGGCTCCTGAACACGACCGCATGTGTTTGTGTACAGAGCGGCGCAGACCACAGCTCCACCACACACAAACCGTCAGCATATTGAACGTCTCAGAGCCTCTTTCTGCTGTCCGGCCGCTTCCCAAAACGCCCAGCTCTCAGAGGCTCCGCGCTCCTTATTCTGTTTTGTTGTCTCTGAGTTTCTGGGAACGGCAGGCTGGATCCTGGGTGCCAGCGACCTGCTCCAACGCGCTGACTCTCCTGTGCTTCTGGCTTTTGCAGAACATGCCTGACCAGCAGCAGGAGTAAAAACTTCCCGTTCAAAGTGGACTGGAGCCTGCTGAAGAGGAAACGTTGCAGTGACGGCCAGAACTTCAGATCACAGCGCTGCTCCCCGTTCCCAAACTCCTGAGCCGAGGCCAGATGAAGTTTGTCAACCGTTAGAGGATTTGTCTCACATTCTGAAGCCGAGATCCTGATGAATTAGCAGGAGTGCTTCATCAGTCCAGGGTTAGGGTGATGAATAGCTGCAGTCTTTGCAATGTGTCTCCTGATCAGCAACTGAATTTGATGGAGCTTCTATTGATCTGGGCTCCTCGGTTCCCTCCAGTCTCCTAATCAGATCCCCCGGTTTGAAGTCGGATCGGTGGGAAGCGCTCAGTGAGACTCCCTGCCTGTGCTGCACACTGTCAGTCAGCTGCGTGACAACAAACTCCTCCTTCACATGAGGCTGAAATAAATCCCAATAAGGTTGGAAAATACACAGAGAAACTAAAGGAGTGAAGCGAAACTCAACCTAATTTAAGGTACAGTTGGATTTTTCCAGATTTCTTCCAAAATGTTCAGATTGAGAGATGATGGTTCTGACCCAGTAAAACATTCAGAACCTTCTGGATCCAACCAGAAGGTTCTGATCCATCCATCCCATTGCTTAAGACTTCCTGTTTTCTGACCAATCAGAGTCCAGAGGAGAGACACACCCACCCTCCAGCAGATTTGGTTCTGATTGGTTCTGTTTAACGGACCAGATCTTCTACACCTGTTCTGTGGGTCCACCAACAAAACTTCTTCACCGTGACCTTTAGGAGTCACACATGGAACATTAGTCTATGATGAACAGGAAAAGGCAGGAGTCACCATAGCAACCAGTTAACCAGCCCTTCCTGTACCCAAGAAGAGAGGGAACCCAGCCGGGTCCGGTTACCTACCTGTGCATGGCGTGGAGCGGGTGTGTCTCGTAATGGTAGCAGCCCTCATGGTGCCTGGTGTCGATGGGGACGGGGCTGTGGAACGGGAAGAGGTGGTGAGCACCTGCAGAGATAAAAACACACAGCAGGGTGCTGAGAGGAAATACTTGAGCTGAGATCCAGTTTCCTATTAATGTGGGCCCAGCAGAAGCTTTTACTGTTCCCGTAACTCTGCATTTAATTTCTGTCGCCCCGAGAAACAGCGACCTATTAATGACTCCCTCATCCAGACCAAAGCAGCTTCGACGCTGCCAAGTTTTTATGGCTCAAACAAAGTCTGCAGAGATGCTGCGCTTCCTGCCATAAACCGTCTGAAGGCCGCGGGCGAGGCCCGTCAGAACAACGCAGCACATCCTCATTAATTATCCCTCATTGCAGCAGCGATCCGCCTCATGTTCTACACAGAAAAACACAATCAGAGCAGGTTCGCCGCCTGCTGGGGTTAAAGGTCAGAGAACGGCCTCACCTGTTCTCAGCTTTTTCCTCTCTGCAGATGCAACATGAATTTCATTTCCTCACCATGCAGTCTGAATGCAAACTCTGAACTCTGACCCAGACAGACGAGCGCGTCCGGTCGGAGGAACGCCACAAACCGATGACCAAACTTTACTTTGAAAGAAGGAGAAACGTTTTCTGACTCCGTCCCGTTGGAGACGAGCCTCAAAAGTCAAGAAGACGCAGCGGTGGTGGAGCAGAACCTGCTGCTGCAGGCTCCAGCAGCGCAGCAGACTGTTGTCTTTAGACCAGCCAGACATTTCTGCTGCTTTAAGCCTGATTGAGCCTTTTGTTGTGTGACCGAGGCAATCATGGTGACGCTGCAGCGTCTTGTTCTCTGTGAATGTTGGTGGGATTACAGCTGAGTGAGGAAGAGGAGAGTTTCCCTCCAGGCACACAAACCTTTGACTGCCGCCGCTCTTCGGGTTAAATCTCCAGATCAGGATGAGATCTGCTTCTTTACTCAAGTCTTGCTCTGGTTGAGGATCTAAAAACATCTTTGAAGGTGAATTTCTGTCCCCAAAGGTCCAAGGGAGGAAAACAGGAGCCAGAACGAGTTTTCATGAAGCTTTGGGTTCTTCTGTAGACTCTGCACGTTTCAACACGTCTTATTTGCGACATTTTTGGACCTTTTTAATGCCTCCATGAATGAAATTTAAAACTGAAAAAAATCCTGCTGCCTTTGCAATCATAAAAAAGTTGTGAAGTTTCTGTTTGTGGCTCTTGGCTTTGAGCTCCTTAAAAGCCCTGCAGCGTGACCCCACAGGTCATGTGTCCATGCTCCAGCCTCGTCTGGTTGGCAACAGGAAAGAGCCGGTGACAAAAACAAACATGGCCGCCACATGGGCGGCGCCGTTGCTCCCTCCATTCATTTCCTATGGAGCTAGCATGGCGAGGCAGCGAGCGAGGCCGATAACGTTCATGGAAGGGAATTGATAGAAAGGTTTAGCGACGCCACCAATCCGGGCCTAGAGAGCGCTGTGGTCACCGTGGCGTCCTGGACGATGGGTTTCATCGATCCACAGGACACAATTGTTGTTTGAGTGTCTAGATGAGGCCCAACACATTTGCGTTCACCAGTGGAGCGTTACGCCGGAGCTTTCCCAGCTGTTTGAGCGACTGACTCTGAGTGGGCTGGGATCCAGAGTGTTTGTTTCAGAGGCGGAACCAGAACCCGGACCGGTGTGTTAATAAAGTGGCGCTCCGGAGCCTCGGCTCCTCCCAGTGGATGCGGGGTGAGGAGGGCTCAGCAGGACCTTCCATCACCCAGACAGCTGCATTGTTCTGCAGGCTGCAGAGACGCGTCAGGGTTTGATTTACGGCCCGTCCCTCTGACTGGAGACCCGTCGGACCCGTCAACGTCTGACGTCTTGGGCTGCTTCCTGAGGAACCGCCGCCACTCATCGTTTCCTCTTCATCGTTTCCTCCTCATCGTTTCCTCATTGTTTCCTCCTTCCTCATTGTTTCCTCCTCATCATTTCCTTTCCTCATTGTTTCCTCATCTCGTTTCCTCCTCATCGTTTCCTCCTCAGCGTCTCTCCGACCCAAACCAGCAATTTTTCTGCAAATGGACTTTTGTTGTTCTGATTTCAGAATAAAATATTTTAAAATAAATAATTTATGATCAAGAACATCAAACTGGAATAAAAGTGACAACGCTGCAATAAAGTCTAATTATTCCCTTAAATTATAATGCAATAAATCAGAAAATTAGACAGAGTGGATCAAAGTGGATCCTGAAAACAGGACGGGATGCTTCCCATTTAACGAGACATGAAATATAAAATATATTAATAACCAGAGGTAAACTCAACAAGATTCACTGGAATAATTAACATTCAATTCATCTGATTTCAGTGAGTCAGAGTAAAACTGAACTAAATGAATTGAACTGAACCATTTCAGCTCTGGATCCTAATAACTGAGCAGAAACAGAAACGTCTGTCCATCCATCCGTCCATCCGTCCTCCAGGACGTCCTGCATGACGAGACGTTGAGAAGAACCGTCGTCTGTGGAGCTTTGAGGGACCAGAGGCGAAACAAAGAGGCCAACAGGCGGGGGAGGGGCGCTCACACAGGAAATTCCAGCAGGAAGAGTTGGCTCAGTTCCTAACGACACATCGCCACGGCAACATCTACACACACACACACACACACACACACACACACACACACACACACACACCTCAGAGAAGAAGCGACTGAAACTCAGAGTTAGCGGTGCCGGTTCTCCAGAACCTCATGAAACCCAGAGGGTCTCTGGTTCTGGACGGATCCACACGGAACCTCCAGGGAGAGTAAACAGTACCGGGTTCGGGCCAGAACATCAGATCTCTGGGACAAGATCAACTCTCCAGGAACTAAAACCAGAACCTCAAACCGGATTCGGACCCAGGACTGGTCTAACAGAACCAGAATACTAGAGTATAATAGCCTGTATTCTGTTTGGTTCTGAGCTTAAAGCCGGTCTTGTGGTTCTGGTTCTGATGCTTTATGGATTTTTATTGCTGTTTTCTGATTCAGAGGAAGGATTTTTCTGTGATGAGGTTCGATGATTAAAATCTCTCCATGTGGGCCTCAGGCCTGTGTTTACATGTGGTAACCATGGCGCCCTGATTGCTTCCTGCTCCGGTTCCTGTCCCGGCCTGTTTGCGGACCCGACCCGGCCGGTTCCTCCCTGTGAGCCTCATCCATCACGGAGCTGCTGCTCCTCTGATCGTCTCACCTGAACAGAGGCTAATTGGCGCCGAGGGAAGCGGCTGCAGCTCTCACCCGCGTCTCTCGCGCTCTCAACAGAACCGCAAACGAAGCTTCAATCAAACGTTAATCACACTTCGCTTCTGCTGATGACACGTGAAATGACCGACGTGGATCGTCTGGTCGTGGCGGGAACCTTCAGACCTCTGATGCAGAAGAGCGATGAGCCGCCAGGCCGACCGGCCCTGATTTATCACCTGGCGTCTCCCCACAGAGCCGGAGCCATCAGTTGATCAACACACGACTCGGTTCCACTCGGTTCAGGCAGGAAACAAGATCCGGAGCCCGGAGCGGATCCGCCGGGCCCAACGGAGGACCGGCGTCAGAAGATGGATGGACGCTGAGTTTATAGAGAATCTGCTTTTAAAGCTCCAGTTGGTTCCTTAGTGGTTAAACTGGGAACCAGTTTAGCTGCAAACAGACGATGTTCTATTGCCAGATTAAAAGCTTTTCTTTGTTTTTGTCTTTTTAACCTTCTAATTTCTTTATTTGACATTTTGAATCATGATGCTGCTGCAGCGCCCCCCGCAGGGCGACCGCGTGGCTGCAGCCGGACCATTAGCCCGGCCCAGTGAGCAGTTCTGATTGGTTCTGATTGGTTCCGTTTGGTTCTGATTGGTTCCGTTTGGTTCCGATTGGTTCTGTTTAGTTCTGATTGGTTCTGCTGCTGCCGGCACTAAGCTCCGCCTCCAATGCCGATCCTTGGCCTCTGACCTTTCCTCCTGGGTCGAACTGCTTCCTGTCTCACAGATCTTTTCAGGGTCAGGGGTCAGAGTTAGGGTTAACAACCCTTCAGAAGCCAAGGGAAAACAAATAACTGCCGTCAGTTCCCGGATCGGCCCACCGGCCCGGTCCACCGTCTCACCGGGTTTGGACCTGCAGAAGATTTCTAAACAATGAAAACTTCATAAAAGCTGCTGATTTTAATAAAGAGATGAAATAATAAAAATTACCAACCGGACCCGACCGGGCTGGAAAGCAATAAAAGATGCTTTGAGTCTTGAGTTACAGGATGAGCAGAACCGAACCCGTCTGCGTTAAGCAGTCCAGAACCGCCCCGATCCATAATTACAGGTTTTCCTCCAGAAACGAAACATTAAAACCTGCAGAGGAAAATTACAGTTTCCTGAGAGGAAACGTCAACAAGAGCAGGAATCCAGCTGATCCGTGGGAAAAATCACCCGAACCCACGGAAGGTTCTGGTTCCGACCCACTTTGATCCCGAAATCAGAATAAAATATGAAACTGAATAAAATCAGCAGAAATTCATTGAATCCTAAAGTTTTTATTTCTTAACCTTTTGGTCAAATTATGAATTGATGACATTGAAGGAACGTCTGCATCGTTTATGACCTCAGTAATATTTGCTTTTTACCACATTTATAAAAATGTTTCTCCGTCAAATAAAGAACCTGTAAGAGAGTTCTGTGATCCAGTTTGACCCGGTTCCATCAGGTTCTGATCGGCTACATTTGGTCTCACTGAGTTTCACAAACAAATCAACTGGAAAAAGTTTTGATTTTTAATAATCATCCCATAACAACTGCTGGTGTCATGAAACCAGTACCGGTACCGGCCCGATGCTCTGACCCGGTAATGGTCCCTTGTGGGCGGGGCCAGATCCCACTCCATGATATCATGTTTGAAATGTCTGCAGCAGCGTTAATAACTGAACTAACTACGCAATTTAGTACTTGGAATAGGCCAAGTATGCTGAACAGCCCTAATAATCGTAATATAATAATAATTGCACCAAAATATCAGCTTAATTAGGAAACTGTTTCCCTCCATGCTTGATGTTTGGGTCGGATCGGGTCGGTTCCGGCTCTGCAGCAGACCTGTCTGTACCTGCAGCTGACGGGTCGGGGACGACCCGCTTCGCTTTGAAGGCCGAGCCAAGAATTCAGAGCAGCAAACAACACACAACACACACACACACACACACATACACACACACAACACACACACACACACACACACACACACACACACACACACACACACAACACACACACACACACACACACACACACACACACACACACACACAACACACACACACACCCACACACACACACACACACACACACACACACACACAACACACACACAACACACACACACACGTGACTCATCCATGATTCCTTAGCGATGCTAACGTCGCGCCGCAGGACCTGCCCTGGAAACGATTCAGGATGCTAACGTTGAGTTTGACCCTGAAATGCGTCAGTTTCTATCTACGTTCTTGATCTTGTGTTTCCTGCTGACACGTAAACACGAGCAGAAGCTAATGCTACTGCCAAGATGTCCGTCGTCTTCTTCTCCTTCCTGCTGACGGCTGTGAGACTCGCTAACAGCAAAGCCCTCAGTTTCTGAATCTGCTGCATTTATTCCTGTAAAGTTGGAACACGATGAGCAAAGTATGAAGTTCATTCAAGCTGAGAAAATTGGGAATATTTAATGTCAATAATTATGTTAATAGACTCACAGTGACTCATGGGAAATGTGAGCTAACGTGAGGGGTTAGCATGCTAACGTTTATACAACGTTGCAGCAATAAATAAATAAATGCAGGAAGTTATAGGAACCAGGATCGGGCCAGTTGGGTTTGGACCTGCAGCTCGGTCGTCCCTGGAACCTTCCACAACTCTTCATCGTCCAGAACCTTTTAGGACCTTTGACCCACAGAACCGCTTGGTGAACCAGTTGTGATGTAAGATGGTTCATTTCTGCTTCATGCTTATGAAGGCAGAAGGTTCCCCAGGACCTTTGAACCCTGCAGCGTCTCCCAGGGAGTTCAGGAGGCAGCAGGGACTTCCTGACTGCAGGAAAGTAACGGCCAATAATATTTCCTGGAAGCCGGTTGCTTCTCCTCTGTCAGGCTTTACTGAGCCGCTGGAACGACAAGCTGCAGGATTGGACACCTGATGGAGCCGCTGCCCTCAGGTTTCAGCCCATTCCACTGCAAATATCAAGAGTTCAGGATCACATATTTATCACTTTCCTTTCATAAAGTCACACATTTTAGAAGAATTATTGTAATGCAGCAAAACTGGGAGCAAAGAGCTTTTCTGACCAGATTCCATTCAGTTTTTCTAATATAAATGTTTCACATTTAATACAAATGTTCCCATTTTCAGGTGAGAGAGAATCGTGTCTTCAATATTTCCTCTGGATCTGAACAACTTTACATAAATTCATTGCTTCATTTTCACATTTGAAGCTTCAGGAAGGAAACGTTTCTGTGGCAATTCCTGCAACCCTGTTGGGGGGGCCTGAGGGTCATGGGGGTGAAAGGTCAGGATGGGGGTTAGGGGGTATCACCGGGAAAAACAGAATCATTGAGTCCATGATTAATCCGCTGACCTTTCCCAGTCCAACCAGTAAGACTGGATCCACAGAGAAGCTGGTGGAGGTGGGCGGAGCTAAATCAGGACAATCCAGCAGCAGACTGGAGATTGGGGTCAAAGTTCACCTTTCAGCAGACACCATCTTGAACCTGCAGCCAGAGGTATTATGGGATGGTTTAGGTCAGAGCAGATCCATGCTTAGAATGGTGTAGTTAAAGTCCAGACCTGAATCCAACTGTGGATATTTCATCATCAATGTCATCACAAAACACCAAATGTTATAATCATGTGACCCCACGGCGGGTCACGTGACCCTTCGGCATGTCATGTGACCCCACGGCGGGTCATGTGACCCCACGGCGGGTCACGTGACCCCACGGCGGGTCACGTGACCCCACGGCGGGTCATGTGACCCCGATGGCTCCACATGTGAACACCTGGAGGATCCAGAGGACTCGCTGGGAGTCGGATTACAGCGTCTTGGCCTGCAGGCGCACGCTGGGACGCAGTGAGAGAGAAGGACAGATGGGGGACAAGCGGTCCCAGTGTCCCTTGTCCATCGGCGCTTCCACGTTTTCACTGAACTGGTCCTGCAGGACTAGGCACGTCCCCCGAGACATGAGCAACCTGAGCTGCTTTCACAACAGACAAGCTCCTTAATCCCAGATTAGCGTCTGCTCAGGATGTTGTTGCATTAAGGGATCGCTGTGCAGCCTCAAATCAAAACTCTTTGTTTGTTTTGCTCACAGATGTAATTTATGGCTGTTAGCTTGAATCTAGCCCATTGATGCTAGCACCAAGCGACACCGTGTCCGTCTCACTCAGCAAACCCTCCACCACTTCACCTTCGCTTCAGTGACTCATGATCATCATAATCACTGAGTTTGTGGAGCTACTTCAGAAATATTAGCAAGAAATGCTCCAGAATTTTGAAATTCCATCCAAAATCTACACATCAAAGATGAAAAATGAGGAAAAAAACAAGCAGATCTTTACGGTTTAAAGATCTTCCATTGCTCTATTTTTGTTACGCATCAACGTTGGACTTTAACTTGACATGAAGCAAGTCTGAGAATGTCTGTCTGTCTGTCTGTCTGTTTTCTTCTCCCTGCAGGTGGCATTACCTTGTCCTGCTGAAAGCAGAAAATGTTGTGCATTTGCACAAAACAATGCAGGGAGAGGTTCCAGATCTCAGAATCAAGAAAAACTGGAAGGATTTCAGAAACAGCATCAGCCTGGAAATGAAACAGTCAGATGGTTTCCAAGCCATCTTCCTGAAAGCCCCGCCCACACACTGATGTATGGCGTCGTCATGGCGTCGTCATGGCGTCGTCATGGCGTCATCATGGCGTCGTCATGTCATGGGGGACCTGGGTGTTTTAAGTCCTTCACTTTTCATGCAGTTTTGCTGAAAAGTGTTTGTGTTGCGACGCTAATTAGAGAGCGCGTATCCATGGAAACAAACAATTTGTGATGTTGAGCGTTTGGTTAAATACATGCGTGACACACACTCCACTATGATGCTCCCGCTCCTGGTGTATGGCATGCCAAGAAGGCCAAAGACTGCCAGGGTTGGTACTGGTCATGGAAAACCTGGAAAGTCATGGCATTTCATTTGTAGTCATGGAACATTATGAAATTGGCAAATAAGGGCAAAAAAAAGGTGTTTTTTCTTTGTGATTTGTGTTTCTGTCATAAGGTGGTGTGGGTGGAGGTGCTGAGGCAGACGCTGGAGGCCCAGGTAGGTGAATGGTGAGTAATTTATTAACCAAAAACAGTCCGCGGCCAGGCAGCACGGCTGAGCGGAAGCCAGGGCTCACACCGGTACCAACTGGTCTCACAGGCGGCTCAAAAGACAAACGACAAACTGACAGTGACAACTTACGACAAGGACCCGACGAGGAACAAAGGACACAGGACAACGAGGAGACTTAGGACATAGAAAACTCAAATAAACAACAGAAAAACACGGAACATGACAGTTTCTGTGGTTCTTGTCTCAGTCTTGACTGTTAAGGACTCCAGGTTTTAACTAGACCACAACAGTTTATCGTTAGCATCCTTGTTTTCAGTGGATGCTAAACATACCAATTCCAATCAAAGCTATAATGTGAGCTAATAATGATGTGTTTCGGCTGCCAGCCGTCGGCCCTTCAACTCGCTGGCGGCGCTCTGAGACATGCGCATGAGCGAAAAGCATCAGGGAGAGATTTCTCACAATGGCGGATAACAGAAAGTATGACAGCAGAGCACAGGAATGAAAAAAGGGGAGTGCGACAGAGAGGTGATGAAAAAAATATTTTTTGAAGTCATATGGGACATGGACCAGAACCACCGTCCCTCTCTGTGTCTAATTTACATTCAGAGTCTACATGCGTTAAACCTTGAATGGAAAACAGATGCGCCTGACGCTCAAAACGCGTTTGGTGTGAGCGCACCGTTAGCCTGCAGCTAGCAGCGGCGGGAGGAACTGTCCTACTGCTACAGGCAAAGGTCAAAGGGTATAAGTTAGCTGGAGCGCGTGCTGCCCTGCCAGGCAGATGAAGTCCATCATCATCATCAAGATGTAAAAGTCTCAACCAGGTTTGTCTGTCAGAGGGGAAACACTCGGCCTGACTGTCTGAGCTTCATAAGGAAATAAAGATTCAGTTGACAAAAACTGAAAGGAGACAAGAGACAGAAAAGAGATATGAAGGATAAATAAATAGAGAACATGGAGGATGAATAGAGAATATTGTCCGGTTTTTCTTCCTCAGGCAAAGATGTAGACATATTAAAGATGTTCCAGTATTTCTTTAATAACCATTAAATGTCCAGTGATTACAGTAATCTGCAGACAGATCCAAAAGAAAGCAGCGGTGCACTGACTGCAGTTTTCTGGCCGATCAGCGATCTTTAAAAACCCCGACTTGTTGATTTGTTTTGTTTGTGCAAAATATAGTGAAAAAGTCAGTAAGTTGGGGTGACTGTAGCAAACCGGCAAACAGAGAGTTGAGCTGGTCTGTCTTGGCAGAGCAACAGGAGACAGTAGCTGATTCCTGCAGAGGGCCCACACTGGCTCAGGCCCAGGGGCCCTCGCCTTGCTGAGTCCGGCCCTGTGTGGCTCAGACAACACTGTGACCAAAGTCTGCAACAAAGTGATGCAACGTTCAGGAACGATCCGAGACCTCTGAACGATTCTGTACTGTGAGCGATAGTAAAGAGTCGGTTCTCTGTTCTTTGTTTTTGTAATGTTCTGCACTGCAGTGGATATTATCATCTTAAAAATATATATTTATTTATCATTCAATAAGCCTCCGGTTGAAGACTAGCGGTGTTGCTGTCTGTCTGTCTGTCTGTCTGTTCTGAAGTCTCATAGAAGCAGTCAGTTCTGTAGTTCTATGTACACTCTTGTGTTTGCATTAGCAGTTTGGACTGGGCCCATCCGGGTCAGAATGTAAAATGGGATCGTTATGATGCAGAGCAGACTGATGGTTCTGATGGACCTGATGGACCTGATGGTTCTGATGGTCCTGATGGTCCTGATGGTTCTGATGGTTCTGATGGTCCTGATGGACCTGATGGTCCTGATGGACCTGATGGTTCTGGTGGTTCTGATCGCTCTCTCTGCTCCTTGTTAGTAATTCATGACTCTGAGGCCCAAACTGGCTCATTCTGGGTTCTGGTGGCTGTAATGCAAACATGAGGCGCCGTCATTCACAGAGAGGTTCTGCAGCTGCTTTTCTCTTCAGCAAGGTTATAAAAATTCAGCCTACATGGCACAACGTGGTCATAACAGCATCAACAATTCATCCCATCTCAATATTTTCTTCTCTTGTTTGAAGAAGTTGAGGTTCTTTTTGAGGAGGTGCCAGCTGCTGGACCGGCCCAGTTTCTCCTCAAACATCCCTAAACAATTAATGAATGCAGGCCACCAAGTCCATCATTAGCCAAATAAAGCCACAGTGTGACACAAAAACTTGTTAGCATTTCAAAGACGAGCCGCCCGCTGCCAGGCAGAGCAGCTTTACTAATTCATGACATTTACGCCCCGGAGGTGAGACGACGTCCTTCGCCCTCATTACAGCTTTTCTCATCACACATTCTCTGACAAGTCGGCTCTGACTTCGGGTCGGAACCGATTCATCAGCCGGGCAACCACACTTCCTGTTCCTGCAGCACACGTCAACCAGCAACAACCAGAGAGCAACCTGAGAGCAACCTGAAGCAACCTGAAGCAACCTGAGAAGCAACCTGAAGCAACCTGACAGCAACCAGAAGCAACCTGAGAGCAACCTGAGAGAGCAACCTGAGAGAGCAACCTGAGAGAGCAACCTGAGAAGCAACCTGAGAGCAACTTGAGTGTGTACCTCTGCTCATGCCGCTGTGCAAAGGTTTCTTGGGAATCTCGGAGAAGCTTCTCCCATCTGAAGCAGAACCTTTGACCTCCTTTTTGTCCATTCTGCTGAACCTGCAGAGAAACAGAACACAGGTAGAGATGATCTCCAGGTGATGAGGTGGGCTAGAAATGAAACTGTTCTCTCTGGATCAACTTTCAAAGATTTCAAAGTGATGATTCCAGGATGATTATAGTACTTTATACATATGAGTCACGGGGTCACGGGGTCGTAGGCTGGTCAACATGTCAACACATTCTTGTGTTGGACTTTTTTTTAATACTTATTATTACTCAAATTATAACTTATATTATTTTAACAATATATGTAGATTTTTTTGTGATATTTCTATTTTCTTTTCAAATGATGTTGTTATGGCTTTGCTGCAGTTTTTAAAGTGCTACATCAATAAATTTGACTTTGATAAACGTGTCACTCGTGTGACTTGGTGGGAGCAACAGCATCATCATCTGCAGACCAAACACAGCAGCAGGTTGAAAGGAGATTTGCTCCCTACTCCTGGGTCAGGGTCAAAGGTCAGCACTGTTTGATGAAGGCCGACTGTCTGTTGGAGCTGCAACAAGTCGACTGAGTGCTCTGCCACATTTGATCCATTTTTGACCAAAACTTCAGTTTTATTCAGAGAAGTGGAAGGAAACGACTGAAGTGTTTCAACCATTTCTAGTAGTAACAATCTGAAAAGTGTGGCATGCGTGTCTTCATCAGAACACAGCAGAGCCTCCTGTGCAGCTCTGCTGGCTTCATTCTCTTTTAGATCAGACTGGATGGAAAACAACAGTTTTCTTCCCACGGAGCCACAGGTGGATTCAGATCTGGACTTTGACTAGGCCATTCTAACCCATGAGTCTGCTCTAAACGTCCCATAACAGCTCTGGCTGCATGTTGAGGGCGGCCTCTAGGTTCTCCTCCAGGACAGTCCTGGTTTCGATCTCTGCAGCTCCTCCAGAGTCGCTATATTTCATGAGTCACTCGAGCATAGAAAGATTTCCGAATTGGACTCTCTTGGAAGATTTGAAGTCAAAGGCCATAAACAAGCTCTGACAGAAACTCCCAAAGGAATTATTCAATTGACCTTAAAGAGCTTCTACCTGTAATATTCACTGAATATGACTGTTTAATAATTGTGGGAGATTTCAGCATCCATGTTTATTGACCCAAAGACAGAGAAGCAAAAGGCTGATGAGGGAATTTAAAACTTCACTCTGGAGCTGATGATCAGTCAGGATGAGACTGATGTTTGATCAATTCAGGTTCATCCATCAGCCAAACGTTTCATCACTTCTTCACCTGGCCTTTAAACACTCACTGGCCACTTTATTAGGTACACCTGTCCAAGTGCTCATTAAGGCAAATGTGAGTTGCTGCCAACCATGTAGGCAAGTAGACAAGGCCAAGACCATCTGCTGCAGCTTAAACTGAGCATCAGAACGGGGAAGAAAGGTGGTTAAAGTGAATGCAGCATGGTTGTTGGTGCCAGATGGGCTGATCTACTGAGTTTTTCACTGATGAGTCTTGATTTCTGCTGTGACATTCGGATGGCCGGGTCAGAACATGAAAGCGTGGATCCATCCTGTCTGGTACCAACGGTTCAGGTTGGTGTGGAGGATATTTTCCTGGCACACTTTGGGCCCATTAGGACCAGTTGAGCATCGCGTCAACATCACTTGAGTATTGTTGTTGATCATGAACATCCCTTTATGACCACAGATTACCAACTTCTCATTGCTACTTCCAGCAGGATAACGCACCAAGTCATAAAGTGCGAATCATCTCATCTGGTTTCTTGATTATGAGTTCACTGGACAATAATGGCCTCCAGTCACCAGACCTCAATCCAATAGAAAACCTTTGGGATGAAGTGGAACGGGAGATTCACATCATTGATGTGCAGCCAACAAATCTGCAGTAACTGCCTGATGCTATCATGTCAATCTGGACCAGACTCTCTAAGGAATGTTTCCAGTACCTTGCTGCATCAATGCCACCAAGGATTAAGGCAGTTCTGAAGGCACAAGGGGTCTAACTGGTACTAGCCATGTGTTCCTAATAAAGGGACCATCTCGACCAGCGGTGCCCAAAGTGGGTCCTGGAGGCCCGGCATCCTGCATGCTTTATTCTCTAACAACCTTTCAGCAGGTCCAGGTTCTCCTTCAGCCTCTAATGATCCATCATTGGATCCAGGTGTGTTAAACCAGGGAGAGTCTAAAAAATGCAGGATGGGCCCTCAGGGGCCCACTGGGCTCCACTTATCTAGATGATCATTTCTATTCTAAGATCATTGATTCCATTGAACCAATGATAACTGAGAAAGACAAACTGGTAGCCATCACTCCACACTAAACACAGGAAACTTTCTTTACAGGAATAAACAGAAACACAAAAATGCTGGAACTTTATTTGCAGCAGTGACAGAATCACAAACTGTCCAGCCTGAAAGACCTGAAACACGACCAGCAATGGATTTACCCAGCAATTTATAGAGAAAAATATAAAAATCAGAAGATTAATCTGCACATCCACCTTAAACCCAGTAGCAAAGCTACAGCCAAACATAAAATATTGTCCAATTTCAACTACTTAATTATAAAAGCCTAGAAGAAATTATGAATCAATTAATTTCCTCTTCCTGACCCACAGCTTTCTTTCAAAAACTCCAGCCTTCAGTGATCTGATCTCAACAGACCCCAACCCCAAACCCCAACCCCCAACCCCCAAACCCCAACCCCCAACCATGCTCATCAGGGGTTGGGCACAGCTGGTATCAAACTGGTATCAAATTGGTAGAATTGGTCTGGATGAATCTCAGCCAATGTTCCCTCTAATTGTTCATGTGTCTGAGCAAACACACAAGCTTCCTGAGCACACTGAGGTCCACTGTGAGCATCATCAGTGCACACGGCGTGGCCACACACAAGTATTATAAATCTGGGATCATAGAAAGTTGCATGGCTTATTAAAAGAATCAAATTACATCAGCAATTTTCATTTCTTTGCTTTTAATTTCAGTGATTTGCCCAATTAAAATGAAAAAAAAAAGAAAAGAAAACATTGCTGTTCATGAGATGCACAGTATAAGTAAGAGTCCTGCTTTAGCCAGGGTGAGAAATGAGACATTACACCTTTCAGACATAACTTTTTGTTCATATTAAAATATTCACATTTTGCACAATGAAATGTTTTCTGTAGCTTGTGATACAGTATAAATTCTTGTAAAATATTTAATTACACAGTTTTTTCACATCTGCCCTTCTCACTTCTTCCAGTGGTTGTACAATTTGCCCAGGTTGATGGTCAGTCTGCTTCTTGCTTTATGTATTTGAATTCAGCATATTGGCTGTTAATGGCCTCCATAATCTGTGGGTGGAGGAGAATGGCCTCATGCACCAATGTCTGCTCACCCATAGTCAAAAGTCTGAACTCAACGCTTCAATATCAAAGCAGACCTTTCCTTTAATTCATGCTCTGAAAAACGAGCATCAATGTGATCACAGAGCTTCCTAATACAAAGAATGATGGCCCCGTTGCCTCCTTGACACGGTCACTCCACTGTACTGTACTGTTCTTCTAGTTGCACAAACTCTGACAGCCATTTGATCTTAGAAGAAGTGCATTTCTTGTATTTACTTTGGCTTGGTGAGTGGATGTCCCACTTAGACATGATAAGGTGTTAGCGTTCATGCCTCTTAACTCCGGTGCACTATTCTTACCTGCACGGTGCCAGCGCACATGACCAAGACACGTACACAAAACAGCATGCGATGATTGGCTGTGTAGCAAAAGTGAACCGTATCGTATCATTGGATGGATTCCTCTCACTCACAGAGTTCGATGCAAAGTAGTACAGAAAAAAATATCATTGGTCCATAGTCAAAACTGATGTCTGAGCTCAATGTCCAGTTTACGTTGGACTTTATTTTATGCGCAACATAGATTTTCTTGTGCGCTGAGAATAGGCGAGCAGTGCGCGATGCGCAGGCGCAGCTTAGAGGGAACATTGATCTCAGCCCATCTCCAACCTCCGGTCGTCAACAATGTCAATGGAAAATCTGTTAAACAGCTGCTTTCAGTCTGGTTCCCATGGTTACTGCAGCACTGAGACTGGCCTAGTCCAAGAGTTTAGTGACATCCAGATAAACACGGACGATGGAAGAACCACAGTGCCGGTTCTGGTTCTGTTGGACTTTAGTGTTGTTCATGACATATTACTGAACCAACTGGAAAACTGGGTCAGACTCTCTAGTCCAGAACTCAACTGGTTCCAATGATACACAGCTCTACATTAGGATGTAGACCTGACCCTCCAGAGCCATTAAGACAGTCACAAAGTCGGCCTTCTGTCACCTGAAGAGCATCTAGAGGACCGATGTCTCAGTGAGATCTAGAGAAACTGGTTTATCTTCAGTGACGTTGATTCCTGCAGCAGTGTCTCCACAGGTGTTTCCAACAAATCAATCCTGACCAGAACCAGGAGGATGGAGCACATGGACCCGGTTCTACAGGCTCCCTGCAGCTCAGAGACTTTAAAAACTGTTAGTTTATAAGTCACTGATCGGCTCAGCAACACAACACATTAAAGATCTGCTGCTGTATCAACCTTCCACACCTTCTGGTTCTGCTCTGCATCAGAACCAGAACCAAATGAGGAGAAGCAGTATTCAACTTCTATGCAACAAAATCTGGAACAAACTTCCAGACAGCTGCCGACCTTTCAGGCTAAACCAGCTGGTTGGAGTTTATTAGTAAGAAGTGGAACGTTGCTCAACCTTTTTGATGCATATTGATGATTTTGATGATATTTGTCGAAATGTAATGTTTATAGCTTGTTTCATAATTTGTGACTGTCTTTAAACCGCCTTGTTGCTGATATTTTCCACCCAAATAAAGTTGACTCGACTTCCTCTGACCCGTCCGAGTCCTGGAAGGTCTGGACTCGGCTGGATTTTTTCATTCAGAAATAAAATAGTTTGGCTTACTATGAAGACTTGAAGACGTGATGTGTTAGAAGACACAGTAGACCGTGTCAGTTGTGTCATAAGCCTGTTTCAGGCATTTTCAGCTGAATTGAATTCGTCGCTAAAAGTCCAGATCAGCATCCTGAGTTGATCCTTCAGCAGTTCGCTCAATGATCTGCCGAGCCTAAAGATGTGAAGAGCTGCTTTGGCTTCCTGTGGATTTCCAACATGTCGTCCTCCAGCGAGAGCCGTGTCTACGGTTGCGGCGCCGGTCACCTGTCAGGGTGCCAGGGTAAGCCGATTAGAGGTGGGCGACCAGCAGCTTTTGTTTTCCCTCCTGCCTGGAGCATCCAGCAGCAAGCCGCCTCGTCTGGGTGAAGGTGACTCCTCAGCCCTGCTAGCAGAGCGCACCCTTGGGGTCTCAGGAACATCTGGCAGCTCCCTGCATGCTGCTACATGTGCTGCTCTCCGGTTGGGTCTCTGAAACAGGGGGCAGGTTCTGGTGAAGCTTTGTGGGTCCGGCACCACAAACGGTCATCACCAGAAGAAATGGAATTGTTTTTTGTTAAATTCAGGAAAACTGGAACGTAAACCTTAAATTAGCTTTGAAAAATGTTCTGAAGTTCACCCGCCCTTAATTTGGCGTCCCTGCAGACCGGACGCGAGGACAGGGACTCTGACGGGCGGGTCAGCTGTCAGAAAGCGAGCAGACAGATGGTGTCGGCCAAAGGTGAACCAACAACAAGGGTGCGCTCCTTCTTGTGTTTGCTGGTCGGCAGGGTGGCCCGACAGGATGAGCGCCTCCTGACCCCAGTCATGTGACCGCAGGCTGCAGACAGCCGGATTGGGCCTGTTTCTCTGAGACACCAACAAGGTTCATGGAGGTCAGGGTGGTGTTCCGACTGTAGAACGACCACACCAGGAGCCAGAAGGTAATCTGTCAAAGTTTTCACTATTTAAATCTTGATCAAACACTTTCAATTCTTCCAGGTTTATTTTATTTGGTTCTTCCTCCACAGTCAGTCCACTTGGTCTAGAGGTGAAAGGTCGCCGGCTTTCAGCCCTCAGCATTGATTATGAACGGAGCTCCACCTCTCAGGTCAGCAGCAGGGGGAGGAACGGAGCATCCAGCATGATGCATATGAAACATGCCCCGTCACCCCGCAAAGTCTAACTTTCAATTTCAAATATAATTTAGTTTAAAAATACTCTCCATCTCCCACTTCATCCACCATTGTTACAAGAACAAATATTTCCTCTTTGACCAGCAATGCATCTTGGGAAATGGTGGGCAGAGTAGGAGGAACAGTTTTCGCTGCTTGGCTGTGACGGACTCAGCCTTCGACGGATATAAACTAGATACTCATCTGGGTTGCTAGATAAGTTTGTTCTAAACTTGTAAAAGTAGTGAGTAAGTACTCCACAATTTCTGCTCTGCAAAACATTTAGCAGGATTAGCAGAGTAATCCTAAATGAACAGGATTACTATTGCAACAACACATCATCAGTCGGGTAAAACTAACCTGTCACCACGGTCGAAACCCAGCTCACGTTCCCTATTAGTGGGTGAACAATTCAGCGCTTGGTGAATTCTGCTTCACAATGAGAGGACATCGAAGGATTAAAATAAAAACTAAATGTTTAGGAAGTAGTTCTTTTGGATTTGAAGGTTGTTCTAATTCCTTTTCTGGGTTGAAAGAATAGGAGTCTCTGCATAATAAATTAAAAAGTATAACATTGGTCAAAATAGTGAGTCTCTATTTTCTAAGTTTATTCTAATTCCGTTTCTGGGTTAATAGTGAGCATTTCACAGTTTATATAATAAAAAGGAAAGGACACATTAGGAAAGTAAGCACATAGCAACATTCAGACAAAACAAAGACATGAGTGAAAGGCGGTGACATGTATGTGTGGTTTGCGTTTACATGGCCATGATTCATGTAGCTCAGTCTCCCTGTACTATTCTGATATGATGGTGTTATCTAGGAGCAAGTCCTTGGGAGCACCCAGCTCACAGTCACCTGGATAACAGGAAGGGGTGAGGGAAGGAGTGTTATTTTCACTAATATGCAGCCCTTCTAAAGCTGAGAGAGGAAAGCCAGTTCTGATACAGAGTGTTTTAGATCGGGTAGATTTTAAATGTCAATCTCACCTAAAGTCCGACTGATACAACTCAGTTCATCCCAATCATTCAAATAAGTATGGCCGTTCCACTGAACCGAAACTAGCAACTTCTCCAAGGTCGATTCCATCCTTCTAGTGAGTTTTGAGTCCTAAGCTGGACTGCGAGTCTTAGCAAGAGTCACATTCAACTTGCACCTCAGCCCCACAGCATGTCAGTCTGAGTTTTTGTTAATATGCCAGGTATCTGCCAACTCCAAACAAAAATCCTATTACCATGAATCCAGATAAATCCAGTATGTATTCCACCGGATATGTCCCCGCAGGACAGGAGGGCTCTCCTCTGCCCAGTCTTCTCCTCGGGAAAATTTTATCAATTGCATTGAGAGAGCAGCTGACCAGATCCATAATTTGTAAATTTGGAAGATATGTAAAAAATAAGGCTCCAAAAAAGCTTAGCTTGCTGTCCTCTCAGGATTTGCTGGTCTTCTGCTCGTTGCTCCACCAGTTCTCCATCTGATTTCTGTGGATTGTTCATGGTGGAACAACCAGGAGATTCAGAGTCTGAGAACAAAGACCCCAAGCAGCAGAATATGTAGTTACAAGCTGACAAGTCAATCAATCAAATTTTATTTTGATTTGGTCACTGAAGGTCCAACATGGCACCTCATGGCGAAGGACTCTCTGAGGATCTTAAAAGTCAAATTGTTGACTTTTATTGTTATTTTGATTATGGAGTTATTATAGAGTTATTCTGAGGGAAGATGATCAAGGCTGCAGGAGGATTGCTAACATCCCGAAACTGAGCTGAGGCACAGTGGCCAAGTTCATCCAGCATTTTTAGCTGGTCCACTCAGAACAGACGTCACATTGGTCATCCAAAGAAGGTCAGTGCAGCGTCACATCCAGATGCTCTTTGAAAGATAGGTACAGGAGTTCTGTCAGCATTGCTGCAGAGATTGAAGAGGTCAGGGGTCAGCCGTATGGTCAGTGCTCAGACCATACGGTGCACATGTCATCAGATTGGTCTGATGGCTGTCACCCCAGAAGGAAGCCTCTCCTGAAGTCTGCACACAGGAAAGCCTGCAAGCGGTTTTCTGAAGACATGTCAGCAAAGGACATGGACGACTGGCAGCAGGTCCGGTGGTCTGAAGAGACCAAGATCTATTAGTTTGCTTCAGAGGGTCTCCAGCTTGTGTGGCAGCTGGCAGGGGAGGAGAACAAAGATAAGTGTGTGATGCCTACAGAGATGCAGCACGGTGGTGGGAATGTCATGATCTGGGGCTGCAGGAGTGCAGCAGTTGATGGAGAGTTACATGTCATGACCTCCAATCTGTACCGTGAACTACAGAAGCAGAGCCTGACCCTCTGGAAACTGGATGACAGGGCAGCGTTCCAGCATGATAACGACGCCAAACAGGCTTCTGAGACGACCACTGCTCTAGTGAAGAGGCTGAGGGAAAAGGACTGACCAAACATGTCTGCAGACCTAAACCCAATAGAACATCTTTGGGGCGTCCTCCAGTGGAAAACGGTAGAAAACCATTCAGTGGCAACTCGTGAAGCTCCGGTGACTCCAGGCCCAGGAGTGTTAGGGTAGTTTTGGTGAATAATGGTGGCCATGCAAAATATTGACCCTTAAGGAACTTTCACTCGGGGTGTATTCACTTTTGTTTCTGGTGGTTTAGCCATTCATGGGTGTATATAGAGTTATTTTGAGGGAAGAATAAGAGTACGCTGCAATATAAGCTGCACACAGACAACTTTTCATTGTTTCAAAGTGTCTGTCAGTGTTGTGTCATGAAAAGATAAACTTAAATATCTGCAGACTGTGAGGTGTACTCACTTTTGTGGTACACTATATATTGCTATATATTTTTTCTAAATGCTCGTGAACTTCCACTGAATGAAGTTATTTGGTTACATGTTCAAGGTTGGGACTTGTTTTCCTGCAGCTCTTAGTACAAAACTCATGAGTTGACTCCATTCAGAACTTCATTATTAACTGTTTTACAAGTGTATTGTATTGTTCATGTATTGTGAACAATATATGAATAAACCTGCATCCTGGTCCAGGGGATGCAGACCAGAACCAGAACCTGAGAGGTCTGCAGGCTGAATCCAGCAGGAGATCAATGATTTTTAACTACCAGCAGTATTTAAAGTCTCTTCTCTCAGTGAAGGTCCGGTCCGTAGAACTAGATGATATAGAACCGGTGGTGTCTCTATCCTCCTGGTTCTAGTCAGAACTACAGCAGCAGCGTTCTGGACCGTTGGTTTGTCAGTCAGACCTGCTGCAGGAATCAAAGCTTCTCTGATGGGAGTCTTTAGTCTCTGGTTCTGGAAATGTTCTGCAGCTAATTGAAGGCCCACTGTGGAACCAGCATTATGTGGCTCTGGAGGGTCAGGTCAGAGGTCAGCCTGATCTCTGGTGTTCAGGTGAAAGAACTGAAGCTGACTCTAGATTTACAGCTCTAGATTGTTCCTCTTTAGTGTCATGATTTGAGGCAGTAGGGTGGCTTAATGAGAAGCAGTTAACATCGTTCAGCACAAGCGAACGATGAGGCTAAGAACTCAAACACACTGGTAGCACTAGTAGCACTGGTAGCAATGGTAGCACTGGTAGCACTGGTAGCAATAGTAGCACTGGTAGCAATGGTAGCAATGGTAGCAATAGTAGCACTGGTAGCAATGGTAGCACTGGTAGCACTGGTAGCAATAGTAGCACTGGTAGCAATGGTAGCAATAGTAGCACTGGTAGCAATGGTAGCACTGGTAGCAATGGTAGCACTGGTAGCACTGGTAGCAATCCAGATAAGATAACAAACGACTGCATAGACATGACAAGTCAAGGAGCAGGAGACACAGGTGGGATTAAATACACAAGGAAGGTGATTGGGGGATGGAGGGCCAGTCGGGGACGATCAGCAGTTGACGGGACAACATGGACATTCAATTGAACACAGAAACCTACATTAATACGCAGAAAAACCAAATCCTCACATTTAGCTCTAAAGATAATAACTTAAGTTTTGTTTTTGTTCAGCTGGAAAATGTTTCGGCACATCAACATATTTATTTGTTCTAAGCATCTGTTCAGTGATTGGATGGGGTCAAATGTCACCTGGTGACGTGGTAATGACATTGTAATGTAGATCTGTATCAAAGATAATCAGCAGTCTGGCCATGTGACACTCTGTATGTCAGCACAAGAACTTTAAAAGCGATCCTAAAAACGGCTGGGTTCTGTATTCACACCAAATGAGAAATGAAACATTGATCTAGGCAGGTAAAACAGGCCTTACAGTAACAGATGAGATGAGACTAAAGCATAAATGATCAACTCTGCAGACCATCTGTCTGATTTTAGAAAAGTTTCACAAATGAAAGAAACAGGAACAGGAAACGGCCATAATGTGAGTCGAAGCCTGATGACAAATCAAATGTGATATCTGGATTTTTTACCTTTGATTTTACTAAAGGGCAGAAGGTTGATGTAACTGACTGGGAGCAATAATCATAGTTTCTGCTTTCCTGGTGTTTAGACCAGCCGTTCACTGACCAGGACAAACTGTCCAGCTGGTGCGTCTAAATGAAAATATGTCTGAAAAGGTCTCAATAACGGAAGAAACACAGGAAGAGCCTCTGACTCTTGATCTGTAATTGTGAAAATCAACCAATCAGCACAGAGACAGAATCCACTAAACTTGCTGGTGACAGGGTGAATCCTGAAGGTGAAGTGCTGAGTGTTTGGTGGGATGATGCCAGCTGGTCTCAGAGGTTAATGAAGCTTTTCATTCAGTAACTGGGTCAGATCTTCACTTTCTTCTTTGGCCCATTTGACTTTTCCAGATAAAGCCTCTTCCTCTCTTCAGCTTCATCTACTTTCTGCCCTCTGTTGTCTCACACTAGCAGGACTTTTGTTATGAGACCCGGTGTGTGTTTTTCTTAGCACCTCGTTCAGTTTCAAGTGTTCCTCTCCTCCATCAGCGCCCAGCAGCTCCTCTTTCACCAACACTGAAAGGAATGCAAACACATGAAAAGAGGCCCTCTCGTTTTGAAGATTTCCAGGCTTTGCTTGTCCCACTTTCTTCCTTCCTATCTTTCGCTGGATGCGATCCGTATGCTGGTCGGCCGGCTGCCTTCCTTGCCAGCACATGCACACAGACACACATTGGGTTGTTGAGCGGCTCACCAACTGCTGCTGCTCACTCTGCTCACTTGGCAGACTGTGAGGGACGGATAAGTGAGGTCTGCTGCCCCCACGCCGCCTGCACTCAGGTTTCTGACGGCCAGTCATGCAGGCGAACAAAACAACCAATAAAGTCACAATATGGCTTTGTTTGACATTTTTTCTGTCTTCCTTACTGATGCAGTTATCTTGGACGAGCGCTTAGATTACACGCAGTCTGTTGATTTGCTTTTCCTCCAGTCTGATGAGGGATCTCCTGTGATGGTTAAAAAATTCATAAAACAGGACTTTGATTTTTCATGTTTTGGAGAATAAATCACTGACGCAGTTCTTCTGGGCTCATTGTTTTTGTTTTTTGGAGTGCAAACTCCAGTCCATCTGTCCAGACAAAGTCAGGTCGGGTTAGTGAGGTGTGAACGCCAGTTGACCTCTGACCTCTGGTCCTCCAAACCTCAGTCTGGGTTCGTTGAAGTGAACTCTGGTTTGGTTAGAATGTGAACACCAAGCGGACCGTAGACCGCTCCTGAAGCAGGAAGTTGTGGAGCCGCAGGGGAAACGCTGTGGGATGCGCTGGGACAGCAAACACAGGGCCGTAACCCAGAACCCGGAGGCTGGGGCCAGGAGGGGGGGCTACTTAAAGTTCCCCAGACAGGGTTAGGGAAACACACAAAAACAGGCAAAAATGATTCGTTTTTTGTGGGGGTTTTTTTGGACTGTTGTAACCATTAAACAATCTCCCCTTCAGTTCAGCCTGATCAGTGGAGACACATTGTTGGTGTTACTCTTATGCAATAATTTACAATTAAGTTTTGGCAAAGATCAAAGTGATTTTCACAGGTAACGAAGCGTTGTTGTCAGCAGCTGCTGTAAGTAACTAAAATAGTTATTTTAATGTAACTCAGTTACTTTCCAAACCAAGTAATCAGTAATACCTAACCCCAAACTACATTACTTTTTCAAGGAATAATCAGTAATCTGCTAGTATTTATCATTTATCAGTTAGTGATATTAAGCCAGAGAGCATCACCATGGAAGGACGAGGATTTGGACAAAGTCATCGGTCAGAAAGAAGAAGACGAGGAAGATGAGGAAGGTTGTGATGGAGGGAGAGGCAGAAGAAGCTGAGGACATATTCCAGTTTCAGCTGGAGGTCAGCTGGAGGTCAGCTGGAGGTCAGCTGGAGGTCAGCTGTCTCAGTGTTGACAGAAACCCAAACCCCATTTTCTACCCAGGTGGCTCTCTGGGTTTTTGAGGTTCTGAAGTTCTGAGTTCAACCCGACCCTCTGCTCCTCAGAGCAGTTCTTCCTCTGCCCTGAACTGGTTCCTCTTCTGAGTTAATTGCTCCAAGCTACGAATCGACAGATGTCAAAATGTTCCTCAGACCAAAACCTTTTTACCAGTTTATGAGAAACTGAACTTGAACTATTTCATAACTCAGATTCTGCCTCACTTGACTGAAGCATCTTGTAAAAACTGGACATGTTTCTCTGTAAAGGCCTTCAGATAACATTTGAAAGATCAGTTGACCAACTTGAATTGTACCAACTGTGAAGCATGGCAGTGGCTGCATGGTTCTGAGGGGCTGGTTGGGCACCACTAGCCGCGTGTTTCATTGTGAAGTATGGCATTAGAAATCATTGATGAAAACTGCTAAATTCAAAATAACTTCCTCAGTTCTGCAAAAACATGCGACGTTTTTTGGCTAAAAACAGTTAATGAGCGAAACCTGCTAGCTTAGCTCAGACATAGCAAACGCTGCCACCCACTGGTGGAGTCCAGCAGCTCAGTGACCCAGACTGGTTTTAATGGGCGAATCCTAGAGTCAGGGAAGCCACTGATGAAAATGAAGTCATTCCTACAGGAACCGTAGTTCTGATTGCACAAGGTTCTGGTGGAACCGATGGAACCCAGAAACATCTGGAAACCAAACTTCGAATGAATGAACTATGAAAGTGAACAAACTGAGATCCTGAACACTGTCACAGAGAATCTTATTAATGCTACGCAGATCCACTCTGATGATTCTGGTCCTGATGGTTTGGATCAGATGTTCACCCAGCCATGTGGAGGTTCCCTTCCCATCGGAACCAGTCTCTGAGGATCCATTTACACACTGGTCTTCTGTGGACTTCCCCAGGTTTTACTGGGACCACCTGTCCTCATGGATGGCTGAGCCCACACAGGTCCAGAACCAGTGACCCTAACGAGCCGGTTCTGGCCCAGTGCCGGAAGAGGGGCTCAGTTAAAGACAACCACATGCTGCATTCTGTCTCCCGCTTTAATGACAGAGGCCCTCTAGTTCATGGTGGTGTCCCTTGTTGGAGAGGAGTCTGTCCAAAACTTTGCCGTTATAAGTCGTGAGCATTTAGTTACTTGACACGTTAAATATGATGGCACTATAAATTGTGTCCAACCAGACGTCAGAGCCAGGCCCCGCCCACCAGGCCCCGCCCACCTAGCAGCTACAGGACAGGCCTTGTCTTCCCAACACACCGTCCTGCAGCTCAGATTCTGCTCTATGTACATCTACGCAGTTTCTGCAAGATGCGTCTCTGCAGCAAGTTTCATAAAAAAAACAAACTCAGAAAGAAACCCCGGTTCTACGCCGCCCGGCTCTACGCCGCCCGGCTCTACGCCGCCCGGTTCTACGCCGCCCGGTTCTACGCCGCCCGGTTCTACGCCGCCCGGTTCTACGCCGCCCGGTTCTACGCCGCCCGGTTCTACGCCGCCCGGTTCTACGCCGCCCGGTTCTACGCCGCCCGGTTCTACGCCGCCCGGTTCTACGCCGCCCGGTTCTACGCCGCCCGGTTCTACCCTCCCGGCTCTACGAAAACCGTCCATCACTGACGAATGAGCCAAAACCTTCTGCAGCTGAACGCAAACTGAAATTACAGAACAATCTAGACTTATAGATCTAGAGCTATAGATCCAGAGTCAGCTTCAGTTCTTCCACCTGGAGACCAGAGATCAGGCTGACCTCTGCCCTCTGCCTGACCCTCCAGAGCCACATAAAGCCGGTTCCAAAGTGGGCCTTCCACCAGCTGCAGAACATTTCTAAAGTCTCAGATCAGAGAAACGTCTGAGTGAAGCTGACGCCCCGCCCACGTCAAAAAATCCAGCAAATAGTCTGAGTTTTCCCTAACCCTCCATTTGTGCAGGTGTGTGCCTTTAAAATGTTTGTTTGTGTAGCTTTCATTTTTGAGATGTTAAAAGTTGTCATTTTGGCCGATGATATCATCCCTCCATTTTGCTCCAAAACAAACCAGAGTTACTTCATTACTGCTCCTTTTGTGCAGCTTTGTGCTATTAAAACAGCAGCAAAGTTGTTTTCCAGTTGGATGTTGGATATTCCGATATCCGCCGAGCGAGCGGCGCCTAGCTCCAGGTTGATCCAATTTATGAACGCTAATTTCGTCCAGCCGTTCTCCACCTCCTCTCCACTTAGGGACAGTCAACAAATTTCACAACCAAACACTAAGAAACAAATATAAATAGATTTCTTGCCTTGTGGCCAACTGACACAAAATTCATGCTGTTACACGAGACGCATTGTTCTCTAGTGAATTTGTAGTCATACGCAATATTTTTAATAATTGTAATCTTAAACAGTGCATATCTTTTCTTCAATAGCTTCCAAGTCCCGAGCCTTATCGACTCAAAATCAGCGTGAAACTTTCTAGACTGGAGAGATGAGATGCTCTCATTTTTATTACATTTGAACCTTTTTGATGTTAAACCTGACAAACCAACGGACCAGAACCTGCTGCTGGAGTTCTGACTAGAACCAGGAGGATAGAGACGCCGCCCGGCTCTACGCCGCCCAATAACAGAGCTGTAGATGTAGATCTCCCGTTAAGCTGCTGTTTTCTGTTTCTCTCTGTTCTGCTGCTCTGAAATGTTTCCATCATTTAAATTCTCTGAATTTCCTCGTTGCTGACAAACTTGACAACAGAAAAATCCATTTTTAATGTTTTCAGAATCATCGGCACATCATGCAAACCACTTTATGAAATTTTCAGACTTAAGTTTTCCACTCTATTGTCACAAATTATTCACCCTTCCAACAATATAAAAAACTTGATTCATTTTCATGCGATAAAGCTTAAGAATCGCAGGAACAGCTATTTGATCCATAGCTGGTCGTCCTCTCATTAGATTCTTCTGCTTTTTGAAGATTCTAAAGTTTCTTATGAAATAAACATTTTTTTTTGTAAAATCTCTTCACTTAAATGTCTAAAGTTAATTTCATTTTGATCAGTTTAATCGTATTTACCTGCTAACACCAACCAATGTTTCCCCTAGAGATCAAATGTGGCCTAAAAGGTGAAGAAGTCAATCTGGTGACTTCCTATTGTCATGAGAGTTTATCTGGAGTTCAGATAATGAAATCAGGCCCCCTGCCCCCTGAGGTGACCCCACGACCTCAGCACAGCTTTCCCTCTGAAGCTCCGCTCTGCGGCGGCCATTGTTCCTTTGTCAGCAGACGGACACGATGAGGTTCCTAAAGAAACTTTAGGGGAAACTTTCTGATGAGTCAGCAGCCTGTGAGCATCTTGTTGTCATCATGGGAGGAACTGGGAGACAGTGAGGGTCAGTTTCAGTCTCTACCGGCTCGTTGACAGGCAGTAGACAAGTTTTAGAGCAAAAGAGAAAAGAAACGTTTCATTTTCACCTGAGTCTTTAGATTTATTCACCAGGGATCCAGATTGGACAGTTCTGCTCACAGAGAACCGCAGAGAATGTCGGTTAGAACTTCTTTGACATCAAATTTCCCCCAGTTCATCCAGCAAGTGTGACGAGTGACTCATTTGGTTCAGGTGTTGGTTCAGGTGTCTTTCTACCGAGCAGCAGAGGAAAAGACACCGACTGAGTCTGGATCTGTTGTATCTTCTGTCTTTACTGTCCTGGATCTGCTCATATCACCCAACCAGGTTCTGCACGCCCAGAAACAGGAAGCAGTTTCACTGCAGATCCGTGTTATCCTGTTTTCTCTGCTCACAGCAGCTGACAGGAGCGAACGTCTCCATCTTTCACCCCTCCAACCCCTCATCCCACTCAGGTCCTCCTTCATCAGTCCTCCATGGAGTCAAAGCAGGACCTGGTTCTGGTTCTGATCTGCATCAGAGCTGACTCACCATGAGGAGGAGGAGTTGGCACTCCTCCCCCTCCTCAGAGTCGGTCCCCCGTCTCTGTACGCTAGACTGCATCGGTATTTACCCCCCGACCCCCCGACACACGTCAGCCTCTATCTGCTCCAGATCAACCAAGCGGACCCTGGTTCTGAGCGGACCCTCAGTCCGCTTCTTTAGTCCAATCCAAAAATCATTTCAATTCAATCATCCACATATTTCATTTGATCCAATCTAGTTTATTATTATTCTCACTAGTTCAAAGACTCCCAAGGAAACCCAGTGTTCCCTCCACCAGCAGGGGGCGACAGTCAGTGGTTTTGACTTCACAGCAACATAGAGGCTGCATGCAGACAGAGCAGAAACCTGGCAGCTAATGCTACAGCTAATGCTACAGCTAATGCTACAGCTAATGCTACAGCTAAAGAAATGAACAGGACTCATTTCTTCAACACATCTGTCATACAGTTATTAATGTCAGTTTCAAGTCAATATTTAATTCAGAAGCTAAATAACTGCTAAAAAAATAAAGGAACACTCAAACAACACAATATAACTCCAAGTACATCAAACTTGTGTGAAATCAAACTGTCCCTTTAGGAAGCAACACTGATTGACAATCAACAATGATTTTGTTGTCAGTATATTCAACTTAGTACAGGACAAAGTATTCAATGAGAATATTTCATTCATTCAGATCTAGGATGTGTTATTTAACTGTTCCCTTTATTTTTTGAGCAGTGTATTTAGTTTGTAAATTTAGCCTAGATATGTATATTTAGTTGGTAGGTGAGGCCTGAGCTAAATATTTAGCAAGCATCCTAAATATGTCGTTAATAAATTCAGTATTTCATTTGGAGCAAAACATTTAGCTTATTTACGAAATATTTAGCACTTATTGGAAAATTATCTTACAGAAAAGTCAGAAAAGTGGACTATCAAACTAAAATGCAATTATATTTGAAAGGCAATATATTGATTGTTTTTCACATGAATGCCTTTTGCCCAGTCCTGCGTGGTTCAGCTGCATCAGAACCAGCAGCTGGGAGGCGAGTCTGGAGGACCGGGCTGGAAAAACTGTCCTCAGTCTGTCCTCAGTCAGTCTGTCCTCAACTGAATATTCATTTTACTCCAATAAGTGCTAAATGTTTCGTAAAATACTTTAAATATTAATGGTAATAGCTTTGTTGCTATTAGAGTGCTTTGCTATCTACAACTAATATCATATCTGACTAGGCCCAAGCTAAATACACTGCTCAAACAAAGAGGAGGCTGGTCAATCTTTGCATCTAGATCTGGGTGGTGAGTATTCTCGTCTTTGTCTGTACTAAGTTGGTGCTGCGAACGGCAAAATCATTGTTGTGTTGCTTCCTAAAGTTTGGTTGTTCACTGTTTGATGGCGCTAATTGTGTTGAACAGTGTTCGCTTTTATTTTTAGCGGTGTGTTGCTTCTGGGTAAATATTGACTTGAACGTGTAACGTACTGATGTCGACGAAGAGTGAGTCCTGTTCGATGGCTGGCACAACGGCGACAGCTGCTGGCATTCAACTGCGGCATTAGCTGTGGCGTGCACCGGAACTGCTCTGTCCCACTGCGGCTATATTGCTGGCCAATCAAGAACCGCAGGCGCTGCGGTGAAGAAACTCGCAGAATGGCGAACTGGGTGAGAGTATCAATGGCTGGAGCCAGATCAAACAGTAATGTGGATGTTGGGCATGTTTTGGATTGGACAGCCGGACTGAGTCGCTCGGAACTGGGGTCGCTGTGGTGATCTGGAGCAGGCGATGTGTCGAGGGCGATGCAGTCTAGCTGAAACAGAGGACGCTACGGGGAGGAGTGCTCCTCCTCTCATGGTGAGTCAGCTCTGATGCAGATCAGGCAGAAACAGGTCTGCTGACCAGTGTGGGAGGACCTGGCGCCGGGTGGGAGGGCGAAGACAGGTGGCTCTGTCAGCCTGCTGTGGCTTGAAAAAGCGAGACCAGCTGGATCTGCAGTGGCTGCTCCTACTGGGCGTCTGGCCTGGGCCCAGGCGATATAGTCCCGAGTTTTGTAAGGCGAGAAGGCTGGCTGAGATCCGGGCTCAGTCGGTGTCTTTCCTCTGCTCTTTCGTGAAAGACACCTGAGTTCCTGAGGCCCAGATATCACTAGTCACACACTTGCTGGATGTTTTGAAGTGATGTCAGAAGTTCAACAGAACATTGCTCTGGGCTCTGTGAGCAGGCTCAATCTGGACCTGGTCGTCAAAGACTCGGGAAAATATTCGATGCTGCTGTCAGCGGCCGATGGACTGACCCTCGCTGTTGATTCCATGATGTTAACAGGTGACTGCTGACTTCATCGAAAGTTTCCCCTAAAGATTTGGCTAGAACCTCGTAGATAATCGATCTGCTGACAAGTTTAATGGCGCTGCTGGCCGAGCTCGAAAGCTGTCTTTGAGTGGGTGGTCTCGGGGGCGAGAGAGGCTTTGTTTATCTGGGCTTTCAGATAAACTCGCGACAGCGAGAGAATCACCAGATTATTTCTTCTGGCACAGCCACCGATCTAAGAAGGCGCATTGGTTGGTGATTAACTGGAGTAAATGCGTTAAACGATCAAAATGAGTAACAGGCATTTAGTATTGCAATGTTTCATAAGAAACTTTAGAATCTTTCAGAAAGCAGAAGAATGAATGGATCAAATAGCTATTTCTGGCGATTCTTAAGCGCTCGCACAGTGAATCAGGATTTTATGTGTTGGAAGGTGTGGCTGTGACAACAAGGTGAAGAGCAGAATCTGAAATTTCATGAGCATGATGTGCGATGATTCTGGCAAAAGTAATGGACCACTGTTGTCAAGCTGTCGGCAACAGTCGAAGGCAAATGATGAAGCACGGCGCGAAAACGAAAACAGCACGCGGGAGATCTACGTCTGCAGCTCTGACCGACCAGGCGTCGCGGCACGAAGCGGCGTGTCGGTTCGGTCAGAACCGGCAGCAGGCCTGGTCGTTGTTTGGGACTGGCAAAGGTTCAGTAATGAGCTCCGGTCTGAAAGTTTCAGCTATTTTGAAGCGCTGTTCAAGTGCAATTGTGCGATCATTTACAAATTCACTAAATGCGTCGATGTAGCTGCGCCCGTAATTTTATTGATCGGTTGGCACCTGAAGGCTGAAATCTATTTATGTTGTTTCTTAATGTTTGGTTGTAGTGACTATCCCGGTGAGCGACGGTGTGGATACATGAACGGATCGGCCTGAGCTGGCGCCGCTACCTCGGCGGGCGTATCCAGCATCCAACTGGAAAAACAGCTTTGCTGCTGTTTTGTAGCACAAGCAGGCGCGTAATGGCTAACTCTGGTTTGTTTTTGAACGAATGGAGGATGTCATCATCATTGTGCACAAGCATCTCAAAATGGCTGAAACAAACGGGCGGCACCTACTAAATGAAGGGTAGAGGCCATTTATGGTTGCGTGTGGCGTCAGCACTCAGACCGTTTCTCTCTGGGCAAATGTTCTGCAGCTGATGGTACTTTGGGGCCGGCCTCGGCTGACCTGGGTCGGCAGGGCGAGGTCGGCCTGTTTGGTCTCCAGGTGAAGAGTATCTGGTCTGGCTCTGGGTCTTATGGGGTCCTAGTTGTTCTGTAATTTCGGTTCTTGGTCAGCTGCAGCCTGAACTTGACACTACGTGAGGTGGGCACAGAGACCCAGAAGGCTCAGGCGATGTGTGCCTCGCCAAGCGATCAAAGCACCGGCTGCTCTGGCGGCATTCAAGCGATAATAAGCCCGGCGACGCCAGTATCGCAGCGGTAGCTTCAGCGTCTGCATGGCCGCATGCACTGGCGGCCAGAGCGTGTGGCGCCAGCGATCGCGGCGTGGCGCGCGTCAGCGTCGCGCTGGCGATCGCCAGGCGGCGGCTGCAGCTAGCGTCAGCCGAGCAGCGTCGCCCAGCGTGGCGACACTCGCTTCAAGCGTCTTCAGCCGAGTGCTGGCGGCGTAGCGTCAAGCGACCGAGGCGCGGCGGCCATCAGGCGTGAAGCTGGCGTGGCCCGGCATCAACCGGCGTGTTTATATTCAGCGTCCTTCAAGCGATGTGGCACCCGGCACCCGAGGCGGCATAAGCCGGGCGGCGGGCGTAAAGCCGAGCGTATGCCGAAGGCGTCGCTCGACATCAGGCGTTGTGGCTTCAGGGTTCTTTCTGGTTCGTTTTTATGAAAGCTTGCGAAGGCATCGCTGCAGAAACTGCGTGGTCTTGCAGCGAGCAGAATCTGAGCTGCAGAGGCGATATTGAAGACTGGGCCTGTCACATTCATTTCTGGCGTCTGGTTGGACACAATTTATAGTGCCATCTCTTTAGCGTCGTCAGCGCCACGACTGCGGCAAGGATGGACAGACTCCTGCTGAGGATTTCGCCATAATGGGGGCCTCTGTCGTAAGCGGAGGCAAACTCTGATGAGCCCCTCTTTCGACAGGCACCCGGCGGTTCTGGACCTGTGAGCTCGGCCGTCAGGTGATCCCCAGTAAAAGCCTGGGGAAATCCACAGGGTTCAGTGTTGGCGGATCTCGAAGACAGTTCGATGGGAAGGAACGCTCACATGTTTGGGTGAGCTGATCGAGCCGTCGGGACCGAATCATCGGAGTGGTCTGCGGCAGCATTAATGTTCCTGATTCACTCATATTCATTCGTCAGTTTATTTCAGTGTTTCTGGGTTCCATCGACGCGTGCGGCGAAGGCTACGGTTCTGAATGACTCATTTCATCATTAACGACCGGTTAAGCCCGTCAAAACTCGGTCTGGCAGTGAACGGCGGCGTTGCTTATGACTAAATGCGGGTTCGCTCGTGATTGCAACCAGAAAGATATCACTGCGGAACGGTGACGGCTGGCGGTTTTCAGTGGTTTCTGTGCTGTGCCCACAATGGCTGGCGAGCTGGTGAGCAGCCAGCACAAACCATGCGTACTGCCCAGGACAGTACAATTCAGTTGTCAGCTGTTTTCGGTATCTGAAGACTTGCAGAGGCATGTCAGTTTTACAGATGCTTTCGGTCAGCTGAGGCAGGCTCTGAGGTTGTGAATGGTTCAGTTCAGTTTCTCATGGAGACTGATCTGGCTGACGACGTCTGTCGTGGAAATAACTGGGCAATTAGCAGAAGGGGTGGATGAAGGAAGAGCTGCTCTACGAGGGCAGAGATGGGTTGGCTTTCAGAACTCAGAACTCAAGGCTTGAAGGCACCTGGACTGGTGGCACTGGACAGCAGGCCTCCAGCACCAGCTGACACTCCAGCGACCTCCAGCAGGCAGCGAGGCCGGCTGCTGCTGCCTGCCCTCCATCTGGCTCTTCCTCGCCTCTTCCTCGATCTTCTTTCGACCGATGACTTTGTCAAATTCGTCATGGTGATGCTTGCGGCATATCGCAACGACTCGTAGCAGTACTGATTATTCCTTGGGTGTGTGATTTGAGGTTGGAAGTATTGCTGATTTGGAAGCTCAGCTGAAGGCTGATAAAACTAACCACGAACACGGCAGCTGCTGACAACGGCAACTAGTTACCTGTGAAAATCGCACGATCTTTGCCAAGCGGTAACAGAGTATTGCGCCGCCTGGCACCAGCTGTGATATCACTGATCGAGCTGAACGAAGGAAGATTGTTGTAATTTTGGCTGGGCAAAAAAACCCCGCAAAGCGATCATTCCCCCGCGACACTGGCCCCTGTCTGAAGGGCTGCCTGACTTCAGCTCGTACTAACGACCTAATGTTCTGGCGCATCCAGCGTTCAGGCTCCTGGCCCTGAAGGCGGGTCGTTCATTGTATTCACATTCCTAGCAAACCAGGAAATTCCTCCAACCAGGCAGGCTGAGGACCAGAGGTCGAAGGTCGCGTTCACCTCACTAACCCGACGACTGCGGACTGGGCTGGACATTGCTCCAAAACAGAACAAAGGCTACGTCAGTGTTTATGAAAATCAGAGTCTGTTTATGAGGCGCAGCTGCATCTGGGAGATCGTCAGGCTGGAGAAAAGCTGGAAATCAGCCCGAACTGGGTGTAACAATCAGCGCTCGATCCGGCAGGAAGACGAGAAAAATGGTGACAAAGCCGTGTGACGTGATTGTTTTCGTTGCCTGCGACGCAGTCAGCTAGTGCGGCGGCGTGGCATATCGTCCTCTGATGCTGCCAAACCAATGCGGAAGATGACTTTCAACCCAACTCTGTGTTATCAACGGCAGGGGCGGCTGTGCTCAGATAGGAAGGAAAGGGTGGGACGAAATCTTCAAGGCAGGAGGGCCTCTTTCATGTGTTCACATTCGCTCGGTGACGGTGAAGAGCTGCTGGTGATGAGAGGGAGTACTTGAAACGAACAGTGCTAAGAAAGAAGCACTGCAACAAAGAGGTCTAGCAGTGTGGTGGCAGAGGGCAGAAAGCAGATGAGGCTGAAGGAGAGAGGCGCATCTGGGCAGAAGAAAGTGGTCCCGGTCACTGGACGAAAGCTTCGTGGCTCTGAGACCGGCGGCATCCGCAGGCTCGGCTTCGCGCTAAAGTTCGCCCTGTCTCGGCAGGGTTGAACGGTTCTGTGCGTGCTGATGGTGTTTTCGATACAGTCAGGGGAGTCAAAAATGCTCTGTGTTTCTTCGTTATTGAACAGCTTCGGGTATTTTCATTTAGGCGCCAGCTGAGACGGTTTGTCTGGTCGGTGAAGCGACTGGTCACAAACGCCGGGAAGCGCGAGAGCTGTGATGCTCCAGTCGGTGCATCAACGCGCCCGCTAATGAAATCGAAGATAAATCCAGATGTCCCGACTGATCATCGAACCTGATACGTATGGCTGTTCTGTTCTTCATTTGTGGCACAAAAATCGGGGCAGATGATGCGATACTTTATGCTGACTCATCTCATCTGTTACTGCAAGCTGTTTTACTGCCTGAATGTGTTTCATTCTCATTTGTGTGCCAGCCGTTACAGGGCAAACATAACTGATAGCTGAAGGCGATGCATGGCCCGAACTGCTGATTATCTTTGATACAGATGCACATTACAATGTCGCAGTGACGACGACCATCAATGCTGAGCAGATCTTGGAGGCAAATAAATATGTTGATGTCGCGGCTATTTCCAGCTGAATTTAAAGTTGTGGTTGATGTGGGTTTCTGACGTTCAGTGAATGTCCATGTTGCTCCGTCGATAAGTCCGGCACGGCCCTCACTTTACGATCGCCTTCTGTCAGTATTGTCCCGCCTGTGTCTCCTGCTCACTGACTTGTAAATCGCCGCGTCGTTTGTTATCTTAGCTCTGGACGCTACCAGTACCGGTGCTTTACCATTACCGGTCTTTGTGCCGGTGCTACCAATACCGTGCTACTAAACCCAACGCATTGCTACCATTCTTACTGCCTGGTGCCCACCGTGCTACCATTACCGGTGCTGCTATTGCTACCAGTCTTACTATTGCTACCGGTGTACAGCGCGTGAGCGGTACTATTGCTACTGTGCCTGTGCTACTGTACTGCCGTTAACACCGTGCTGTACGCCGGTATAACTACTGTGCTACCAGTGCTCATTGCTACCGGTCTTACTAAACCGCTGCCGTGGCACTGCGCTGCCGGAGAGTCTGCTGGCCCGCGCTATTGCGCGGTCAGCGCTATTCACCGAGGTGGCACTATTGCTGCCGGTGCTTTACCGGTGCCCACTGTTGCTACCGGTCTTTATTGCTGCCGGTGCTTACCGTGCTGCTGATGCGCCGGTGTAACACTATTGCTACCGGTGCCATTGCCGCCGGCGCCTCAGTGCTACCGACGGTGCTATCGTGCTACCGATATACTTACTATTGCTACCGATGTATCATTGCCACCAGTGCTACCATTGCTACCGGTGCTATCATTTAGCACCGGTGCTACTGGCCCGCTACCGATCTTTACCAGTTCGCGCCGGTAACTATTGCCGGTGCTACCGGTGCACTATTGCGCCGGTGAGGTCAACGCTATTGCTGCCGTGCCGGTGCTTCCCGATCCTTGCCGGGCTATTGCTTGCCATTGCTGCCGGTCGCTACTCGTGTACCATAACACCGTTGCTACCGATTTGTTACCGGTAACACTATTATCATTAACACCAGTAACACTATTGCCAGTGCTCATTTGCAGTGCTACTATTGCTACCGTGCTGCATTACGCTGTTGCTACCGAATGCTTACCATTGCTACCAGTGCTTACCGTGCTACCAGTGCTTTACTATTGCTACGTGTCTTTGTGCTGCCGTGCTACCGGTGCACTGCTTGCCAGTGCTATATTGCTTACCATTGCTGCCGCCTTTACCGGTCTGCATTCTTACCATTAGCACCGGTGCTACTGTGCCTGGTCTTTACTATTATTTGCATTGCTACCAGTGCTTCAATGACTGCCGGTGCGCATTAACACCGTTGCCACCGGTAATGCGTTTACCCTGTATAACCTTGCCGATTCTACCAGTGCTGTACCGTCCCTTTACCGGTAACACTATTGCTACCGATGCTACTATTCGCACGTGCTGCTGTTGTGCTGCAGTATACTGCTGCACCAGCCATTGCTACCAGTGCTGCTATTGCTTTACCAGTCTTATATTATACCATTGCTGCAGTCTTACCATTGCTGCCGGTCTTTATTGCTGCCATTGCTACCGGTTATAACCATTAACACCGGTGCTATTGCTACCGAATGCCTGTGCTACCGGTTACCGGTGCACTGTGCTGTAACGCGGACAACACTGACCGGTGCTGCTATTGCTGCCGGTGCCTGTCTTACTATTGCTACCAGTCTTACTATTGCTGCCGTGCTACCGGTGCGTGTACTACCGACGCTACCGTGCTACCAGCTGCTACCGATTACCGCGAGTGTACCGGTCAACACTGACCGCTGCGTACCGGTGCCTGTGTACCGGTACCGGTATAATACCGTACACAGTAACACATTGCTTACCATTGCCTGTGCTACCGGTCTTACCATTGCCTACCGTGCTACCGAACACGATGCTACCGATGCTACTATTTACGTTGTCTTTGCTGTCTGCTACCAGTGTGTTTGGTTCTTAACCTGCGTTAAACTGTGTGAGAGCCGATCAATTAGCTGCACCGTGTACCCTACTGCCTCCAGGCATCATGACATGGAAAATCTGAAGCTTTGTAGAGTCGCTTCAGTTCTTTCACCGGCAGAATCAGTGACATTTGACGGAAGCTATAATGCTGATGAGCCTTCAGTAGCACAGAACATTCCGAACCAGGCACAAGGCCATCGAAGAAGCGTTCACGGCAGGTACGACGATATGGCGGTCCCAGCTGCCTTTATGGTTCGACTGAACAGATGAAGACCACGGTTATAATCTGATTCTGGACGGTTTCATGAGAAGACACTTTAAATACTGCTGACCAGTAAAAATCATTGATCTCCTGCTGGATTCTGTTCCTCTCAGTGCTCCTGGTTGCTGGCTGTACGTTCTGAATGCATGAACAACCTCCGCCTGTAAAGCAGTTGGCTGTGAGCAGATGGGTCAACTCATGGTTTTTATTTAAGGCGAAACGAAGTCCCAACAACGAGCGCTGCGGTAAACCAACTTTCATTCGGTGAAGTTCCGCGAGCATTTAAAAAAATATATAACGGCAGTGTACCACAAAAATGTGCACTACACAGTCTGCAGATATTTGAGTTTATCTTTCATGACACAGCGCGACGAGCGCTGGCTGAGTTGTCTGTGTGCGGCGCTATTCTTTCCCTCAGTAACTACGCCTTACACCCGTGAATGGCTAAACCACCAGCAAAAGTGTCACCAGTGAATTCTAGGCCATTTGCATGGCCTCGTGAAGCCACCAAGCTACCCTGTGCTGGGCCTGGAGTCGCGTGTGTTTTCACCGTTTCCCTTGGGCATGTTCTGACGGATGCTGCAGGCCCGCTGTTCGGTCGTCGCACCAGCCTATTTCACTAGGCAGTGGTCGTCTCCAGGCGGTCCATGCTGGGCACCCTGTCATCGGTTTCCAGAGGTCAGCTCATGTCATGTTCTTCTCCGTCAGCTTACTGCACTCCTGCAGCTTAGATCGCGGCATTCCCACCACCCGTGCTACATCTCTGCGCCATCTTGTTCTCCTGCCAGCTGCCACCCTGGCAGAAGACCCTGAAGCAAACTGGCAGATGGCAGTGCCTCTTTCGAAACCACCGGATGCTGCCAGTCGTTTGCTGACGTAATCTTTCAGCGCGAGCACCTGTTACCGGGAAGGCTTTCCTTCTGGGGTGACTGTATCTGTGTGCATGTGGTCTGAGCGCCCCAACCCATGCGGCTGACCTGACCTCTCATCTCTGCGGCAATGGCGCTATACTCAAGGAAATCTGGATGACCTGCACCGATGCAGATCTGATGGACCAGCTAAAAATGCTGGATGAGCGCGGCCGCACTGTGCCTCAACTCAGTTCGAGATGATGGCGATCCTCCTGCGTGATCATCTTCCTCCCAGAAATAACTTTCTGTAATAACTCCGTAATCAAATAACAAAGTCAACAATTCGACTTTAAGATCTCGAAAGTCGCCATATGTGCCATGTTGGGTGAAGTGACGGAAATCGAAATAAGAGGCGATTGGCTAACGCCGACTGCGCCTCGGGCTCAGATCTCTCACGATTCCGCAAGACAATCCACGAAATCAGATGGGGCTGGTGAACGGCGGCAGAAGACCGATCTGAGGCAACAGCTAAGCTTTGGAGCCTTATTTTACGTAGCCCAGGGCCGTGGTCTGGTCAGCTGCGGCGACTGGGCGAAATCTCGCGGATTGTATCCCGATGGTCATACTGGTTTATCTGGATTCATGGTAATAGAACGTTTTGGGTGACATGTGCAAAAACTCGGAGCTGGCGTAACGAGGTGCAAGTTAGTAATGACTTGCTAACCGCAGTCAACACCCGAAGACTCAAAACTCACTAAGATGATCGTGAAACCATCACCCATTTGAGGTGATTGGATGAGGCTGGTTGTATCAGTCGGACTGGAAACAGTGACATTTGCATCTGCAGTCTAAAGCACTCTGCTCAATCAGAAGCACAACTCTCCTTTAGAAAGAGGCTGCATGTCAGTGAATGCTGCCTTCTGTCCCATCAGGCGGACTGGGTGCTCCCAGGGCATACAGACAGCGCAAATCTTATCAGAGGAACTGAGCTACATGAATAAATGGCCGCTGCTGGCACGCAAACCACACTCACCGCTCTCATGTCGTGTTGCTGTGTACTACAATGTGTCAACAACATTATGAAGCTGTGGTAACACTATTAACGAAAGAATTAAGTAAACCCAGAAATGAAGCATATTTTTGACCAATGTTACTTTGGTGTATGCGAGACTCATTCTCAGCAGAAAAGGGTAAACAACCTTCAAATCAAAGAACACTTCTAAACATTTAGTTTTATTTTAATCCTTCGATCATTATTAACGACCGCAAAGCGCTGCCCACTAATGAGGCGTGAAGCTGGTGATGTTTGTTATTTACCGGCTGTATTAGCAACAATCTGTTATTAGGACACTATGCAATCTGCTGAAGCAAAAAATGATACCTCACTACTTTGAGATTTAGGGCTGAAGCATCACAACGGCGAATGGCCTGTCTAGTTTATATCCGTCGGCTGGCGTGCAATAACAGCAGCTGTTCACTCTACTCTGCCCACCATTCCCAGATACACTGATCCCAGAAGGAAATATTTATTCTTGTAACGAGAGTGGATAATGAAGAAGATAGTACAAGCAAGTATATTTGAAATTAGTTAGGTGGCAGTGGCATGTTCATATGCATCATGCTTTGGGCTCCGTTCCCTGCTGCTGACAGTGAGCTCGTTCGCAATCATGCTGAGGCTGAAAGCCCGGCGATCTGCAGTGGACGGAAGGCGACAATCAAATAAAACCTGGAAAGTGGTGTTTGATCAGGTTTAAATGGTGAAAACGCGACGAATCGGCTCTGGCTGGTCGGTGACACCATGAGCTGTTGAAATCCGCCTGCGTCACATGACTGCTCACCGACCGTGAAGGCGCACCGCCTCTGTCTGCTAAGCTGCGGCATTTGTTCCGCTGGAATCAGGCTCCTGTCACGATCGATCGGGCGCCAGGCGGTCTTTCAGGGCATTTTCAAAGCCCCGAACTAAGGTTTCGTCCATTTTTTTCTGGTGGCTAAGCAATTCCATTTCTTCTGGTGATGACCGTTTGTGATGCGTTTAATACACCGCCTACCCTCGAGACAACGACAGCTGGCGCTGCTGAGCTCTGAGTTTGGGGAATGGCGCTCTGACTGGCGCCGCGAACGGCGGCGGCGCAGTGCTGGCAGGCGCTGGCATTAAGCCACGCCAGCTCGACACCTGGCGCGGCGGGCCGACCGGGCGCAACGTCGGAAGCCGGCTTCGCTGAGTATTTGAAATGCAGAGGCTTCAAGCGGCTGCGCCTCTTCTTCGATCGGTGGCGGGCTGCGGACGGCTTTCGAGATACTGCGAACTTAGCGACGTTATTCAGCTGCCTGAAACGGGCGCTGTTTACAACGACGATCTACCAATGTCTAACATCGCGCTCAAATCTCTTCATAATGTAAACTGTACGCAGAAGATATCCAGCGGTAGACGCGAAATTTCCGGGCGGTCAAACAGAGTCATATCGGCAACAAACCGTTTAAGGTTTGATCTGGAGTGTGGAGGCAAACCATCATTTGTACATTCGACAAATATCATCAAAATCATCAGTGCTCGCATCAAAAAGGTGAAGCAACGGATCCGCTGCGCAAACTCCAACCGGCTGGTTTAGATACTGTTGCATAGAAACGGGCTTCTCTCATTTGATTCTGGTTCTGATGCGAGCGGCCGAAGTGTGGAAGGTTGATGCAGCAACGATCTTTTGGCTGTGATTGATTGCTGGCTGGTATAAACAACGGTTCTGGCTGAAAACCTGTAGGCCCGGTCCATGGCCTGCTCCATCACCCGCGATTCTGGTCGGATTGTTTGTTGAAGTACTATGTGAAGTACCGCGAAATCAACGTCTGAAGATAAACCAGTCCGATCTCACTGGTATCGATCCTCGTCGAGGCGGAAACTGTGACCTGTCTTAATGTCTGGTCATCCTTCAGAGGCGTATTATCGTGGAACCCAGTTGGTTCTGGACTTCGTCTGACCAGATTTTCAGGATTCAGTATAATAATCATGAACAACACTAAGTAACGAAATTCCGAAGGCAGGACGTTTTATGCCGGATGTCGCAAACGACCCGGTAAATCTTTGCAGTAGCTACATGAACGGGCTGGCAACTGTTTAGCTGGAAGGTGAAGTATGAGCTTTGGTCAATGTTCCTCATCGCTATCAGCGCGCAAAATCTGCTGTTGCGTCAACGTCGCTGAACATTAATGGTACGCTCGGCAATGGTAACGGCGCTACTTTGCATCGAGTACGGCAAATTGAATCCATCCAGCGATGCGATGCATTCACTACGCGATCGCTCATGCTGTGTCGTAATGTATGCGTAGGAAGCAAATAGTGCGCAGTCGGCATGAGACATGGCACTATCATATTCTGGGTGACATCTCGCAAGCCAATGCTTCTGAAAATGCACTGGCTCTATTGGCTGTCAGGGCTGACATTTTGTACAGTGGAGTGACACTCTCGATGAACCATCGTGCGTGTGAAATCTGTGATCATTGTGCTGGTTTTCAGGCGAGTAAAGGAAAGGTCTGCGCGATTGAGCGTTGATTCGAACGATATGGAGTGAGCGAACGTCACGTAACTCCCTCCGCCCACGGATTATGGAGGCCGTGGCACAGCCAATATGCTAATTCATGCAGCGGCTGGAAGCGACCATCAGCCTGGGCGGGTAATGCAACCGGAAGAAGTGAGAAGAACGGTAATGACACTGCCGAGTATCTGCTTCAGCAAATGTGTGTAATTGAAGAAAGTGATGTCATTTCTCACCACGGCTAAAGCGAGACTCTGCATGCTGTGCATCATGAACAGCTGTGTTTTCTTTTCTTTTCTTTCGACACCCCGAACCAGGCGATCTGGCCAAAAACGAAAATGAAAATTGCTGATGTACAATAAGCCATGCAATACTGATGACCATTGACCCGCGGCGTCTTCGCGATACGTGCTCGAAAACTGTGTGTTTAACCGGGCAATTAGAGGAACATTGGCTGAATTCATCCCGAACAATCTACGGAGCGATACCGGTAATGATTTGGCGGCGTGAAGCAAAGGCAATGGCGTGAAAAAAGCAGAACGAAGCAGGCG